>JAQMRL010000037.1:305000-435000 GCA_035578175.1 Catonia carolina | reverse complement strand
TTGAAAATCAGATAAATTATATTTATAAAAGGATTAAGCCCTCCTTGAGATGGTCCGTTTGACACATTGATGTAGCCGTGCTATGCGTTTATCGGTTCATCTGAAAATAAGGCCAATTTTATTGAATCTAGCCGTATGGGTATTTACGTTTGTAGTGTGTAGATTCCTATCGTTTATGTTTATTGATGTTTTAAACGAAAACTAATCGTTGCATCGGATCGGTCGATAAGTTTGTTGATTTTAGTGATAACTAGTTCGGTTCGGTATACGCCTTTGCCTCTAGGTTACTATCAATGGGATTCACCCTAACTGCCACTGCAAACTGCCTGCCCACTCACTTTCAAAAACAACTTATATTTTCACTGTCTCTTGCCCTACCCTATACCAATACACGTTTCTTTACTGATTCATGTGTGTGTGTGTGTTTGTGTGTGTGTGTGTGTGTGTGTGTGTGTGTGTGTGGCCGTGTAAACAATAGTATATCTTGAGAAAGGAACATCGTACCAAGTTGAAACTTGGAACTTAAGTTTCGACCACTAGAGGAGCGACACGAACTTTTCATCAAAATCAGTCCACTGGAATTAGGCGTAGTAGTTTATTCGTAACCCACCCGGGGGGGTTGGTCTAGAGGTAAAGTCGTCGCCAATATCAGCTGCTGTTTAACAGGTGATTTTTGGAGACTAAGGTTCCTGGTTCAAATGCTAGTAAAGGTAGTTACTTTTATACGGATTTGTATACCAAACAGTGGTTACCGGTGTACCTTGACGGTTGGGTTCCAATTAACCATACTCTTCTAGGAATGGTCGGCCTGAGTCTGCACAAGACCACACGTCATACACATCATCGTCATCTCATTGGGTCATCGGGTTGCTTATTGTTCTCAATTGAACAGATTGCAGCGTACACGCATTAGGAATGTACCTATATAAAAAAAAATTATTCTTGTACTTTTCACTTTTTTGCGATTTTCTCAAAAACGGCTCCTAGAGTGTGTTTAAAAATCGCCTGATATGGTGTAGGAGATAGCGTAGGCGTCACGTCTGCTGAAACTGAAACAGTTGGGGAGGCTGTACCCTACTCTCGTAATAGGCTAATAGGCATTCTAGAGAAAAAAAACATTTGTTGTTGAACATTTAAAAACCTACTACTTTTACTTCAAATGTTTTTTTTGTACAATTGTTTGATCAAAATCTGTAAAAAAATGGGTTCTTTTAAGATTCTGACCACAGTATGCATTTGACGACAATTTCGTTCTCTCTGGCATTTTGTTTTCTTTATATTATGTAGTGACAGTTTTCAGTAGCAAGTGAAATTAGATTTATATGAAAAATTATTTCAACTGTGAATGTTGTAGGCGTTGTTGTTTAGGTCATCAGCCAAAAGGCTGGTTTGAACCTGTAGAGGTTTTACTAAGTAAAACGAGGAGTCAGGTGGTTTACAATTGCCTTCCTCACTGAGTGGAAAAGTACGCTTATCAGCATGCTGAGCCCTCTGAAAAGCACTTATTTTCCACTCTGCAAATGACATCTTCACTTCATTCACCACAGGGTCCAACTGTATAATAAAATTCATTACTTTGAGAGGAGATAACTCTGATTGGTGTCACAGTACACCTCTACCTCTTCTCTTCTTAAATGATTCACTCATTTAATTGGCTGACCATGTGATAAGAAACACAACTATTTATTTTAGCCTTGCAACGAACGGATTGAGTGTACATAATTTGACACTCCACCTGTCTGTTATGGGCAGGTTGTAGGCGTACATAATTTATTACTTTCTCTTGCCAATATGAATATATAGACAGGAAAGTATTGTTTTCATGTCAATTTTAAGAAATCCACTCTTCACCCGAATATACACGTAAACAGACCCCTTCAACCCACACAACAACATGTTTTTACCAATTAATCTGTGTGTGTGTGTGTGTGTGCGTGTGTGTGAACAGAATATCTCAAGAACAGAACATCGTACGGACTTGAAACTTAAGTCAAATTATTTAAACTCAATCTGTTGGTTGCAGGGCTAAAATAAAGAGTTGTGTTTCTTATCACATGGTCACCCAAGTAAATGACTACTGAATCATTTAATAAGAGAAGAGGTAGAGGTGTACTGTGACACTAATCACAGTTATCTCCTGTGAAAGTGATGAATTTCATTAGACAGTTGGATTGTGTGGTGAATGAAGTGAAGGTGTCATTTGCATAGTGGGCCCTCCCATCCTGATAAGCGTACTTTTTCCACTGAGTGAGTTGTGGCAATGGTAAACCACCTCTTTCCTCGTTTTACTTAGTAAAACCTCTACAGGTTTAAACCAGCTTTTCAGGTGATGATCTAAACAAGAACACATTGTAAGAGGAGCAGACTGTGGAGGTCGGGTGCTAAGTAGGCCTAACTCAACCGGAAATGCAATGGCTTTGGTCGAGGAGGCCTACATTGTGTAAGCCGGTCACTTATTTATGGTCGAATAACTAACAAGTTTGGTCAAGTGTACGCCTACACCTCTACACCTAGACCTTATTAAAAATATCCAACAATCGGATTAACAATTGACGACGACAAATAGGATTATGTAGGCACAATAAACACGATCAATCGACGTGCATTTTCATTAAAACAGGCACTGCCTAACAACAATCACTGTAATGTAACAAGATTAACCTATACGTATTCACTGGAGAATATTTCATTTTCGCGTTTAACAATAATTTAGTGAGTGGTGAGGGGTGAGGGGGTACGCCTAACTCAGCGGGGGGATTCCACCCTTTTTCTTTTGATTGGCAGATGCTGAATCAAATGCCAAGAGATGGCAAATGCCATCGCGACAATAGATAGGCTACCTCTATAAGTCTATTCCTCTATAGAGATCCCATTCACCTATGCTTATTTCTTCTGGTCAGCCACCGTCCCTACCAAAACACACCAAAAAACACCAACAAAAACAACGGAATCAGGTCAAAAATGATATTTTCGGTTTTTTTACTTTCTGGTTTTAGCGATTGGTCTGTGTATGTGTATACAAAATATCTTAAAAACAAAAATATCGTACGAACTTGAAACTTGAAACTTAAGTTACATACCACTACCGGACCCGACACGAACATTTTCATCAAAATCGGTCAACCGGAAGTAGTAGTAGTTTGTTCGTGTAATTTTTAACTTTTTTACAATTTTCTCAAAAACTGGTCCTACGATTTTTTTAAAATCGCCTGGTTCAGGCCTACTAAATTTTTTATGCTCTATAAGATACGGTAGGCGTCATGTTTGCTGAAATTCTTGGTGTGGGTGTTTTCACGCAAAGAAATTGCTTTTTAAGATTATACCTTCCGCTTTAATACGTATTTTAACGCAAAAAATGTATGTTATTAAAGTTGTAGAGAATTTGAAATCCTACAACTTTTGTTTCAAACATTTTTTTGTATAAAGCTTAGTTTAGCGGTAATTAGCGATTTTCTTTATTTTTCTCACGTAAACGTGTGAAAATCGATTTATTTAAGATTTCGGCCTTAGTTAAGCCAAAGTGATGTCGATTTTCATTTTGCGTCTTACATTCTAGATTACTAAGGTTATTTTTTTGAGGTTAGATTTTTGTTTATTTCTAATGTTTTATTACTAATGTTAGGTTTTATAATCCACCGGGTTGGTTTAGAGGTAAAGTCGTCACCAAAATCAGCTGTTTAACAGCTGATTTTCGGAGACGAAGGTTCCTGGTTCAAATCCTAGTAAAGGTCCAGCCTCTCTTAGTTTGCTCCTAAAGTAAACAAATAATGACGTCACTGAGCATGCGCATTATATCAAAATGTGTACACGCTGATTAAAAAGTAACAACAAATTACTTTCAAAAGTATTTAAATACAAAATACTTTTAAAATTATTTTTATAAATGAAACTGTTAGGTTTACATCATATCATGACTGATGTTTTAAGTACTTAGGCCTATAACTTAAAAAATAGTTAACTTAATAGGAATACGACATCCGTAAAGTGGTGGAGTGTAGCGTGCACCCTGTAGTAGCTGGCTTTGGTTTGTTGACAGACACTAGGAGGAGGAGGGAGCAAACTAACAACGGTGGCTCAACTGTAGTTACTTTTATACGGATTTGAACGGTAGACAGTGAGTGGTTGTGGGTGTAGTTAGATGGTAACCATAGACTACACAGTCTCATTTATACGTCATACACATCATCCTCATCTCTCATTGGGTGATGGGGTTGCTTATTGTTCTCAATTGAACAGATTGCAACTGACACACATTAGGAATTACAAAAAAAATAAATAAATACAAGGAATAGTAAAATAGGTGGATGCCGGTATTGTTTTGATAAACCTGTGTTCGACCACAGCGGCAGCTGTGATGTGGTCGGCGTACAGCCAGACCACTCGCTCGATCTGTCACACAACAACCAACATACATCGATGGTACACCACAAATAAATAGTATGTTATAGAAATCGTGTAGCTGCTACATCGACTGTAGGCCTATGCTTCACACACACACACACACACACACACACACACACACACACACACACACACACACACAACGTTTTGATAATTTCCTCCGCTACGTCTCTCTCCTTCATCAAACCCCTTCAACTACTTTAACAGCAATATGTACTCAAATGTGCGCACACACACACAGACCAATCGCTAAAAAAATATTTTTTTTACGTTCATGGGGTCTGAAAACGTGTAGATCCGGTGAAAATCGACATGAAAACAATACTTTCCTCCTTATTATATTTTAAACCCACCGGGTTGGACTAGAGGTAAAGTCGTCGCCTTAAGTCAGCTGTTTAACAGGTGATTTTCGGAGACGAAGGTTGCTGGTTGAAATCCTAGTAAAGGTAGTTACTTTTATACGGATTTGAATGGTAGAGAGTGGTTGTGGGTGTAGTTAGATGGTAACCATACTCTGTGAGTGTGTCTGTATAAGACTCACCACCTCATTTACACGTCATACACATCATCCTCATCTCATTGGGTCATCTCATTGCTTATTGTTATCAATTGAACAGATTGACTGGCAACGTACACAAATACTAGGAATAAAAAAAAAAAAAAAAATATTTTATAGGAGGCAAGAGATAGTGAAAGTAGTAGTAGTGAAAGATAGTAAGGTTTTACACAACTTACATTGTCAAGAGAAATTCGTGTGAGTGTTTGATCCTGGGAAACAGTTAGACCTATGAGTAGGGCGTATTGTGTGTTTGTGGCGCAGCCGTCCGCGTTGCAATTGGATACTATTAAACTACGGCCTACCTGAATACAGAGAGAGAGAGAGAGAGAGAGAGAGAGAGAGAGAGAGAGAGAGAGAGAGAGATGTTTATCGGTGGATCTATAAAAACAGTAATTTGTAGACTACCTAGTAGGCTACAGTCTGGCCGAAAACTCCCTCCCTTTAAAGTGAACATAATATTTTATAAGTATCCAATAAAACCATATTTACTAAAATCACGAATTTATTGAATAAAAATCCGGTGTGAAACACTCACACGACTTTCTCTTGCCGATGAAAATAATGAACAATACAGGTAACCTAATATTAGAAATAATCAAAATACAAATAATTAAAAAAAAATCTGGTGTAAAACACTCACACAACTTTCTCTTGCCAATGCAAATAATGACCAATACAACCTAACATTAGTAATAAAACATTACAAATAAACAAAAACCTAACCTCAATAAACAAAACCTAATTTTAATCATGAGTGAAAGACGCAAAATGAAAATCAACCTCAGTTTGGCTTAAAAAAACGGAAAATCACACTTTCACGTTAAACTATGCTCTGTAGTGAAAAATGCTTTAAATAAAAGTTGTAGATCTTTTTATTTCCTATAAAATTTATTATATACACTTTTGTCGTAAAATGCATTCTAAGGCCGAAATCTTAAAAAAATTGATTTTTCACACGTTTTCGTGAGAAAAAATGAGAAAATATTTTGATTTATTATTATAGTCAGATTGGCACGCTAGACGCACCAATGGGATAGGTAATTGTGTAACCCTTCAGGGAATTCGGATTTGATGAAAGTGGCATACAGAAAACGGAAAAGACCCCACGATTCTACTACAGCTGTAAGTGAACCGTGTGTGTATAGAGTAGGCTACTCCGCGCCGCGAGGCAAGCGCCTACAGGTTGTAAACGAAATAGGTTGTTACACTAGTTGGTGTGCGTATCTACTACCTCTCCCTCGGACAATCAATTATCTTGCACTACGTTCCATCATAAACATAATATCTACATCCAACTAAAATAAACTTTATCCTTTAAGCGTTTCCAATTAGGCTATAGGGCTACTATTCCGATTACTTGTAATTATTGTTGTTTCATAAAGAGACTCCCCTTAATTAATTATTTTAACCATTTCATTTAATAAAACAATTTTTTTCTACTTTTTAATGTTTACCGCTTTTGTGTTTCAAAAACTCAACACATTCACTATCACGCATGTTAACAAAACACACCTTACAAAACTTTTCAACTTCAGTCTACGAAGATCTTGAAACGAACCGATACAATACCAAAAGGTTACTGATGAAACTAAAAATGAGTTAAACACGGGCAAGTGCAAACAATTGTATTAAACTAGTCACACATAATTATTATTTAAAGATATAAAATAAATAATCTGAAATGATAAACAACGAATCACTGGAATCGTTCACCCTCCTGTTATAATTCAAGCGCATTAATCTGTTATATTACTTGTGGACAAAAACAAAATAAAATTGAGTCTAAAATAAAAACCTACTAATCATAAATAGGCTAATAATGTAATAATAGTAAATAATGTAACGAAAAATAACAATGTCAGAGGAACAATAGTAAAAGTTTTAGTTATTAATGGTAAACTAATGTTTGATTCATAAAACATTTTCTAACAAATGAATTGAACATGTTTTCATTAAATTAAGCTAGAGTGAATAATTAATGTTGTATGGAATATTGTTTTTGATCATGCTGTGGGTATTTTTATTTAATACGGATGCTCAGTTGTATTGGTGGTTGCCTACGTCGGAGTACTCTTAGCGTAGACAGACTCTGGGCCTAAACACTTGTATAGATCTTAATTTTGTTTTTTTTTCAATTCCTAATGTGTGTACGTTGCAATCTGTTCAATTCAGAACAATAAGCAACCCCATCACCCAATGAGATGAAGATGATGTGTATGACGTGTAAATGACGTATAGTCTTGTACAGACTCAGGTCGACCATTCCTGAGAGAGTATGGTTAATTGAACCCCAACCATCAAAGTACACTGGTAACCACTGTCTAGTATTGAAATCCGTATAAAAGTAACTACCTTTACTAGGATTTCAACCAGGAACCTTAGTCTCCGAAAATCAGCTGTTAAACAGCTGATTTTGGCGACGTTTTTACCTCTCTAGACCAACCCGGTGGGTTAGATGTTAATTAATCGTCAGTTTAAGTAGTAAAGAGGTGTATTTGTTTGCATTTAGCGTGACTCATTCGTGAGAATCATAATTTTTATTTAGATGGGTAAGATAAAAAAGCGGTGGAGTGTTTCACATGAGATTGATATCGGCCCCTTTTCGGATAGGCCAGGTGAGGTGAGGAGCCCTCTTTCAATAGACTCACTGACTAATAGGACAACTAGCAAACTTGTTGCAATTCGATATTTAGACACTAGGCCTACCATCTACGCTATATAACGACCATTATCAACGTAAGATGTTTAACAACCCCTAATCCCCTTTCCTTTTAACCTACTTTACACTAAACCGTTTCTACATTGTTTACATTTTTTGAAAAAAATCTCCTGCGAAACATTTACACGACTTTCTCTTGCCAGTCAACACAAATATTGAACAAATATAACCTTTGTTTAATCATGAGTGAATGACACAAAATGAAATGAATCTCTGTTCGATTTAATCGCATTTTTTCTAAATTAGGCTCTATAAAGAAATAAAACTGGTGTGAAAACACTCACACAACTTTCTCTTGCCAATGGAAATAGTTAATAATAAATTTAACATTAGAAATAAACAAAAAACTAACCTCAATAAACATAACCTAATTTTAATCACGAGTGAAAGACGGAAAATGAAAATCAACCTGTTTGGCTTAAAAATACGGAAAATCACTCTTTCACGATAAACTAGGTTCTGTAGAGAAATATTCTCGAAATAAAAGTTGAAGATCTTTTAATTTCCTATAAATTTGATTAGACCTATATATAGGCCTTCTTTTGTTATAAAATGCATACTAAGGCCGAAATCTTTAAAAAACCGATTTTTCACACGTTTTCTTGAAAAAAACCGGAAAATCGCTAATTACCGCTAAACTAAGCGTTATACAAAAAAATGTTTGAAATAAAAGTTGTAGGATTTTAAATTCTCTACAACCTTTATTATATAATATTTTGCGCTAAATTGCATATTAAAACCGTAATCTTAAAAAAACAATTCTTTTATTTGAAAACAGCCTCACCAAGAATTTCAGCCAACATGGCGCCTACCCTGTCTTGTAGTGCATTAAAAATGTAGTAAATGAGGCGATTTTTAAAAAAATCGTAGGATCAGTTTTTGAGAAAATCGCAAAAAAGTGAAAAATTACACGAATAACCTACTACTTCCGGTTGACCGATTTTGATGAAAATGTTCGTGTCGGGTCCGGTAGTGGTATGTAACTTAAGTTTCAAGTTCGTACGATGTTTCGTTCTTGAGATATTTTGTATACACACACACACAGACCAATCGCTAAAAACATGTTTTTTGGGTTCAGGGGGTTTGAAAACGTATAGATCCGGTGAAAATCGACATGAAAACAATACTTTCCTTTCTATATATTCATATAGGCAAGAGAAAGTAAAAAACGTTTGAGAACTGCTGCTATAGAAGTTTAATAATCAGCCTTTCGGCTGATCACCTGAACAACAACAACAGCGGTTCTGTGTTACCATAATAGTTATTGGTGAATAAAGAAAGATGGAAAGAGGACAGCGTCCGACTAGAGGACAGAATAAGAAAAAAGTCCATATCAATGTAAAGCAAACACAAACAGAAATCGGCAGGGGGCAGGGGGTAGGGTGGCAGAGGGGGAGGCATTTCCTCATCACTCTAGACAAACGAATGAATGCAATCCAATCACCTTATTTGTTTGTTTGTGTCACAAACAAACAAACGTGAAAATAAAGAACGTATTAACAAATGAACAACGAACGCCCTTCCCCTCCTACCTACCTCCCTGAAAACTCATTATCGAAAATAAGGGTTGTTTTCACTCATTATGAACAATAAACAAACAGCGTGGGCCTAATTTCAAGACTAAATAATTATAGCCTAGTCGTCTCTTTCTCTTTACTGCTCACACAATTACACAGAAATTGGCATCTATTCAACATACGAGTACCTTTCTTATAGGTTCATTTTTTATACGACCCGTAACTGCATATAGGCCTACTATACCGGGTGGTTCGAAAATCTATTCATTAATTCCATGAACCCACCGGGTTGGTCTAGAGGTAAAGTCGTCGCCAAAATCAGCTGATTAACATCTGTTTAACTCACTTCCATTTGCTGGGTACTAAAATAAATAGCTATATAAATAGCTATTCTCATTGAGAATAGCTGATTAAATCAGCTGTTTAACAGCTGATTTTCGGAGACGAAGTTTCCTGGTTCAAATCCTAGTAAAGGTGCAGTATTCAGATGAACTGAAGTCCCTTAGCCGTGGGAGTGAGAGAATGCATAACGCTTTCACTCGCACAAGCCATACGCGCCATTCCAATAACATTGTATAATTTTACTCATTGTTGTGAGCAAGCGTTTATGCATGCAGGAAGCTAACAAGCAAGATAACGACTGTAGTATGTTTTCACATTTGGATTATAACAGTAAAGAACTTTGAGCGCATGCGTAGTTATGCCACATATCTCCCTCTCACTCGCTCGGCTATCGGACATTAGTTCGTCTGATACCTACAGTTACTTTTATACGGATTTGAATGGTGGACAGTGGTTGTGGGTGTAGTTTGATGGTAACCATACTCAGTGAGTGTGTCTGTAGAAGACTACACAGTCTCATTTACACGTCATACACATCATCCCCATCTCATTGGGTCATCTCATTGCTTATTGTTCTCAATTGAACAGGTTGCAACGTAGCCTACACATATTAGGAATTAAAAAAAAAAAAAGTTAATTCCGTGAGAAATTGCTGTGTAAACCAGGAGAATGCATAGAAAATCGGTAGACAACTTTATCTTTATCTTTATTTTTAATTTAATTTTTTGCTATTACTACATTACACGGATTTGAATGTTGGACAGTGGTTGTGGGTGTACTATGATGGTTGGGGTTCAATCAACCATACTCTATCAGGAATGGTCAACCTGAGTCTGTACAAGACTACACAGTCTCATTTACACATCATCCTCATATGATTGGGTCATGGGGTTGCTCATTGTTCTAAATTGAACAGATGGCAACGTACACAAATTAGGAATTACAAAAAAAGACTACATTACTATTATGGGTTTTTTTTTACATTGGGAAGAGAAATTCGTGTGAGTATTTCACACATGCCTACTATTTTAGTAGTCACATCTTTTGGGTTGTGCAAAAAACCCCTTTCCTGAACGAACTCTGCATCATGTTCCTCTCCTCCGTCCCAATATTAGGCTATTAGTAGGCCTATAGCAGACTAACTGTGAAATGGGAGTGGGAGTGGGAGTGGAGTTGACAATTACGCAGATATATTGCTAGTCAGATTGGCGCGATAGACTCACGAGTGGGAGAATTGTGCAACCCTTCAGGGAATTCGGATTTGATAGTGGCATATACTACACAAAACGGAAAAGACCCGAAAGTGTTTCCAAGTGAAAACTTTTTTAGGCGCACCTTGCACTCTTTCTGAACTGTCACGCGTCACACACAGGAGTGTCAGCTTATTGGTGGAAATTTTTTTAATTGTCATCCGTCCGTCACACCCGCGTGTCACAAACTACGAGAGAGAGAGAGAGAGAGAGAGAGCAACAAATGGTTTTCCCGTTCATAATCTACACAAAACGTTAACGGGGCTGGATTTTGAGTTTGTAGTTCATGTTTCGATAGGAAGTTAAGAAATTCAAATCGAAATATGTAAAAAAAAAATAGTGTAATGGATTTCTGTTAAAGAGTAGATACAGAAATCATTGATGGTTTTTTCCATAAATTAAAGGCAAGCCTTTTTAAAATTTGCCACTAGCCACGTGACGTGTCGTTTCATGAAAGAGATATTTTTATTCAACTCCTCAATGGTTACCCACCGGGTTGGTCTAGAGGTAAAGTCGTCGCCAAAATCAGTTGTTTAACAGCTGATTTTCGGAGTCGAAGGTTCCTGGTTGAAATCCTATTAAAGGTAGTTACTTTTATACGGATTTGAATACTAGACGACAGTGGTTGTGGGTGTAGTTTGATGGTAACCATACTCAGTGAGTGTGTCTGTATAAGACTACACAGTCTCATTTACACGTCATACACATCATCCTCATCTAATTGGGTCATCGGGTTGCTTATTGTTCTCTCAATTGAACACATTGCAACGTACACACATTAGAGATTAAAATAAATAAAAAAAACTCCTTAAAGGGGAAACCCGAATTCCGTACTTTATAATCGACGACAAGAGCGAAGAGTAAAACAGATGTTGTCACCTAATTGGCGTACAGTCGAGCAGTGATTGTTGCAAGTGTAGGGCTTCCTCCTCGCCTATCTTCTTCAGGTGCCTTCTCCATTCAAAGGAGGAGGTTGGCTATCATCATGGTCAGTCGTACCTTGTCCACTCATGCGACCACGACCACCAGTTAAACGATTCTCTCAGCTTTCTTACCCACGATATTCGTCTGCGTCCCACCGAGCGTTTACCAATGAGTTTCCTTTGAATTATGAGATGCAGAACATCGTCGTATTTAGGCCCCCTCTTGATGTGTCCAACGTATGTCAGTTTTCTTATTGTCTATAGGCTGGGCTTAATTAGTAAAGCCTAATATTTAGCCTAAATAAATTCGTATCTAAAGAAGGCCTACCGGTATTTATAAGATTGTTTATTGCAGTTTTCGTTTCATTCTTAGAATATAGCCTAATAGCCTACCGATGAACACGTCCAAGCGTAGCAAAATTCAACTAAATAATTAATCCACAAATAGGCTTAGGGCTATAATTATATAGCCTACAGTATTTTCTACCTGATATTAGACCTACAATTAATAATAGGCCTAAATAATTTCATTTTATACGAATAGTTCACTTAGGCCTATCGTGTGGATAAGCACTTATACAATGCTTTTTTCCCCAAACAATAAAACCTAGATTTAGCCTACTCTTTCTCAAAATAGCCTACCATAGGCGTAGGCGTATTCAGTTGTTTGTCTCATTCCGCTAGTGATTCCGTTTTCCAGTTGGTCTACCGTTCGGTTTCACTTGTATTTATGAATCTTTCAACGTGTTAAGTTGTGTGAAAAGTGAAATATGACAGAAAAGGACGTCGTAGATTCATCTGAAAACCCATTCACTCAATTAATTGTGAACATCTGTCCACCAATTTCCACACAGTAGGCTATTTTCCGCACGATCGGAATATTTTCCCACCTTATAAATTATAATGAATAGATGAAAGATGTAGGCCTAAGAGGTTATGAACCAGCCAGTTAGCTACTTGTTAAGAGGTAAAGTGCACATGGAAAAAGGTACAGTCCAGCCTCTCTTAGTTTGCTCAAAAATGACATCACCGAGCATGCGCATTATATAAAAATGTGTACACGCTGATTAAAAAGTAACAACAAAATACTTTCAAAAGTATTTAAATACAACAATACTTTTAAAAGTATTCGAATAAATGAAATTGTTAGGCGTACATCATATCATGACTGATGTTTTTAGTGCTTATAATTTAAAAAATCTGGTGTGAAACACTCACACAACTTTCTCTTGCCAGTGCAAATAATTAATAATAAACCTAACATTAGTAATAAAACATAAGAAATAAACAAACAAACTAACCTCAATAAACATAACCTAATTTTAATCATGAGTGAAAGACGCAAAATGAAAATCAACCTCAGTTTGGCTTAGAAATACGGAAAATAACTCTTCCTCTCTAAACTAGGCTCTGTAGAGAAAAATGCTCTAAATAAAAGTTGTAGATCTTTTAATTTTCTATAAATTTAATTATAGCCTATACACTTTTGTCGTAAAATGCATACTAAGGCCGAAATGTTAAAAAAATCGATTTTTCTCACGTTTTCGTGAGAAAATAAAACAGAAAATCGCAAATTACCGCTAAACTAAGCGTCATACAAAAAAATGTTTGAAATAAAACTTGTAGAATTTTAAATTCGTACAACTTTTATTGTATAAATTTTTGCTCTAAATTGCATATTAAAGCCGTAATCTTAAAAAAAGTGTGTTTTTACGTGAAAACAGCCTCACCCTGAATTTCAGCAAACATGGCGCCTACCCTATCTTGTAGAAAATAAAAAATTGAGTAAACCAGGCGATTTTTAAAAAAATCGTAGGACTAGTTTTTGAGAAAATCGCAAAAAAGTGAAAAATTATACGAATAAACTACTACTTCCGTTTGACCGATTTTTATGAAAATGTTCGTGTCGGGTCCGGTACTGATATGTAACTTAAGTTTCAAGTTTCAAGTTCGTACGATGTTCCATTCTTAAGATATTTTGTATACACACACACAGACACACACACACAGACAAACACACAGACCAATCGCTAAAAACGTGTTTTTTGGGTTGAGGGGTCTGAAAACGTGCAGATCCGGTGAAAACTCGATTTCTTAAAATGGACATGAAAACAATATTTTCCTTCCTATAGTATATTCATATAGGCAAGAGAAAGTAAAAATAGTTAACTTAATAGGAATAGGACATTTGTAAAGTGGGAGACTCTAGCGTGCACCCTGTAGTAGGTGGCTTTTGTTTGTCGACAGTAAGAGCAAACTAAGAACGGCTCAACTACAGGCTATGTTAGGAGGGAGGTCGGGGCGGCATCTGTTTTAGTCACTTGATACGCGGACTCACTCACTCATTTGTTTATTGTTCTCTGTTGCACCTGTCATCATCCACATAACCTCCAATTCAGTTGGTTGTTTCCATCGCCCACTAAAACACACCACCATTCACACTTAGGCCTACCTTTAACCTTTAATATGTAGGCTAATAATACCGCCAATAACAGACAGGTGGAGTGTCAAATTATTTACACTCAATCTGTTCGTTGCAGGGCTAAAATAAATACTAGTTGTGTTTCTTATCACATGGTCACCCAATTATAGATAACTGAATCATTTAAGAAGAGAAGAGGTAGAGATGTGTTAGGTGACACTAATCACAGTTATCTCTTGTGAAAGTAATGAATTTCATTATACATTTGGACCCTGTGGTGAATGAAGTGAAGGTGTCATTTACAGAGTAGACCCGGCATGCTGATAAGTGTATTTTTCCACTCACTGAGTTGTGGCAATGAGGTAAACCACCTGACTCCTTGTTTTACTTAGTGAAACCTCTACACTTTCAAACCAGCCTCCATTCGGCTGATGACCACCTAAACAACCTGTATTAATATCAGCAACACCCATTTTAGCCTAGTTAAGCTAGGCTAAAATGGCTTTCCCTTAGTCTAACTAAAATCCCTTTCATAACAGTGTCATGGCCGGTGGCAATTTTTAAAAACCTATCCCAAAAAAACCGTTACCCTATATATCCTTTTTAAGATGGATCCAATGACACTATTTTTACTTTCTCTTGTCTATTTGAATATATAGGAAGAAACAATTGTTTTCACGACCATTTTAACGAATACACTCTTCACCCGAATATACACGTAAACAGACCCCCTCAACCCACACAACATGTTTTTAGCGATTGGTCTGTGTATGTGAAGATAATATCTCAACAACGGAACATCGTACGAACTTGAAATTTAAGTTAGATATCACTAGAGGACCCAACACGAACATTTTCATCAAAATCGGTCAACCGGAAGTAGTAGTTTATTAGTATATAGCAGCAGCAGCAGCAGCAAGTATACAAGTTCCAAGAGGATATTCTCATAATATGGCGAGAGTGTCTACTAAAATTTAGATTTCTAGTAGAATTCGATAGCCTATCCAATGTAAGTTTATTAGCCTACGTGATCGCACCTTGTTCAGGTTAGCACCTTGTAAAAATGCCTGAATGGTTTTGTAAAGTAAGAAAAGGAACTTGGCTCGAGGAGCATCACGCATTTACAGGGGTCCAACAACACAGGAGGAGAATGACCACTTGACCAACTAAATCAAGTATCACAAACATAAAACGTCCACTAACACAATAGCCTGAAGTCCAGCAGCGGGAACATGTGCGTGAGCCCAAGATGGCGACCGACGAATAATTACTATTAATATGTTAGCAGATAGTTTAGCAAATACACAAACACAATGATAAATAATTATATTAACCGACATAAGCACAGTTTAAAGCCGTTGCCAGCATCACGCTAGTTGCTAGGCCGAAATATTAAGCGTCAAACGAAGGACGCGTCTGTCCGTGATGAATTCAGTTGCATAAGTGGTCGAGGGAGAAACGGATGCAGGTTAGCAGTATGCCAACAAAAAGAAGAAGAAAGAAGGAAGAGGAAGAAAAAACAAAGAGGATTACAAGATAGTGCAAACCCCCGCCCGTACAAAATGCCTTAACACACCTTATAAGGAATTTGTTGAAATCCATCTTCATGTGTTGAAGAACCGTATGAAGAGCGATCGTTGGCTAGTGCTAGATTCTCATTAACGGGGCCAAAATATTTATGTTGATGTCGAGTGTTTTGACAACCGCCTCACCGATCCATCCGGCTGAACAAATATTTTCCACCGTAGTCACCGTGGGGACAACAACCGATATTTGTTTACCGGTCACCAATACAATAGAAACGCACTTTTCATTCGCAACTACCACTATTCGCCTACGCCTACCGACAGTTGACAGAAAACCAACCGTTCCAATCCAACCTTCATTTTTACTTTCTCTTGCCAACTATATGAATATAAAATATAGGAGGAAGGTAAGTAGCCTACTGTTTTCATCTCCATCACAACAAATAGGCCTACACTCTTCACCGGATCTGTGTGTGAGTGTGTGTATACAGAATATCTCAAGAACGGAACATCGTATGAACTTGAAACTTAAAACTTATATTACATACCACTACCGGACTCGACACGAACATTTTTATTAAAATCGGTCAACCGGAAGTAGTTGTTTATTCGTGTAATTTTTCACTTTTTTGCGATTTTCTCAAAAACTGGTATTAGGTTTTTTTTTTAAATCGCCTGGTTTACTCAATTTTTTATTCTCTACAAGATAGGGTAGGCGCCATGTTTGTTGAAATTCTTGGTGAGGCTGTTTTCACGTTAAAACATTTTCTTTTTAAGATTACGGCTTTAATATGCAACTCGCCACTCCAGCGGCGCTTCGTGCCGCTTCCGTGTCTCGACCTCAGAGGGGTAGGTGGATCAGAATTCATAAGTGGATCAGAACCATTTGCCACAAGATGAAGTTCGGCCGCCAAAGGGGCTGGGTGGATCACAATATTTAGAAATTTCAAGATATGAATCACCATAGGACCCCGACCTAAATTCTTCGTGACTCTAGGGGTATGTGCAACGTTTTGTTAATAAACGTTTGTGAAAAAACCGTTGTGAAGGTGTAAAAAAAGAAAAACGTGAAAACGGCAAGCCCTAAAAGCCGGAATGCTAGTGTTTTGAGTTTTCTCAGCGAAGAGGTAGGTTAAGAGAAACTTTAGCTACATGGCCTTGAAGTACTTTGGGAGAGGCACAAAAAAGATTCTATACACTTTTTCTCTACGAAGCACCGTTCAGGAGGTTAAAAATTACTACCCCCTACCAGTCGTAAGGGGGTTGAACCTCAAAGTTTTCGCGTTACAAAATTTTTATTTAATTTGAACGTAAAAAACATGCCGTTAACATATATTTTGTATTCTAAAAATTTAGAAATTTCATAATTTTTGTATAGGGGTAGTAACCCCCCCCAAGACCACGATCTGAAATTTAAAAAATTACCCGTGATGCTATAAGTACCTGTACGTTTTGCTAATAAAAATTTTCCATAAAACACCGTTTTGAAGGTGTAAAGATAGGAAAACCTGAAAACGGCACGCCCCAAAAAACCGAAATTTGGTTTTTCTGGTTTACTCAGCGAACCAGTGTGTTAAGGGCAACTTTGGTGATATAATCTTGAATTACTTTTTGTAGGGCACAAAACAGGTTGATGCATTTTGTCCCTTTATTCACCGTTGAAGAGATAAAGAAATACAACCGTAACCCCAGGGAAGAGGGTGCGACCTGAACATTTTCGGGTTACCAAATTTTTATGTAACTTTAACGCCAAAAAACATGCCGTTAAAAGACTTTTTGTATTCTAAAATTTGAAATATTTCATATCTTTTGGATAAGGGTAGCGACCCCCGTAGGACACCGATTTAAAATTTGAAACATTACCCGTGATCCTACAGGTGCGTGTAACTGTTTATAAATATAAATTTTACGAAATAGCCCATTTTGAAGGTGTAAAGAAAGAACAATATGAAAACGGCAAACCCCAAAAGCCGAAATTTTGTTTTTTGAGTTTTCTTACCAAACCGGCAAGTGAAGGGTACGATAGCTATATGGTTTTAAAGTACTTTGCAAGGGGTACAAAAAATATTATATACAATTTTTCTCCACGATGCACCGTTTAGGAGATAAAAAAATACAACCCCTACCGCAGGCTAGAGGGTGCCAATTGAGAATATTCGGGTTATCAAATTTTTGTGTAATTTTTAACGCCAAACAACATGCCGTTAACAGATTTTTTGTATTCTAAAAATTTTTAATTTTAATTATTTTTAGATGAGGGTAGCAACCCCCGTAGGACCTTGATTTAAAATTTGAAAAATTTCCCATAATGCGGAGGGTACGTGTAATGTGGTCGTAGCAAAAGTTTGCCAAAGAAACCCATTTTGATGGTGTTACAAAAGAAAACTTGAAAAATGCAACCCCAAAAAAGCCGAAATTTTGTTTTTTGAGTTTTTTTACCGAACCGGCGAGTTGAGGACAACGACAGCTTTATGATTTTGAAGTACATTAAAAGGGGTACAAAAAATATTCTATACAATTTATTTTTACGATGCACCGTTCATGAGATAAAATAATACAAACCCTACTGCAAAAAAGAGGGTGCAACTTTAAAATTTTCGGTTTATCATATTTTTATGTAGTTTTTAACTCCAAACAACATACCGTTAGCAGATTTTTTAATTAATAAAAATTTAAAAATTACATAATTTTTAAATAAGGGTACCAAACCCCGTAGGACCCCGATCTAAAATTTGGAAAGTCACCCGTGATTCCGGGAGTTAGTGTAATGTGGTCCTAATAAAAATTTGTCAATGAAACCCGTCTTCGTGGTGTTACAAAGAAAAACCTAAAAACTGCAACCCCGAAAAAGCCGAATTTTTGTTTTTTGAGTTTTTCCAGCGAACCGGCGGGTTAAGGGCAACTTTATATATATGGTCTTAACGTACTTCGGGAGGGGAACAAAAATGGTCGCAGTGGCCTTTGCGCAACGAGACTTCGTTAAAAAGTTCGAAATATTCGAAAGAGATACTTTAAATTTCGCATTTTTTCCGGGGGTTTCAGCCGACGCCCGATAAAAAAGGTCTCCAGGGTTTTTGCTTTTAGAGACCTGCTAAGGGGTTAGAATTTATGTCAGTCAGTCATTTTGGCTGGGGCTTTATATAATAAACGTTGTAGAGAATGTAAAATTCTACAACTTTTATTTCAAACATTTCTTTGTATAACGCTTAGTTTAGCGGTAATTAGCAATTTTCTGGTTTTTTTCTCACGAAAACGTGTGAAAAATCGATTTTTTAAAGATTTCGGCCTTAGAATGCATTTTACGACAAAAGTGTATATAATAAATTTTATAGGAAATTAAAAGATCTACAACTTTTATTTAGAAAATTTTTCTCTACAGAGTCTAGTTTGGCGTCAAACTGTGATTTTCCGTTTTTTTAAGCCTAACTGAGTACGATTTTCATTTTGCGTTATTCACTCATTATGTTTTTGAGGTTAGTGTTTTGTTTATTTCTAATATTTTATTACTAATGTTAGGTTTATTGTTAATTATTTGCATTGGCAAGAGAAAGTTGTGTGAGTGTTTCACACCAGATTTTTTACTTTCTCTTGCCTATATGAATATAAAGGAAGGTAAGTATTGTTTTCATCTCCATTTTAACAAATACACTATTCACCGGATCTGTGTGTGAGTGTGTGTGTATACAGAATATCGCAAGAACGGAACATCATCGAACTTGAAACTTAAAACTTAAGTTACATACCACTACCGGACTCGACACGAACATTTTCATCGAAATCGGTCAACCGGAAGTTGTAGTTTATTCCTGTAATTTTTCACTTTTTTGCGATTTTCTCAAAAACTGGTACCTAATACGATATTTTTAAAAATCGCCTCTTTTACTAAATTTTTTATGCTCTACAAGATAGGGCAGCCACCATGTTTGCTGAAATTCTGCGTGAGGCTGTTTTACGTAAAAACATTTTCTTTTTAAGATTGCGGCTTTAATATGCATTTTAGCGCAAAACGTTATATAATAAAAGTTGTAGAGAATGTAAAATTCTACAACTTTTATTTCCAACATTTTTTTGTATAACGCTTAGTTTAGCGGTAATTAGCGATTTTCTGTTTTTTTCTCACGAAAACTTGGCCTTAGTGTGCATTTTATGACAAAAGTGAATATAATGAAATTTATAGGAAATTAAAAGATGTACAACTTTTATTTAAAGAATTTTTCTCTTAGAGTGATTTACCGTATTTTTAAGCCAAACTGAGGTCGATTTTCATTTTGCGTCTTTCACTCATGATTAAAATTAGAGTTTATGTTTATTGAGGTTAGTTTTTTGTTTATTTCTAATGTTTTATTACTAATGTTAGGTTCTATAGGGCATTACTTGCATTGGCAAGAGAAAGTTTTGTGAGTGTTTCACACCAGATTTTAATTTCACAGCGACTAACTCACCGCTGTCAACCACCTCTTTCACTTATAAACATTAGATGTTATAGACTAAACATTAAACATTAGATGTTAGCCTGAACAACACATCACACGTGCGATAGGCCTACTACACTGTGTTCAATGAGTCTGTTGCCAAAACTCAAATTCCTACCACTACAACGACAGTGTGCTTTCAACGTGAAAAACACGATTTTCTTCTGTACTATGTTTTGGGACCTACTTTATTCGGTTTGAAGATGCCATTGAATTTTTCTCGTTTCACCGGGTGACTGAATTTCACCAAGCGTCTATGTTCACTTTTTCTTGCCCTAAGTGGCCTTTTTGAAGAAAAGAGAAGTTCTGTTGTCGATTTCACTGAAAATAGGTCTAGGCGTGCTTTATTCACGTGTCCTGATCCTAAAAAATATATGTTTACTATTGGTAGGTGTGTGTGTGTGCCCATGTGTTAACAAAATATATGAAAAACAGAACATCGTACAATTGAAACTTGGAATTGAAGGAGGCCCGACACGATCAAACGGAAGTAGGCCTAGTAGGTAGGCCTACCTATTGCTTGAGTCCTAGCTCCCTCCCTCCCTCCCTCCCTCCCACCGTGTAGTTTGTTGTGGAATGCAGTGAGAGTGCGTTGTTATAGTAGTAGTGGGACAATGAATGAGTGTTAGTAGTAATTCACAGCTCATGGCATTTGTAGTGGTAGCGTCTACTAACTAGACTAAAAACATATTCTTATCATCCGGCGCATTAATTTAACAAATACCTACACCGGGTTATTAACTTGGTCCAACACATAATATTTAACTTACCAATTTATATAAAAAATATGTAAATAAATAAATGTAATAAATATGTTAAATAGGGAAAGTTTGAAAAGGAATGTTTTGTATCAGAGTAATAGAACACAACAGTCGTTCTCCCATTCATTATACCTCACCCGTACCCCCTTCACCCCCCCCCCACAACTACACCCAGCTTAGAGCCGCACAATAGTTCATTCCAGCAATTTTACTCTTTTGCAATTTTCTCCTCAAAATGTATCGTACAATTTTTGTGAAATTTGCCTCATTTTAGGGCTACTCTACTAGATTTTTTGCTTTATACAAAATAAGGCAGGCGTTAAAGTGGGATGTCTGTTGAAATGCAGCTACAGTGGCTATCGTGATAATAAAGTGTGGTGCATTAATAGAGCTAGGCGCCACACGTCCAATTGCTGGTGGCAATTACCTCTCCACCTATCACTTCCCAAAAACCATCACACCAATCCAATCACACTATTCTTGTTTACGCGTTCCTAGTACCATAATTGGTTTTATTGGGATCCATTATTACTTCTTCACGGTTACCACAAGCCCAAAACAACTGTATTAGTAACTACCTTGAAAACAAATAGGCTAAATGCCTTAAATAGGCTCATACGATCGCACTTTTTGTAACCGTTAATAGTGTAAGTATACAGAAAAGATCCGTTAATAGTGTATAGAAAAGATTTTTGTAGATTAATTAGTTCAAACTTTGATTTCTTGATTTCTGGTTGAAACCGGAAATTTAAACCCAATTCAGGCTCACTAACTTTTTTGTGTAGATTACGAATCCGAAAACTGTTCGTTGCCATCTCATGTAGTTTGTGACTTTGATTTCAAGACCTCCGGTTTTGGGCCACTTCCGGTCAGAACCGGAACTTAAAACCCAATTGCAGCGTACTATCTTTTTGTGTTGATTACGAATCCGAAAAATGTTTCTTCCAATGTCTGGTGGGTGGATTGCCATCCATAATAGGCCTACATAATAGGCCTATGTCTATATCCCCCTATTTTGAAACGTAGACCTATATGGACCTACGGTTCAACCAAACCCTCTAACTTGCAACGAATTCAAGCATTCCAGTCAAAAACATTACGCCTTATAGCAAAAGCACCTCTTTACGCTAGCAACAAAACCTTACATACAGATTTCAAAACACCACTTGTACAGAATTCCATTGAATACCTTTACAAACGCTTTCAAGACAAGTCACACGAACAGGAGAACCTTCCATTTACCTGATAATCCCCCGCTAGACGCCTTAAAAGACGCTGGAGTAGAGACCTGCTAATTTGATATACAAATTTCATTGTTGGGGAGGCACGAATGGGGGCCGTACCCCTCTCATGCCTATCATGTCATTTACATTATTATCTCGCCTCTCATCATGTGGTCTTGGGTTCGAATCCCAATCAGGCACGGCATATTTTCATACGTTACAAAAAAAATCATTTCATCCTTCACCGTCTGCATTAGCAGTAATTGCAGAACAGTCGCAGGACGTTAAACAAAAAAAACAAAAAAAAAATACATTATAATAATCATCACATTTGCTTGTTGTAGAATTTTACAGTTGTAAATGAAGAATTAAAGAGAAAAAAATTACAGTAATAGGTTATATTTTCCTTGTTTACATTGGCAAAATGAAGTCGTGTGAATTTTTGACTTCAGATTTTTAGTTGGACATTGACATCCTGCAATTTGGCGTTACCTTTTTCGAGTAAATACCTGCGGTAGGCTTAGTTAATGAAAACGTCTCGATCGTGGTATAGGCCTATATAAGAAACCAATACAGACACAAAGGCCTTTTAGATTTATCCGGTATTATATCTGATGATGATATTTATAGGCCCAGGGAAAGAGGGAGGGCAAAAGGGAGGGAGGGGGTTATCCACAATAAACACTTAGCCTATATATCATTCCATTCATAATTTTCACCCTTAAAATAAAAAAATCCATAAAATGGGGTAGAATGTATTTTATAGAAAATGTCCTGGGTTAGGTCTACTATTTTAAATATATAATTTTTCAATAGAAATGGTTCCGTTGTCCCTTCCCTTCCCTTCCCTTGCCCCTCTCACCTGTCATCAAATATCTATTGATTTGTATGTTTGGAGGTCTATTCATTCACCCGATACACATTTTAACGTATCAATTTAACAATGTTGCCTATCCGGTTGGTGGAAGGGGCCGAATTTCAATTTAGGATTCGCCCCTATCAACGGCCCACCACACATTCAAAATTTAACGGCAATTTCTAGGCAGCTAAAAATAATAAAAATTCTTGGTACAAAGAAAGCTGGCAAACGAATTGTCCCGTTCAGATCATGCGAAAGGCTGTATTGTTCAGCCGTTCTTAATTTGCTCCTCCTTCTGTCAACAAACAAAAGCCACCTACTACAGGGTGCACGATAGAGTCTGCCACTTTACGAATGTCGTATTCCGATTAAGTTAACTATTTTTTAAATTATAAGTACTTAAAGTACTTAAAACATCAGTCATGATATGATGTAGGCCTAACAATTTCATTTATAAAAATACTTTTAAAAGTATTTTGTATTTAAATACTTTTGAAAGTATTTTGTATTTAAATACTTTTGAAAGTATTTTGTTGTTACTTTTTAATCAGTGTGTACACATATTTATATAATGCGCATGCTCAGTGACGTCATTATTTGTTTACTACATTAGGAGTAAACTAAGAGAGGCTGGACTATAGTGAATAATAGAATAGGCGGAGGTCTTTGTTACATGAAATAAGATCGGTTAACAACTAAATACCGAGTCGATTGTAAAACTTATCTTCATTTAATAATGACATCCAAGTGAAAAGTTCTTCAGGCGCACCTTCTAGGCTACTCTTTCCAAACAGTGAACGAAACTTAAATGTCACATCCACACACACCAATGAAAGGCTATATTTATTTTTACTTTCTCTTGCCTATATGAATATACGTATAGGAAGTAAAGTATTGTTTTCATGTCAATTTTAACGAATACACTCTTCATCCGAATATACACATAAACGGACCCCCCCCCCCAAACCACACAACAAGATGTTTTTACCGATTGGTCTGTGTGTGTGTGTGTATACAAAATATCTCAAAAACGGAACATCGTACGAACTTGAAACTTGAAACTTAAGTTACATATCACTAGAGAGAGACAGAGAGAGAGAGAGTGATAGAGAGAGAGAAAGAGTAAAAATGTTTGAAATCCAATTACCTGTGTGGTTGTGAGCAAAAGCTGAAAGCGTATCTGTTAAGCGAGGATAGTGTGTGAGAGAGAGAGAATGAGAGAGAGAGAGAGAGAGAGAGAGTGATAGAGAGAGAGAGAGACAGAGTGAGAGAGAGAGAGAGTAAAAATGGCTGAAAACCATTTATTTACCTGTGTGGTTGTGAGCAAAAGCTGAAAGCGTATCTGTTAAGCGAGGCCTATCTATAAAAGAGGGTAGTGAGAGAGAGAGAGAGAGAGAGTGAGAGAGGTACCGCACGACGGGGTATAAATTAGTTGATGTGACAAACAGATGAGTTATGTAATCCAGCCTGTTGTGTGAGAGGTGACCGCATAAGAAATGAAAAGGTGTCAACATAAATATTATATGGATTACAATAGGCCTCAGTTTTTTAAATTATTGCCCCCCTGCCCCGGTCCCCCAACCAAAAACGACCTTTCGTCACCAGGCGTATAACATAATGTTTAGTTTGTTAGTGTAAATAACGAGGAGGCAGGTATGGAGGGAGGGAGGGAGGGTATTGGTGTTACACTTTTTATCGGAATGAATGAAACGCGATCATATAGGCCTATTGTTAAATGCCTAATATAAATAAATCATCGGCTGTTTGTTTGTTGTTTAGGCTTACTGCAAGTTAAGTCACTAGTTTTCCCCCTTACCTATCCCTCTTTATCACTTACATCTTAATCACACACTCACCCCTCCTCTCTCTCTCTCACTCTATCTCCGTCTCTACTCCCAAGTACAGGTAAATCAAAAATCTACCCTATAAGTACCCTAAGCTACTTTGCCATGCTGTAACATAGACTATGTACACCGTCCACTAAAAACTTCCCCGTCGGGGTGAAAGCGATTGTCCAATGGATACATATGACAAAAAAAAACTCTTGTGTGAAACATTCACACGACTTTCTCTTACCAGTATAACGATGTTTAATCACGAGTAAACAATGTAACATGAAAACCGTTAAGTTAATTTTAATCATGAGTGTTAATAACGCAAAATGAAGATCTGTTAAGAGAGAATAAGTGTGTGTGTGTGTGTGCCTGCGCGCGTGCGTGCGTGTGTGTGTGTGTGTGTGCGTGATAGAGAGAGATAGATAAATAGAGAGGGGGGAGATAGAGAGCGAGAGAGGGGGGAGATAGAGAGAGAGTTTTTTCTCTGTAGAACTTAAAAAAGACGTAAATTATTAATTGTCTCTAAAGCAGTCTCTATCGAGCAAAATACTTGAACTAAAAGTTGTACAACCTACAACTTTAATTTGCCTATATAGCCTTTATTGCACTTTGTAGTGATATGGATAGACGTACTAAGGCCGCAATTTAAAAATCACATTTTTTACAGACCTGAATTAGGCCTACCGCTAAACTAAACACCGTACAAATAAATGATGTAGGTCTTTTGCGCTGCAATCTTAAGAGAACATTTTTTCGACTAGAACACAGCCTCCTCCTCCTCCTCCTCCTATCTTGTAGGCCATGAAAACTGTAGTAAACAAGGCAATTTGAAAAGAAGCCGCCGTTTTTCAGAAAATTACAATAAGTGAAAAATCGACCGAATGCTACTTTCGGTGGACTGCCGATTTTGATGAAAATGTTAGTTCCTCCGAGTCATCTAGTGGGGTAGCCTACTCTATTTAACTAGACCTTCGTACGCTATTCCGTTCTCACACACAGACCAATCGCTAAAAACATTTCTGTTTGGGTTGAGGGGGCCGAAAACGTGCATATCCGGTGAAAAACCGACTTGGAAAAATCGATATGCAAACAATACTTTCCTTAACTGTATATCTGCATAATCTTTGCAATTGTCTCTTCCAACAATTGTTTTTATAATTTGTTATAGTCCACATTTCTTTTGTTTTCTACTTAATAACGAAAAAAATTTCTTTTACGTTTACGCTGTGGCCCTTTTTTGGGAAGGTAATTCACGACTGAAGACCTTTATAGAGTTAGCAGTGTAGCCTAACTGAATTCCTTTTGACCTACTATAGTTACTTAAGTCACGAGTTTGCCTTTGGTTTCTTGTCATCTCGATTGCGCTACAGTTGAGCCACCGTTGTTAGTTTGCTCCTCCTTCTGTCAACAAACAAAAGCCACCTACTACAGGGTGCACGCTAGAGTCTCCCACTTTACGGATGTCGTATTCCTATTAAGTTAACTATGTTTTAAATTATAACTACTTAAAGTACTAAAAACATCAGTCATGATATGATGTACGCCTAACAATTTCATTTAACTTATAAAAATAATTTTAAAAGTATTGTTGTATTTAAATACTTTTGAAAGTATTTAGTTGTTACTTTTTAATCAGCGTGTACACATTTTGATACAATGCGCATGCTCAGTGACATCATTATTTGTTTACATTAGAAGCAAACTAAGAGAGGCTGGACTATAGACTGATTTTTTTCCAGTTGATCTCAATTGCAATTGATATTGGTGAAATAATAAACTACTATTGGTATAAAGGTCTTAATTCAACTGAAGACCTTTTGTATTCAAGACTAAAAACTAAATCTTAACTAAATAAACTACTGTTGGTATAAAGGTGTTACTCAACTTAAGACCTTTTGTACAACTAAAAATGGCTGAGAAACTGAATTATAAAGGTATAATTTACAAATAAGACTTTTATACGGTTACGCAAAGAGAACATTTTCATAAAGCCATTTAGACCAGACAATATAATTCACTTTAGGAGTTACCGACACTTAAGCCCTTTCTACCAATTGAAAGAGAAAGTTTTTCTAAACTGGGTAGTGCACTTAACTGAAAACCAACAATTTTTGACCTTTATACCTATCACCACAGATATAGCCTATGCCAGTTGTAGGAGCTGTCTTACCGAGTTGTTCGGGGGGGTAGAAACCATTTCATGCCATCAAAGTTGCCTCTTACTGAAGGTGTCGACTATTAGCTAATTTAAGCAAGGCCTGTCATTGCACCGCGCTAACTGAATTCAACTGTTTATATTTTTAACTAAAGTGTATAAGCGTAGGTCTATTTAGTGACTTTTTTTGCGCCCTAAAGACTCCAGGAGGAGTATAGGACATGTCGTCAGATATAACACCTGAAATACATATAACAATCACACAATGTATCACTACTATCAACAAAGATATTCTTGTACGCTATAAAACGTTTCACCGATCAAGTAATTTTACAGATTTTTTTAAAGGAATTGAAATTATCACAACATTTTAAAAATTGGGGTAATTTATTCATGAATTTTCTCCCTGCATAAGTAGGTTTTTGTTCAAACTATTTTGTGGAGTGATTAGCCATATAATAATCATTCCTGTTTCTCGTGTTATGATTGTGAACATTGAAATTGTGCATGAAATTATTTTGCCTAACATACATAATCACCTGAAAAATGTAAAGAGAGGGAACTGTAAGCAATTTAAGGTGGTTAAAATTTAAGTGGTGTGGATAAGGTTAGCTGGTTAGCTCCCACCCCATACACACCTAATAGCTTTCTTTTGAACTTTAAAAACCCCCCTATTCATATTACCCATGCTAGAATTACCCCATACTAAGATGCCGTAACGGATATGAGACAGAGTGAGGCTATGATAAGCTCGCATTAGTAATTTTTTATCATTTAATCTGGCAATTTGTTTTAGTGCAAATACCCCAGATGATATTTTACTGCAAAATTGATTGGTAAAGAAGTAGCAAGACAAAAATCTATCTATTTTACAAGTGCATCGTGCATCCAGCAGGCAGGAAGCCTATTTAGGCCTACTTACTTTCCCACTTCAATCTTTATGAAAGTATTGTGACACTTATCGCTAAGATCCGTTTCGGGATGTAGGTAATTAAATAATTAATACACTAAAGTTTACAATTCCTACAAGTATTTATTACAACTAAAACATTCGCAAAATAAAAAATAAACTAATTATAATGAAGTGATACTACAATAAATAACTTAATAATTTACTACTTAGTAGGCTACTACTTACAAACAATTATACACAATGCACATAGGCTACACAATAAAACTGAATAGTAATAACGGGTGATTCAAAAAGAGCGCCGGTTTTAAACGGCTGGTAAATTTTTGTTTATCGGTTGGCAACATTGTTAGACCTCATTTCTATTTCGGAAAACATTCCGATTGACGATTCAGTTGTAGTTTCTCTTGTTCGCAGTGTAGTACTCTCGCAGTCTGTGTCTAACCATGGAGAAGTTTACTATTGCGCAACGAGTGTTAATCGTCAAAACATTTTACCAGAGTGGAGAGAGTTATGCGGCTACTGTCAGGCGACTTCGCGGTACTCTAGGACGTAATGAAGCACCGAATGAATCAACAGTTCGCAGGCTCATGAAAAAGTTTTTTGAGACGGGTTCAACAGTCGACCTTAAAAGTTCTGGGCGTCGTCGTTCTGGCCGAACTGAGCAGAACGTTGCGTTGGTTCGTGACAGTGTGGCTGTTAGCCCAGCAAAATCAATACGTCGCCGTTCTCAATAATTGGGTTTAAGATGTTCTTCTGTACGGAGAATTCTTCGGTACGATCTCCAATATCACCCGTATAAAATTCAGTTGACGCAACATTTGAAAGTGGCAGACCACCAGAAGAGACGACAGTTTGTTGACTGGGTATTGAGAAAACGGCAGGATGATGACACCTTCGCAAACAAAATCATTTTCAGTGATGAGGCGCACTTCCACTTAAACGGTTTTGTTAATAAACAGAACTGCCGTATGTGGGGTTTAGAAAACCCTCGCGTGGTTAATGAAAGGGAAATGTATGCACAGCGAGTGACAGTTTGGTGCGGCATTTGGTCGGGCGGTGTCATCGGCCCTTACTTTTTTGAAAATCAAGAAGAACAAGCCGTGACAGTAAATGGAGACCGATACCGTACGATGATTAGGGAGTTTTTGTGGCGTCATTTGGATGGAATGGACATTGACGAGTTGTGGTTTCAGCAGGATGGTGCCACCTGTCACGCTGCACGAGAAACAATGTTGTTGCTCCGTGAACGGTTCCAGGATCGCATCATTTCTCGTAATTGCGACCATCAATGGCTACCAAGGTCGTGTGACTTGACGCCTTGTGACTTGACGCCTTGTGACTTTCATCTTTGGGGTCATCTGAAGTCATTGGTGTATGCCAATAAACCCCGAAACATCAATGACTTGAAGGAGGAAATTCGACGGGTTATCGGGCAAATGGAAGTCGAAACTTGTCGTGCAGTGATATCCAATTTCATGGACAGAGTTGATGCGTGCCAGCGCAGTAGAGGAGGACACATGCATGACATCATTTTTCATACATGAAATCGGAAGGTAAGATGAACTTGTTGATGTATTTATTTTCAGTTTTTCAATAAAATAAATCTCTTAATTTGATATATCAAAACCGGCGCTCTTTTTGAATCACCCTATATTTGACCAATATATACAATGCCCGGACACATGGACCTCTTCTAACGTAGGCTACCCCATCGATAGCACACCCAATAAACACTCCCTTGTCAAAGATCAAACGAATACTAACTCACTGACCGCCGCACTCGGGGCTCTCTTTTTAATATAACATAGGTATTTCTAGAAAACTATTTCTATAACAAAGAGATATTTCTAGAAAAACACAGAAATTCAATACAAAAATCTTTTTTATTTGTTCTGGAAAACTAACTCATAACTAAGAAGTGACAATAGAATAGAAGGTGTTACACAGACACCCTACAGTCCAGCCTCTCTTAGTTTGCTCCTAATGTAAACAACTAATGACGTCACTGAGCATGCGCATTATATAAATATGTGTACACTCTGATTAAAAAGTAACAACAAAATACTTTTAAAAGTATTTTTCTAAATGAAATTGTTAGGCCTACATCATATCATGACTGATGTCTTTATTACTTTAAGTACTTATAATTTAAAAAATAGTTAACTTATTAGGAATACGACATCCGTAAAGTGGTGGAGTGTAGCGTGCACCCTGTAGTAGCTGGCTTTGGTTTGTTGACAGACACTAGGAGCAAACTAAGAACGGCTCAACTGTACCTTACTATGAACGGCCCTTTTTACTTTCTCTTGCCTATATGAATATATAGGAAGGAAAGTATTGTTTTCATGTCGATTTTTCGAAATCGAATTTTCACCAGATCTATACGTTTTCAGACCCCCTGAACCAAAAAAACCTGTTTTTAGCGATTGGTCTGTGTGTGTGTGTGTGTGTGTGTGTGTGTGTGCGTGCGCGCGCGTGTGTGTGTGTGTGTGTTTGTGTACAGAATATCTCAAGAACGGAACATCGTACGAACTTGAAACTTGAAACTTAAGTTACATATCACTACCGGACCCGACACGAACATTTCCATCGAAATCGGTCAACCGGAAGTAGTAGTTTATTCGTATAATTTTTCACTTTTTTGCGATTTTCTCAAAAACTAGTCCTACGATTTTTTTTAAAATCAACTGGTTTACTACATTTTTTATGCTCTACAATATAGGGTAGGCGCCATGTTTGCTGAAATTCTTGATAAGGGTGTTTTTACGTAAAAAAAGTGTTTTTTTAAAATTACGGCTTTAATATGCATTTTAGCGCAAAACGTTATATAATAAAAGTTGTAGAGAATGTAAAATTCTACAACTTTTATTTCAAACATTTTTTTTGTATAACGCTTAGTTTAGCGGTAATTTGCGATTTTCTGTTTTTTCCTCACGAAAACGTGAGAAAAATCGATTTTTTTAACATTTCGGTCTTAGTATGCATTTTACAACAAAAGTGTATATAATTAAATTTATAGAAAATTAAAAGATCTACAACTTTTGTTTAGAGCATTTTTCTCTACAGAGCCTAGTTTAGCGTGAAAGCGTGATTTTCCGTATTTTTAAGCCAAACTGAGTTAGATTGTCATTTTGCGTCATTCACTCATGATTAAAATAAGGTTATGTTTTTGAGGTTAGTTTTTGTTTATTTCTAATATTTTATTAATAATGTTAGATTTATTATTAATTATTTGCATTGGCAAGAGAAAGTTGTGTGAGTGTTTCACACCAGATTTTTTAATATACTTTTATAATAATTAACCGTATTGTTGGTTTGTCACTCTATTATTTACTATTTATTAACATTTATGAATCTCTCGGTTCCCCTAGAAGCCTATTCCTGAGCTTCGATATTATCACAATATACTCGTAATAAGAAGTAGGCCTACACGATTATTCGACTCGGAATTTAGGCTTACTCACCAACGTCACCTATTCGATTTCTACCAAAATTGCTCACTACTGATATAGGCGTAGGCGTAGGGTACACTAGCCCTACCTTTTTAAACAAATCCTAGATTACGTGTCGTCATATTTCCAGTCGTTCTGTTCTTTTCTTTTCGTTTTCAACTGGGCCTATCTGACCGATAAAGCCGTCATCTTATCTCAAGTTGTGTTGAAGTAAATTATAGCGGATAGGGTGGATTGGATTGCATGGCAAGCAGAGCTAAATATGGCGCGGGGGTGAGTAGTACTAGGCCTAATAGAATAATGGGGGTAGAGAGAGGGTGTTAAAGGGTAGATTTGGATTGTAGGATAGCCGTAAAGGAAGGTATTATGTATTACTACAGTATTTACCATGTTACACAATAGAGGCAAGAGTGTAGTGGGAGCGGTGGGGGAGGGGGGCCAAACAGCAGCTGTACCATCATCATCATAGACATAGCCTATTAGTCTATCACCTCTCTTCCTCCTCCCCCTCCCCCTCCTCCTCTATGGCTACAGATAGTGAAATCACGAGATTGCCTTTTGCATATGTATGGGCTATAAGGAAGGGAAGTGAAATATTTGCAGTGTTGCCAACCCCTCAACAATGAGACACTACTCGTAGGCTACATTTCACTACCGTCCAGTTTCTACACACACATATAGGCTAGTCTATTGTACTTATAAGCTGTGGTGGTTTATTCCGAGAAAATGTTTTCTTGATAAACCTTATAAGAAATAAATATTACCTGTAGCCTAATATTGCCTATAGCTTAATTACATGACTAGAAATGTTTGATTTACTCTAATTACGAATGGATCGCCTCCTTTGCTATTGCTGTTACGGCGTTTTCATTATCAATCTCTCTAGTAGGTATCTACCAAACCGTTTTCTTTTTTTACCAGGTTTCAACAAAACTGTTAAAGAATAGCTTCTTCACGTCTTTAATTTGCTTCTTCATTTTTCGAATTATGAAAGAAGAAACATGACAGTAGTTAGCCGCTCACTTACGGCTTTTGTTAAGAGCAGCCACTTTTGATTGGCATTTTTGTTTAGCTTCAACTTTATAACATATTATTACATTGCACATTAGATTTCGTTTAACACTGCCAATAGTTGGACCACGTTTTCGAGAAACCGATATTTCTGTAACAAACAGTTAACGTAAAAAAGGTTCCGCGATATGCCTACTGTATATGCTCTGGGTATGGTACAAGTTGTTATGTTTGTCGTAGTGAAATTTAAGCAGTCGGGCATGCGCAGTGATGCTGTTCCCCCTTTACCCCTCGGCGCAAACAAGGCCAAACTCAATGGGTGACTATATCTCTGTTAGCTCTACAAATGGAAATAGAGAAATCCCTTTCACGAGACGATGCGTGTCTCATGATTTGCCATGAAACAGGGACACACCTTAACTTGTTCAAATTTTAATAGTACATAATGTACAACGATATTTTTTAATATTTTTGTTTACACATATCTTATACCTTTTTCACTTAACACTTTCAGCTCTATGTGTATAAATTTGCCTCACGAAAGAGTTTTCTGTAGGCCCGCGTGAGCTAATATGATTCACAGTTGTCAAGTTTCATCATCAGCCTGCCGTGTGTATCAATTTGATACACGGGTGACAGTTACGTATCTGCTTCGCATTTTCTGTCTATTTAGACGTATGAACAATTAATTCCTACTGGGTTCTAGCAATAGATTTCAGACGTTGGGTTGGAAAAATATTCACCAGGTAGCAGCACATTGTGCCCCCGTGGTTTTTGCGTTCTCACCAGCAGCTGATTGTGCATAGTTTCGTAGTTGTTGTTACAGCTGTTAGCCTGCAAGTGGCTTGGACCACTACCAAAACTGAAAAATACTTGTCTCGGGCTGAAAGTGTTAAAGAAATGATGATTTCAAGTGATTGGAGGAACGAAGCACCGGTTGACGTGCATGTTACGCGCAGCAGTTTGCCCGTTCTAAAGTTAAATATAGACCGATAGGCCATAGACGTAACATATAATTAACCAATGGAAGGGCATTCGTTAAAAAGTAGGGCGGTGATATGAGACGACAGTTAACCCTAGTCAGATTAGCCTACCTCTTTTAATTCACTGTAGCTTAAGCTTGAAGCCTACTAGGGTAGGCTTACGGAAGGATAGCTCCTTCCGTCACCCGAATTCCCTGATGATCATAGCCTAATTAGCACACAGCTCCGGTAATTAGGCTATATCGATTTCTTTTCTCTTTTGCTCTTATGGACTGCAGGCCTACTAGCAAAGCCCACTCTCTTCGCTCTCCTAAATATCTGTAGGCGTACCCTGCATATTGAAAGGGTTCACAGAGCGAACAGTTACACAGTGTTTGTTACACAGTACGAACTGTGTTACACAGCGTTAAACAAAATCTAATATGCAATGTAATAACGTCTTTAGGTATAGGCTAGGAGGTATAATTGATTAAATTCTGAGCACTAAATCAATGTTTACGATAATTTGCTAACTCACTTTGAGTAAATGTTTGTTGTAGGTGGGCTTAGGTAGGCTATACCTGCCCATAACCGACAGGTGGCGTGTAAAATTATTTACACTCAATCTGTTCGTTGCAGGGCTAAAAAAAATAGTTGTGTTTCTTATCACATGGTCACCCAATTAAATGACTGAATCATTTAATAAGAGAAGAGGTAGAGGTGTGTTAGGTGACACTAATCACAGTTATCTCCTCTGAAAATAATGAATTTCATTATACAGTTGGACCCTGTGGTGAATGAATGAAGAGTGGAAAATATGTACTTTTCAGAGGGCTCGGCATGCTGATAAGCATACTTTTCCACTAAGTGAGTTGTGGCAATGGTAAACCACCTCTTTCCTGGTTTTACTTAGTAAAACCTCTACACGTTCAATCCAGCCTTTTGGCTGATGACCACCTGAACAACAACAACAACAGGTAGGCTACACTCGTCTGGGTCTAGAGTCTGTGTACGCTAGGAGTAATTCGACGTAGGCAACCACCAATACAAGTGCGCATGCGTATTAATTTAAAATACCCACACCATGATCAAAAACCAAATTCCATACAACACTAATTATTCACTCTAAGCTTAATATAATAAAAACACGTGTTCAATTCATTTGTTAGAAAATGTTTTATAAATCTAACATTAGTTTACCATTAATAACTGAAACTTTTACTATTGTTACTCTTACATTGTTATTTTTCGTTACATTGTTTACTATCATTACATTATTATTTATGATTAGTAGGTTTTTATTGTAGACTCAGTTTTATTTTATTTTTGGTCACAAGTAATATAACAGCTTAAGCTTTTATAGCTTGAATTATAACAGGAGAGAAAACAATACTAGTGATTCGTTGTTTATCATTTCAGATTGTTTACTTGATAGGCCTATCATTAAAATGTGTGTGACTAGTTTAATACAATTGTTTGCAACTTGCCCGTGTTTAACTCATTTTTAGTTTCATCACTATCTTTTGCAATTGTATCGGTTCGTTTCGATTTTCTTCGTAGACCGAAGTTGAAACGTTTTGTAAGATGTGTTTTGTTAACATGCGTGATAGTGAATGTGTTGAGTTTTTTAAACATAAAAGCGGTAAACATTAAAAAGTAGACAAAAATTGTTTTGTTAAATGTAATGTTTAAAATAATTAATTAAGGAGTCTCTTTATGAAACTACAATAATTACAAGTAATCAGAACGGTATAATTGAAAACGCTTAAAGAATAATGTTTATTTTAGCTGGATAAAGATATTTTTATGATGGAACGTAGTGCAAGATAATATTGTCCGGCGGAGAGGTAGATACGTGCCAACTAGTGTAAAACTTTCGTTTACAACCTATGAAGTGAAGGTGTCATCTGCAGGGTGGGGGGCCTGGCACGCTGATAAGCATACTTGTTGCCCACTCCGTAGGTTATACTACCCGACTGCTCGTTTTACAGTATTCAGATGAACTGCAGTCCCCTAGCTGTGGGAGCGAGAGAATGGATAACGCTCTCACTCGCACAACCCATACGCGCCTACCCAATAACATTGTTGTGAGCAAGCGTTTATGGACGCAGTAAACAGCTGACAACAGCAAGGACTGTCAAATGTTTTCACATTTGGATTACAACGGTATAGACGTTTGAGCGCATGCGTATTTATACCACGTATCTTGCTCTCACTCGCTCGGCTATGGGACATCCTATAGTGTATGTGGTAGGTGAATGAAGTGAAGGTGTCATTTTGCAGGGTGGGCCTGGCACGCTGATAAGCATACTTTTCCACACAGTGAGTGGTTGTTTTAGTTAGTAAAGCCTCTAGAGCAGGGGTTCTCAACCTTTCAGGCTGTGTGCCTCCCTTAGTAGACTGACTTTACGTCACGCCTCCCCTTACTATTACCCCCTTATAGGCCTATGGTCAACCCAAGTAGGCCTACTTAGTAGAATTTCAATTTGTAACTATAGCGAGTTTAGGGATGGGATAAAGGTAATACAATTAAATATTTGATAACTTTTTAAAAAATGTTTAATACTACCTTTAATATATTTTTGAACATACAGTCAAATCACGAACCAAAAAACTTAAAAATATAAACTGTTTACGAAATCATCAAACTTTTAACATTGAGTGTTGTACAATAAAATAATGGTGTTTGAAATATAAAGGCAGGAACTAACCTTGGTTAATCATAGCTTTTTTCTATTCTAATACGATGACGGCTCCCTTGAAAATCTTCTACGCCCCCCTGGGGGGGCAAGCCCCCCAGGTTGAGAACCCTTGCTCTAGAGGATGAAACCAGTCTTCCGGGTGATCACCTAAACAACAGCAATTGTAGAAAGCGTTATAGTAACAAACGAACAAACAAACAAACGGTAGTAGGCCTACTACCTTTTGTTTGTTCGGTTGTTGTTGATGGTCGATCTAAGTGATTGGCCATCCCAATTAGGCGTACGATGAACAAAGGAACGAGTGGGTGGGTGGCCTTCCCTTCCCTCCCTAATTCCAATAATACATGTAAGTAAACCTGTGTCAATATATCAATCAACATTTTATTGGGGAAAAATATTTACAACGTACTGTAACTGTACTTCCCCTCCTCATGTGAAAGACAGTAGTTGTTCCAGTAGCAGTGGCTGTATTGTCCTAATGGCAATAACTCATCGACGTCACTTTGTTTGTTGACTTTAGTTGTGGTGAGACAAAAATATTTCTCCTTTCTTGACCTGTCCACCCTCCCTGCCCCTGCCATTTACACCCTTCTGTTGTCTATAAATATTTGCTCCTCTGTTATGACAACACCCGAGGAGTCACCTTCCTCTATCTACGCCTATTCGTTGGTGGCAGACAATCCTTTCTTTCTCTGTCCGACCTTCAGCCACACAACTACAACAGAAGACGGGTCTTTTCCGTTTTCTGTACGCCAGTATCAAATCCGCATTCCCTGAATCTGACTAGCAATATTCCTGCGTGATGTCAACTCGACTCCCACTGCATTTTGTACACTTACTCTACTACTTAGGCTAATAATATTCGGACGGAGCAAGATGGAAGATGCTGCAGAATTACTTCAGCAAAACGGCTTAATAGGCTACAATTAATAATCCCACAACATGTGACAACTAAAAAACTCTGTGTGAAACACTTTCAACACGACTTTCTCTTCCTAATGCAAATAATTAAAATAAATAACTTGGTAATAATTAAATGTAGTAAATAATTATAATGTATAATTAAGTGTACAATTACAATTTGGAAAAATTAACATGAAAATAATACTTTCTTTCCTGTACACTCGCCCTATAGAGCAACAGAAAGTAATAATGTAACTTACACCTTGGGGCTAGCCCAGTCAATCAGCTGGTAGAAATTAGCTATTAATTGTTAAGCAACACTGGTAGCACTATGGCGCCCAGGTGACAGCCATTCCTGAACGAATTCTACTAATGGTCCGTGTTAAAAAAGCATGCTTAATCACGTTAAAAAACTACGAAAAATCACTCTTTCATGCTAAACTAGGCTCTGTAGAGAAAAATGCTTTAAATAAAAGTTGTAGATCTTTTTATTTCCTATAAAATTAATTATGTACACTTTTATCGTAAAATGCATAGTAAGGCCGAAATCTTAAAAAAATCGATTTTTCACACGTTTTCGTGAGAAAACAAACAGAAAATCGCTAATTACCGCTAAACTAAGCGTTATACAAAAAAAAAGTTGCAAATAAAATTTGTAGGATTTTAAATTGTCTACAACTTTTATAATATACTACTTTTTTGTGCTAAAATGCATATTAAAGCCGTAATCTTAAAAAAGAAACATTGTTTGTAAACGTCCCTCACCAAAATTTTCAGCAAACTTGGCGCCTACCCTATCTTGTAAAGCATAATAAATTCAGCAAAAAAATACCGTGAATTGCAGTTATCACTGGGTGGTGGTGGTGGTGGTGGTTGTGAAAGTAGGCTGCAGTTCCAAATCTTTACATTAGCGTCGGCTGCTATTTAAAATAACAATCAGTTGTTTTTAAGAAAAGATAAGGACCTACATTGTACAAAATAACAATCAAACTTATTCTTCGTTTGTGTACCGCATTAAAAAATAGATACTTTATACGTCTTTAATTTTTCGTTTTTTACTTTCTTTTGCTTATAAATAAGTATATAGGAAGGAAAGTATTGTTTTCATGTCGATCACAACAAATACACTCTTCACCCGAATATACACCTAAACAGACCCCCTCAACCCACACAACAACATGTTTTTAGCAATTGGTCTGGTTGATGTGTGAACAGAATATCTCAAGAATGGAACATCGTACGAACTTGAAACTTGAAACTTAAGTTACATACCACTACCGGACGCGACACGAACATTTTCATCAAAATCGGTTAGCCAAAAGTAAAAAAATAAAAAACTAAAAGTTTGTTCGTGCAATTTTTCACTTTTTTGCGATTTTCTCAAAAACTGGTCCTACGATGTTTTTTAAAATCGCCTCGTTTACTAAATATTTTTATGCTCTACAAGATAGGGTAGGCGCCATGTTTGGTGAAATCCTTGGTGAGGCTGTTTTCAAGTAAAAAATTGTTTTTTTAAGATTACAGCTTTATTATGCATTTTACGACAAAAGTGTATAGTCTATAATCAAATTAATAGAAAATTAAAAGACATACAACTTTTATTTACAGCATTTTCTCTACAGAGCCTAGTTTAGCGTGAAAGATTGATTTTCCGTATTTTTAAGCAAAACTGAGGTTAATTATCATTTTGCGTTTTTCACTCATGTTTGAAATAAGGTTATGTTTATTGAGGTTAGTTTTTTTGTTTATTTGTAATGTTTTATTACAAATTTTAGGAATATTGTTATTTATTTGCATTGGCAAGAGAAAGTTGTGTGAGTGTTTCACACCACATTTTTTTTAAATCGTTAATCTCGCCAGCGTTTCTTTTTTGGTTTATCTTGTTTGGACACTTGCAGCAAAGCGCGCGGCAACTTTTAGGAAGTTATCAAATAAAAGGTAAAAAAAGAAATGTAACTTAATCTTTAGGATTGTGTGCCTACACTTGATCGGACGTTGGGCTGTTTTTAGGAGTAGGCGTGCCTAGTAGGCCTACGATGTATATAGCCTATGTCTGATATGAGCTAATCGTATCATAATTTTGTTAATGCTGTAGGCCTAACTGCAGACTGCATAAGCAGATGGTTATGACGGACGGTGAGCTTAGGCCTACGTTGTCAGTTTGTCGTAGCCAAGGCGGGTTCGTAAGGCTTCCTTCCTTCCTTCCTTCTAATAGGATTATCTCCACCCGCTCACATAATCCGATGACCGACCGACCGACCACCTCGCTCACCAAACCATTCTCTCTCTCTCTCTCTCTCTCTCTCTCTCTCTCTCTCTCTCTCTCTCTCTCTTCAACTAGTCAAACAAAACGTCACCACAAGATAGCCTACTCCTCAACACACAATACAATATTTACCCCTGTAGTCGATCTACTGTAAGAGTAGGCCTACTCCGTGCGAGGCAACCGCCTGCCTATACGTTCTAAACGAAAGTTTTACACTAGTTCCCACCGGGTTGGTCTAGAGGTAAAGTCAGCTGTTTAACAGGTGATTTTCGGAGACGAAGGTTCCTGGTTGAAATTCTAGTAGTAAAGGTAGTTACTTTTATACGGATTTAAATAGTAGACAGTGGTTGTGGGTGTACTTTGATGGTTGGGGTTCAATTAAAATGGTTCTCTTGTAATAAATTGATAATAGGGTAGGCCTAAATATAAACAAAACTAACTGCATTCGATTTTCACGTACTCCACATTCAGTAACTCTGGTATCTATTTAAACAGAAATATTTTTAAAAATCTGGTGGGAAACACTCACACAACTTTTTCTTGCCAATGCAAATAATGACCAATACAACCTAACATTAGTAATAAAACATTAGAAATAAACAAAAAACTAACCTCAAGAACATAACCTTATTTTAATCATGAGTGAAAGACACAAAATGAAAATTGACCTCAGTTTGGCTTATAAATACGGAAAATCACTCTTTCATGCTAAAATAGGCTGTTTAGAGAAAAATGCTCTCAATAAAAGTTGTAGATCTTTTAATTTCCTATAAACTTGATTATACATTTTTGTCGTAAAATGCATACTAAGGCCGAAACCTTTAAAAAAACGATTTTTCACACGTTTTCGTGAGAAAAAAACAGAAAATCGCTAATTACCGCTAAACTAAGCGTTTTAGAAAACAATGTTTGAACGAAAAGTTGTAGGATTTTAAATTCTCTACAACTTTTATTATATAGGCTACATTTTTACGTTAAAATGCATATTAAAGCCGTAATCTTAGAAAACAATTTTTTTACATGAAAACAGCCTCACCAAGAATTTCAGCTAATATGACGCCTACCCTATCTTGTAGAGCATAAAAAATTTAGTAAACCAGGCAATTTTTAAAAAAAACGTAGGATCAGTTTCTGAGAAATTACACAAATAAACTACTACTTCTGGTAGACCGATTTTGATGAAAATGTTCGTGTCGGGTCCGGTAGTGGTATGTAACTTAAGTTTAAAGTTTGAAGTTCGTACGATGTTCCTTTCTTGAGATATTCTGTTCACACACAGACACACACACACAGACACACACACACACACACACACACACACACAGACCAATAGGTAAAAACATGTTGTGTGAGTAGAGGGGGTCAGTTTACGTGTATATTCGCGTGAAGAGTGTATTTGTTAAAAACGCAATGAAAACAATACTTTCCTTCCTATATATTCGTATAGACAAGAGAAAGTAAAAAGTATGAATAAAAATGATTTTGGCCAGAGGCGTAGTAACATTTAAAAAGGCAGTGGTTGTCCCACCAAGAATAAACGTAGGCTACTCTTATTTAAGATAACATGAGAATGAACACAATGGGCCTACTAATACACGGCTTACTACAGTCCAGCCTCTCTTAGTTTGCTCCTATTGTAAACAAATAATGACGTCACTGAGCATCCGCATTATATCAAAATATGTACACGCTGATTAAAAAGTAACAACTAAATACTTTCAAAAGTATTTAAATACAAAATACTTTTAAAAGTATTTTTCTAAATGAAATTGTTAGGTCTACATCATAAATCATGACTGATATTTTAAGTACTTATAATTTAAAACATAGTTAACTTAATAGGAATAGGACATTTGTGAAGTGGGAGACTCTAGCGTGCACCCTGTAGTAGGTGGCTTTTGTTTGTTGACAGTAGGAGCAAACTAACAACGGCTCAACTGTAGATTGGGCCTGTATTTGTAATTATTTAGTTGAATTGTATTGTTCGGTGGTTGGGGGAGATAAGCCGGCCTAGGTGATGTTGTACGCGTACTAAGCGGGGGGTGGGTGGGGGGTGCAGTGCCCCCTCCCAAACGAACGTTTGCCCCGGGTGGTGGGTGGGGGGTGGAGGGTGGTGGACACGGACAAACAAATTGATAAAAAAAGAACAACACTCATTATAGAAGTTCTCTAAATATTATTGCGATCATTTGTTAGTGTGTAATACGTAATAGTGGGTTTATAGATATCTCCCGCTGAGCGGCTCCTTTTTCATATTCTATTTATTGATGTAGCGCACAAAAGATGGCGCGTGCAATTATTTGTGATATAAAAAATGCTATTATATTCTATTCTGTCGATTGTTTACACAGCTGCTGTCCTCTTAATCACAAACAAATATCTAATGCAATACGATTGTTTCACACTGTGCCGCTAATTCCACTATCGGATACAGCTAGATATTTTTGATATGGCCTTCACCTGGACAGCCTAGGAGGAGGCGTCTCACGTCGCCTAAATGCAAAACGGAAAATCTTTTTTTCCATGTAGGCTATAATTCATTAAATTTACAACTGTGTTGTCGTGATTAGGTGATCAGCCTGGTTGGCTGGTTTGAACCACTCTAGAGGTTTTACTATAGGTAGTTGAGCCGTTCTCAGTTTGCTCCTTCCTCCTAGTGTCTGTCAACAAACAAAAGCCACCTACTAGAGGGTGCACGTTACACTCCACCACTTTGCGGATGTCGTATTCCGATTAAGTTAACTATATGTTTTAAATTATAACTACTTAAAACATTAGTCATGATATGATGTAGGCCTAACCATTTCATTTATAAAAATACTTTTAAAAGTATTTTGTATTTAAATACTTATGAAAGTATTTTGTAGTTACTTTTTAGTCAGCGTGTACACATTTTGATATAATGCGCATGCTCAGTGACGTCATTATTTGTTTACATTAGGAGCAAACTAAGAGAGGCTGGACTGTATATATATGGTTGGTCTCCACCTGGACACGCTACGCAACAAAAGAAATCGCCCAAACCTGTAACGGATGCAAAACGGAAAATCTTTTTTCCACGTAGGCTATAATTTATTAAATTTACAACTGTGTTGTCGTGATTAGGTGATCAGCCGAAATTCTGGTTTGAACCTGTAGAGGTTTTAACGAGGAGTGAGGTGGTTTACAAACGCCTTCCTCACTGAGTGGAAAAGTATGCTAATCAGCATGCCGGGCCCTCTGAAAAGCACAAATTTTTCACTCTGCAAATGACACCTTCACTTCATTCACCACACAATACAACTGTATAATGAAATTCATTACTTTCATTTCAGAGGAGATAACTGTGATTAGTGTCACAGTACACCTACAGTCCAGCCTCTCTTAGTTTGCTCCTAATGTAAACAAATAATGACGTCACTGAGCATGCGCATTATATCAAAATGTGTACACGCTGACTAAAAAGTAACTACAAAATACTTTCAAAAGTATTAAAATACAAAATACTTTTAAAAGTATTTTTATAAATGAAATTGTTAGGCCTACATCATATCATGACTAATGTTTTAAGTACTTATAATTTAAAACATAGTTAACTTAATAGGAATAGGACATTTGTGAAGTGGGAGACTCTAGCGTGCACCCTGTAGTAGGTGGCTTTTGTTTGTTGACAGAAGGAGCAAACTTAGAACGGCTGAACTATACACCTCTTCTGGGTAAAATAAATCATTTATGCGCTAAACTTTATAATTACAACTAAAAATTACAGTTAATAATGTGTCTTAAATCTACAAGTGAATTACAATTAAATTACTTGAAATAATTTTTTGTGTAGCTTTTATTTGTTATTATCGGGAACTGTAGGGCCTACATTGTTGACAACTACCCAATTTTTGCTGTATTTTTTTGACGTAGATTAGACATGAGTTTGAACTGGGGCCCCCAGTAGAGTTTGTTAATGGATGGCTGTCAACTGGTCACCATACAAAGTCGCTTGCCCAACCAGTGTTACTTAACAATTAATAACGACTTTCTACCAGCTGACTGACTTGGCTGGCCCGAAGGCCACTTATAATAAATAACAAACTAATTGTAATTAACTAATAACAATAAACAAACTTAATTAATTTACTAAATACTAGTCTACTGTAATGGTTCAAAAAGACTGACAGCTGGCTGTGTTTGTATTTTGGTCTATCAAAATAGAGCCAGCTGGTTGATGTTAAATATTCAAATTTATATTTTTTTACATTAATAAATTTAATGTAATCCAAACAAAATCTCGTTGCTAAGCAACTAAGAAAAAGAAAAATCTGGTGTGAAACACACAACTTTCTCTTGCCAATATAAATAATTAATAATAAACCTAATATTAGTAATAAAACATTAGAAATAAAGAAAAAACTAACCTCAATAAACATAACCTAATTTTAATCATGAGTGAAAGACGCAAAATGAAAATCAACCTCAGTTTGGCTTAAAAATACAGAAAATCACTCTTTCACGCTAAACTAGGCTCTGTAGAGAAAAATGTTCTAAATAAAAGTTGCAGATCTTTTAATTTTCTATAAATTTATTTATGTACACTTTTATTATAAAATGCATACTAAGGCCGAAATCTTAAAAAAATCGATTTTTCTCACGTTTTCGTGAGAAAAAACAGAAAATTGCTAATTACCGCTAAACTAAGCGTTATACAAAAAAATGTTTGAAATAAAAGTTGTAGGTTTTAAAATTCTCTACAACTTTTATTATATAATTTTTTTCGGTAAATTGCATATTAAAGCCGTAATCTTAAAAAAACTTTGTTTTTATGTAAAAATAGCCTCACCCAGAATTTCAGCAAACATGACACCTACCCTATCTTGTAGAGAATAAAAAACTGAGTAAATGATGCAATTTTTAAAAAAATCGTAGGACCAGTTTTTGAGAAAATCACAAAAAAGTGAAAAATTATACGAATAAACTACTACTTCCGGTTGACCGATTTTGATGAAAATGATCGTGTCGGGTCCGGTAATAGTATGTAGCTTAAGTTTCAAGTTTCAAGTTCGTACGATGTTCCATTCTTGAGATATTCTGTTCACACACACACACACACACACACACACACACACACACACACACACACACACACACACACACACACACACACACAGACCAATCGCTAAAAACATGTTTGTGTGGGTTCAGGGGGTTTGAAAACGTATAGATCCGGTGAAAACTCGATTTCTTAAAATCGACATGAAAGCAATACTTTCCTTCCTATATATTCATATAGGCAAGAGAAAGTAAAAATAGGGAACTGTAAAATGGAAGGCGCATTCGGGACCTAAAAGAGTACATAGTTATATAGTTATAGTTATGTCAAATTTATAAATTTACCAATAAGTTAATTAATTTATTACTGCTTTAATTATACAGAAAGTGTGGAAACGTTTAGTTACAAGTTTACGTAAAATTATATTTTACAAATAAACCATTCGATGGGCGTACCGCACCATTTAGCTGGTTGTCTGACGACCCCACGGTACCAGACAATCCGCACATTGTCAGCCTTGCATACCTCTTTCATCGGAGAACTTCTTCTTCTTCTTCTTCTTCTTCAGGTGCCTTCTCTATTCAAAGGAGGAGGTTGGCTATGATGATGGTCAGTCGTACTTTGTCTACTCATGCGACCACCACCACCACCACCAGTTAAACGATTCTCTCACCTTTATTAACCAGCATATTCTTCTCCAACCCACCGACCGTTCACCAACCAGTTTCAGAACATCGTCGTATTTAGGCCCCCTCATGATGTGTCCAACGTATCTCAGTTTTCTTATACATTAACTGACAGAAAATTTTTATGCCTAAACGAGTCCAATAACTTAACACGTTACAACACGTTGTAACACGGTACGTGACCCAAATATGTCTCACACTTGTCTTTAAAAATGGGCCACGTGCATCAAAAATGAGTCACAATACATGAGTGATTTTTAAGCGGTGTTTTGTGGTTTCAAAAGCCACAGCTTCAGAGAGTGACATTATACAAGACTGTTGGTACTTTTCAAATAATAGGATATTAATTCGTATAGCCTACTGGTAGTTTTTTCTTGTTGTCCTCTACTAGAATTTTGCTATTATTTTTCATTTTATTATTTCTTTTGCTTATTTCGGTTAAAAGAAATAGTCTAGAATACTTTGCAACTAAACACAATTATGTTTATTACTTTTTTTATTGTGACGCAAAAATGGGTCACATGTCTCTGAAATTTAAAATCATTCCATCAGGCCATGTGACCCAAAAGTGTGTCGCAACTTAATTTTACAAAAAAAAAATAGCTGTTATTATATTAATTTATAAATGAAGTAAAATAAGAAAAAAAATCTGGTGTGAAACACTCACACAACTTTCTCTTGCCAATATAAATAATTAACAATAAACCTAATATTAGTAATAAACAAAAAACTAACCTCAATAAACATAACCTTATTTTAATCATGAGTGAAAGACGCAAAATGAAAATCGAACTCAGTTTTGCTTAAAAATACGGAAAATCAATATTTCACGCTAAACTAGGCTCTGTACAGAAAAATGTTCTAAATAAAAGTTGCAGATTTTTTAATTTTCTATATATTTGATTACATACGTTTTTATTATAAAATGCATACTAAGGCCGAAATCTTAAAAAAATCGATTTTTCACACGTTTTCGTGAGAAAAAAACAGAAAATTTCTAATTACTGCTAAACTAAGCGTTATAAAAAAAAATATTTTAAATAAAAGTTGTAGGTTTTTAAATTCTCTACAACTTTTATTATATAATTTTTTTCGCTAAATTACATATTAAAGCCGTAATCTTAAAAAAACTTTGTTTTTACATGAAAACAGCCTCACCCAGAATTTCAGCAAACATGACGCCTACCCTATCTTGTAGAGAATAAAAAATTGAGTAAACCAGGCGATTTTAAAAAAATCGTAGGACCAGTTTTTGAAAAAATCGCAAAAAGTGAAAAATTACACGAATAAACTACCACTTCCGATTGACCGATTTTGATGAAAATGTTCGTGTCCGGTCCGGTAGTGGTATGTAACTTAAGTTTCAAGTTTGAAGTTCGTACGATGTTCCGTTCTTGAGATATTTTGTATACACACACACAGACCAATCGCTAAAAACTTGTTTTTTGGGTTCGGGGGTCTGAAAACGTATAGATCCGGTGAAAACTCGATTTCTTAAAATCGACATGAAAACAATACTTTCCTTCCTATAGGCCTATATTCATATAGGCAAGAGAAAGTAAAAATGAATAAAATGTGAAAAATTAAAATAAAAAAAAGTACGATGGCCCCGCTGTGTCATAAAATTTAGCGTGGCAGTCAACGTGTTAATCATAAATCCTTTAGTGGAATTATCTATTATCGACTTACTGCTAATGGATGATTTCTCCGCAGAACCGATCCTTCCTAGCACCACGTGTCCAGAAACTTATTTGATGCACATTTATGGTGGTAAACACTGGCCCCTTCACACGCGCTGCACTTAGGCTACCAATTGAAATAAGAAATTCACAAGGTTGCTCTAACTTAGGCTATAATATGACAGTACAGAAGTAGGCTATTCTAGTAGGCCTAAGCAGGACTACATTTTCCTTATTTAAAAGTCCAACAGAGATTGGTATTGATTTTCATTCAGTAGACTATCATTCACTAGTGATTAAATTAAGAAAATTTAAATAGAGAAGGAAATTTAAATTCGTCGTCGTCGTCGTCTTCATGGATTGGGCTGTGCGTTAGCCTGTTCCGGCGTCCATCTCTTCCTCGGTCTACCAATACATCTTTTACCTGTCGGATTATGGATCAATGCATTTAATGGAAGGCGATCTTGGGACATTCTTAACACATGCTCTGACCACTTTTCTTTGTATGTCCTTATAGTGTTCAACAATGGTTGGGCACCGCATTCATTCCTTATTACTTCATTACGAATGCGATCCTCTCTTGTGCAGCCCTTAACTTGCCTTAGAAATCGCATTTCCGCTGACTGGATTCTTGATTCCTGTTTTCTCGTCAGTACCCATGCCTCACTTCTATATTTAAATTAAGAAACAATATTACATTTCTTTGGGTCCTATCTCACGTTGGAATATACGGCAATGAAATATACGGCTGATGTCGCTGCTAAAAGAGCTGCTTCAGAACATCTCCAAGACCACGCTGTTACTCTGACAGACGTAACTACTTTTTGTTTAAAACGTATGAACGAAAAATGGGACAATGAATGGACTTGAAAATTATCCAAGTTATACGAAATTAGAAAAGACATCTTTGAGAAACCCATAGAATTGGAGAGTCGACGAGATCAGGTGGTTATTTCACGATTAGGCCATACTCAATTTACGCACAGTTACATATTTTCAAGCCGTGCAATCCCTCCCACCTGTCATTTCTGTCATTTCTGGCATGAGCACCAATTATACGACGGTGAAACACATTGTATGTGATTGTCGTTTCACAGAAGTTCAGAGAAGGAAATTTCAGCTTCAAGATGAGTCTCTGAGTGATCTGTTCTGCCATGAAAGCAAGATTGAAAGTGTGGTGCAAGTGATGAAGAGCCTAAATTTGTATAACTGTATATAACTTTTATGATGTCTAAGTAAAAATATGTAAATAGTTCTGTGTGCATGTAAATGAGTGGTGTGTGTGTGTGTGTGTGTGTGACAGTAATTTTCTGTCACCGATTGAATTTTGCCGATCAGTCATTGTTATTATTTAATGTTTTTAATTTTTGTAAGTAATTAATTCATTGTTGATTGTTTTTTGTAATTATGTATCAGCAGTTTATTGGATACTGTTATAATTTTATTGTAATAACTGGTCGCTAATGACTGCATTGTTGATGCAACCTTAAATAAATAACTTAAAAAAAAAAAAATTAAAAAAATGTTTTTCATTTTACATTATTTAGTACTCATGATTAAACATAAATCCATTCATTATACATTGGCAAGAGAAAGTAATGAGACTGTTTCGCACCAGATTTTTATCTTAGTTTATGAGGTCAGTTATTTAATAAAAGATAAAAAACTGACTGATTTATTTGTCGTTAAAAAAGGTATTGTTGTTGTCAGTTGTTCGTAGGGCATTGTTTGTTGTGTTGGTGGTGGGAGGGGAGGGTGGTATATAAATGAGATCGGGGTGCAGGATGGGGGTAGTTTGTTGGTTGTCCATTTCATTATTGTATTCATTACCATTGTCTGCATTGCGACCGGGATTACCAAAATAGAAAATGGTAAAAAGGAAAACAAGGCCTGATGATCACCAATCAAATTACATTATTGTTCTCGTTTATTCGAATGTAGTTTTGGTGGTCGGCATGAGTTTCCAATCGACATCTGTCAGTTTTCACTTACGCCTAATTCTATGTGACTCGCGTAAGCCCATTTTACACCGCGGAAAGTAAAGAAAATGTCTTGAAGGAAGCTCTTTTTGCACCCGATATTCACACCATTCTTTCGTCCATCGGATGTTCCTTTTTACTTTCCCTTGCCTATATGAACATATAGGAAGGAAAGTATTGTTTTCATGTCGATCACAACAAATACACTCTTCACCCGAATATACACCTAAACAGACCCCCTCAACCCACACAACAACTGCTTTTTACCTATTGGTCTGTGTGTGTGTGTGTGTGAACAGAATATCTCAAGAACGGAACATCGTACGAACTTGAAACTCGAAACTTATATTACACACTACTACCGGACCCGATATGAACATTTTTATCAAAATCGGTCAACCGGAAGTAGTAGTTTATTCGTGTCATTTTTGACTTTTTTGCGATTTTCTAAAAAACTGGTGCTACGATTTTTTTAAAAATTGCCTGGTGTATTAAATTTTTTATGCTATACAAGATAGGACAGGCGCCATGTTTACTGAAATTCTTACTGAGGCTGTTTTTACGTAAAAAAATTGTTTTTAAAGATTACGGCTTAATATGCATTTTAGCGTAAAAATTTATATAATAAAAAATGTAGAGAATTTAAAATCTTACAACTTTTATTTGTAACATTTTTTTGTATAACGCTTAGTTTAGCGGTAATTAGCGATTTTATGTTTTTTCTCACAAAAACGTGTGCTCATTTTTATATAATGCGCAAGCTCAGTGACGTCATTATTTGTTTACATTAGGAGCAAACTAACAGAGGCTGGAATTTAATTTTGGATGTTGTGTCAGTTAGAAACTGTTCTTGTCTTTCTGTCCCAGCCAAATTGTTGTAACGTTTCAAAAAGGGATTGTCTGTCTATTAAATCATAAGCTTTTCTGAAATCCACAAAGGTTACAACCGTGGGGTCGTAACCCCAGGGGATGATGGGATAATGGGAAAAAGTGTCAGTACTTGCAGTTCAAAAATAAACATAACGTTAAAGAAAGTAGAGAAGTGAATGTATTTATTCATAATAATAGTTTAGAGCATGTAGAAACAGTGAAGTTCCTGGGCGTATCTCTAGATAGATCTTTGTCTTGGGACTTCTATATCAATCAAGTTTGTAGTAAAATATCATCTGGAGTATTTGCACTAAAACAAATCGCCAGATTAAATGATAAAAAATTACTAATGGCAGCTTATCATGGCCTCATTCTGTCTCATATCCGGTATGGTATTTTAGTATGGGGTAATTCTAGCATGGGTAATATGAATAGGGTTTTTAAAATTCAAAAGAAAGCTATTAGGTGTGTATGGTGGGAGCTAACCAGCTAACCTCATGCAGGCCACTATTTAAGGAGCTTAAATTGCTTACAGTTCCCTGTCTCTACATTTTTGAGGTGATTATGTATGTTAGGCAAAATAATTTTATGCAGAATTTCAATGTTCACAATCATAACACGAGAAACAGGAATGATTATTATGTGGCTAATCACTCCACAAAATTGTTTGAACAAAAACCTACTTATGCAGGGAGAAAATTCATAAATAAATTACCCCAATCTTTAAAGTGTTGTGAGGATTTGAATTCCTTTAAAAAAAATTTAAAAAATTACTTGATCGGTGAAACTTTTTATAGCGTACAAGAATTTCTTTCTTGATAGTAGTGATACATAGTGTGTTTCTTATATGTATTTCAGGTGTTACATCTGACGACATGTCCTATACTCCTCCTGGAGTCTCCAGGGCACAAAAACAAAACAAAAAACAAAAAAAAAAGAATTATTACTTCGCATTGCCCTGTGTCTCAACATAATTTTAAAGTTGAAGATTTGTTCTGAACAAGATTTGCCTTTTCTGAAACCAGAAAGGAAACGGATTCAGGTTTCAGGTTTTCCAGTCAAAAACCTTAGTGTAAAAGGGTTGCTATTACAATAAGGCGTAATGTTTTTGAATACCTGAATCCGTTGTAAATTTGAATGTTTGGTTGGACTGTGCATTTTCTCGCATTGCATTTTTGCATTGTACTCGTAACCTTTGAGTGGGCCAATTATATGTTGTCTGATTGTTTTTGTAAATGTTGTAATAATAATGTATAGGCTATACGAGTACAAGGTGGTAAGGTGGGCGTGTGAAACAATTCAAGTCCAGACACAATTTCATATTTGATAACGAACATTGAACAATGTAGAGCAGGGAGGGGAATTTAGATGAGCATCCAAATAAATGTATACAGCCTAGAAAGAGGGCTGCGTTTATAAATATTGAACAACTTAACTCTATTTCACTCCAGCTGTCTCACTCTCTTCACCAGCAGGCTAAGTGTGTTCTCTTTTTAAAAACCGTTTCCTTCCTTCTTATATCACAATTGCGATCAAACCCACCGGGTTGGTCTAGAGGTAAAGTCGTCGCCAAAATCAGCTGTTTAACAGCTGATTTTCAGAAACTAAGTTCAAATCCTAGTAAAGGTAGTTACTTCTATACGGATTTGAATGGTAGACAGTGGTTACCGGTGTACTTTAATGGTTGGGGTTCAATTAACCATACTCTGTGAGTGTGTCTGTAGAAGACTACACAGTCTCATTTACACGTCATACACATCATCCTCATCTCATTGGGTCTTCTCATTGCTTATTGTTCTCAATTGAACAGATTGCAACGTACACATACTAGGAATAAAAAAAAAAATTGCGATCAATAATGAAATAAATGAATTTATAATACTTGGAAAATTGGATAACAATGCATGAAAGATGGTTAGGAAAATGGATTAAACAAACATTAAAGCCTAAACGAGAAATGTACAGACAGAAGCAAGTTAGGCGTATCTCAATCTGAAACACCACGGGATGGCCCGTTGGCGTACCGGTTAGCACAACTGCCTTCTGGATCCCGTCTGCATTAGCAGCAATTGCAAAACAGCAGACGCAATCCCTCCAAAAAAACAAAAAAAATACTGGTGTAAAACACTCACACGACTTTCTCTTGTCAATGCAAATAATTAACAGTATAATCTAACATTAATAATAAAACATTAGAAATAAACAAAAAACTAACCTCAAATAAACCTAACCTTATTTTAATCATGATAGAAAAACGCAAAATTATATCAACCTCAGATTGGCTTAAAAATACGGAAACTCACTCTTTCACGCTAAACTGGACTCTGTAGAGAAAAATGCTTTAAATAAAAGTTGTAGATCTTGCAATTTCCTATAAATTTTATTATATACCTACACTTTTGTTGGAAAATGCATATTAATGCTGAAATCTTTAAAAAAAATCGATTTTCACACGTTTTCGTGAAAAAACCAGAAAATCGCTAAATACCGCTAAACTAAGCGTTATACAAAAAATATTATAAATAAAAGTGGTAGGATTTTAAATTGTCTAAAATTTTTATTATATACATTGTTACGCTTAAATGCATAGGCCTATTAAAGCCGCAATCTTAAATAAACAATTTTTTTACGTGAAAATGGCCTCACCAACAATTTTAGCAAACATGGCGCCTACCCTGTCTTGTAGAGCATAAAAAATTAAGTAAACCAGGCGAATTTTAAAAATAGTAGCACCAGTTTTTGAGAAAATCTCAAAAAAGTGAAAAATTACACAAATAAACTACCACTACTTCCGGTTAACCGATTTTGATGAAAATATTCGTGTCAGGTCCGGTGATATGTGACTTAAATTTTAAGTTTCAAGTTCGTACGATGGTCTGTTCTTGAGATATTCTGTTCACACACAAAACCGCTGTTCTGACCAACCGCTAAAAACATGCTTGTTTGGGTTCAGGGGGTCTGAAAACGTGTAGATCCGGTGATAAGTCGATTTGTTAAAATGGACATTAAAACATTACTTTGTTTTTTATATATTCATGAGGAAGTAAAAATGAAACACCACCAAAAATAACTGCAAGTGAATTGAATAAGGCTAACTGAAACAGAACAGCGCTTAACAGAACTAAACGTGACAGAAAACCACATAAACGATTGGGGCACATACATATTATAAAACAACAACTGGATTACACTTACACAAACACAGATTGAATGCAAATGAAGTGAAGAATAAAATAGGGAATTGGCAGGGAGCGAGAAAGGAGCCCCCCACAAACAAACAATCCACATCAATATCTTACGCTCTCTTAAACGCAAATCATAATCTACCATCAAAAGTTGGCCTACAAGTACGCTTAATATTATAGAGAAGTATATTCTACAGTCCATTCGAATACGTAGCATCATAGTAACCCTCTCAATGTAAAAACTCCCTTTCAATTATTATTCTTACAGCTGATATTCGAAGACGAAGGTTCCTGGTTGAAATCCTAGTAGTAAAGGTAGTTACTTTAATTCGGATTTGAATGTTAGAGAGTGGTTGTGGGTGTAGTTAGATGGTAACCATACTCAGTGAGTGTGTCTCTAGAAGACTACACCACCTCATTTACACGTCATACACATCATCCTCATCTCATTGGGTCATCTCATTGCTTATTGTTATCAATTGAACAGATTCCAACGTACACAAATTAGGGATTAAAAATTATTCTTACAAAATATAATTATAAATCTTCGTTTTACAATTTTCAAAATCATATGTAATGAATTATTTTACTGGCATTTGTTGTTGCATTCAATACACAAGACGTAATTAATTAATACATTAATATTTAGTTAATAATTTTTTTGTAATCCCTTATGTGTGAACGTTGCAATCTGTTCAATTTTAGAACAATAAGCAACCCCATCACCCAATCAGATGAGGATGATGTGTGTGACGTGTAAATGAGGTGTACTCTTGTACAGAGTGAGAGATTATGGTTAAATGAACCCCAACCATCAAAGTACACCCACAACCACTGTCTAGTATTATTCAAATTCATATAAAAGTAACTAATTAATAATAATCTAGTTAATAATAATAATCACCTGATTATATGACTGAAGTATTTACCAACAGAACAGGTAGGCCTACACGTGTAAAACACACTCGTATAGATAGTCTACTGAAGTCACGAGATTGCCTTTTGCGTATGTATGGGCTGTGAGGAAGGGAAGTGAAATATTTGCAGGCTGCCAACTTCAACAGTGAGACACTACTCGTACATTTCACTACCTAGTTTAGTTTCTACAAACATTTTGTAAGCTGTGGTTTATTCCGAGAAAATGTTTTCTTCATAAACCTTATAAGAAATAAATGTGACCTCTAATATTGCCTATAAGTAGCTTAATTACATGACTAGAAATGTTTGATTTACTCTAATTACGAATGAATCGCCTTCTTCACTATTGTTTTCACCGGCGTTTTTATTGCCAGTCTCTCTAGTATCTACCTAACCGTTTTCTTTTCTTACCACGTGTCAACAAAACTGTTGAAGAATAGCTTCTTCATGTCTTTAATTTCCTTCTTTATTTTTCTAATTGTGCAAAGAGAAACATGACAGTAGTTAGCCGCTCACTTACGGCTTTTGTTAAGAGGCACGGATACACATTTTTATTTAGCTTCAACTTTATAACATTTTATTACATCGCATATTAGATTTCGTTGAGCACTGTGAATAGTTCGACCACGTTTTCGAGAAACCGACATTTCTGTTTACGGTAACAAACAGTTACATTCGTACAGTTAACCTACAAAAGGTTCAGCGATATACTCTATATGCTCTGGGTATAATATAAGTTGTTAAGTTTGTAGTACTGTAATTAAAGCAGTCGCGCATGCGCACTGATGCTTTTCCCCCTTTACCCCTCATTGCAAACAAAGGCAAACTCGTGACTCAAGTGATTATAACTGTAATCACCCTAGTTAACACACTAGTAACTGTTATTTCATTGTACAGGTAGGCCTATAGTTCAGCCGTCCTCAGTTTGCTCCTCCTTCTGTGCAAACAAAACAAAAATCACCTACTACAGGGTGCACGCTAGAGTCTGCCACTTTACGGATCTCGTATTCCTATTAAGTTAACTATTTTTTAAATTATAAGCACTTAAAGTACTAAAAACAACAGTCATAATACGATGTAGTACTAACAATTTAATTTATAAAAGTACTTTTAAAAGTATTCTGTATTAAAATACTTTTGGAAATATTTTGTTGTTACTTTTTAATCAGCTTGTACTCATTTTAATATAATGCGCATGCTCAGTGACGTCATTATTTGTTTACATTAAGAGCAAACTAAGAGAGGCTGGACTTTAGTGTAGTCTATATGGTGAATGAAGTGAAGGAGTCATTTTGCAGGGAGTAAAGGTAGATGCTTTGAGAGGGTGTGCCATGCTCATGCTCGTACGTACGATAATTATACTTTTCCACTGCCCATAACAGACAGGTAGGTGGAAAGTCAAATTATTTACTCTCAACCTGTCGTTGCTGGGCTAAAATGAATAGTTGTGTCAGCTAATTAAACGACTGAATCATTCAAGAACAGAAGAGGTAGAGGTGTACTGTGACACTAATCAGAGTAATGAATTTCATTATACAGTTGGATTGTGTGGTGAATGAAGTGAAGGTGTCATTTGCAGAGTGGAAAATATGTGCTTTTCAGAGGGCCTGGCATGGTGATAAGCATAATTTTCCACTGAGTGAGTTGTGGCAATGGTAAACCACCTCATTCCTCGTTTTACTTAGTAAAACCTCTAGAGGTGGTTCAAACCAGCCTACAGGCTGATGACCACCTAAACAACAACATACTTTTCTTCCACTGAATAATGAAGGCGAAGGAGAATCATCTCAGTGGTGGTTTTATTTAGTAGCCTTTCGGATAACGCCAATGGTAGGCCTACGAATAAAAGGAGTTAGCCCAATTCGGTTGTTGGTTGTAGTGTGCTAGCCTGATTGTTGTTCACATACTCACTCGGTAATTAGGATTTATTGAGCCTGTCAGAGTGAAGAGTGAATCGAGTGGCGTAGTAATTGTCTCTCTTCTAATCCAATTAATTTGGCCTGCCTCTTCATCAATTTAGCTTAGCTTCACTCAATTAATCACTTGTTTTACAACAAAATATGATTTAAAGTTTCAGTTTCACTGATCACATGTTGTGTAGGCTGTACCCACTTCGGTTGGAGGTTACGGGTTGGCATTTCTTTATCGCCCTTCACTAGTCTACATAACACGTGCGTAAGAGACGGACGGAACATTTAAAAAAAATCTTCACACCCAAACCAAAACCCACCTTCACTTTCTCTTGCCCTCTATGAAATGGGTGAGTTGTGCCTTCACCAATTAAAAAACACTAAATAAAACTTTTTATTTGAAACATGTATTTCAAGAGATCTTAGTTTAGCGTCAATCAGTGATTTCCTGTATTTTGCTCATTAAAATCGGTAAAAAGTGAGGGTTTTGAATATTGTGGCCTTCGTTTGCATTTCACGACAAAGACTACACTACATAAAACTTTAATTTGAAACATTTTTTTCTACAGCGCTTATAGTATTAGGTTGGCGTGAATTAGTAGGCTAATAGTCAATATTTTAAGTCGATCAGAGGTTGATTTCATACAGGCTAGGCGTAGTTTATAGCCAATCACTTATGGTTGGTGGTCATTTATATTACGTACATACATTGGCAAGAGAAAGTCGTGTGAGTGTTTCACACCACATATTTATGTCATTGCTCGGCTCATGCCTTCAACAACAGGCGAAGAGTTGAAAAAACCGAAAAAACTAGTTGGCCTACTAATAGGCTAATGTAGGCCTAATTAATTATCCGCGTGACTCCACAGAGTGATGCGTGAACAGAAGGCTGGTCGACCCAATGCTATAGTCACTTAAGTTTGCCCTTGTTTGCAACGAGGGGTAAAGGAGGAAAAGCATCAGTACGCATGCGCGACTCCTTTAATTTCACTACCAGAAACATATAACAACTTTTACAATACCCAGAGCATAGCCTATACAGTTTATCACAGAACCTTATGTAGGTTAACTGTACGAATGCAACTGTTTGTTACCGTAAACACAAATAACGTGGTCCAACTATTCACAGTGCTCAACGCAATGTAATTAAATGTTGTGAAGTTGAAGAAGCTAAACAAAAATGGCTATCCGTGACTCTTAACAAAAGCCGTGAGCGAGCGGCTAACTATTATGATGTTTCTCTTTGCACAATTCGAAAAATAAAAAAGGAAACTAAGGACGTGAAGAAGCTATTCTTTAACAGTTTTGTTGACACCTGGTAAAAAAATAAAACGGTTAGGTAGACCCTACTAGAGAGACTGATAATGAAAACGGTGATGACAGCAATAGGAAAGAAGGCGATTCATTCATAATTACAGTAAATCAAACATTTCTAATCATGTAATTAAGCTATAGGCAATATTACAGGTCACATTTATTTCTTATAAGGTTTATGAAGAAAACAATTTCTCGGAATAAATAACAGCTTACAAAATGTATGTAGAATCGGCACGGTAGTGAAATGTACTAGCAGTGTCTCACTGTTCAGGTTGGCAGCACTGCAAATGTTTCACTTCCCTTCCTCACAGCCCATCCATACGCAGAAGGCAATCTCGTGATTTCAGTATCTACATCTGTTAGCAGCTAATGCGTATTGGCCGCTCATATCTCCCTCCGTTGTCATAGCAACTGGAAGAGAAGCGACGCTCGCCCGTTTAACTCTTCACTTGGCCAACGGATATTTTTTTTTTTATTCCTAATGTGTGCACGTTGCAATGTGTTCAATTGAGAACAATAAGCAATGAGATGAGGATGATAATGTGTATAAGGGAGGTGTAAATGAGGTGGTGTAGTCTTCTACACACACACACACACACTCACTGACAATGGTTACCATCTAACTACACCCACAACCACTCTCTACCATTCAAATCCTTATAAAAGTAACTACCTTTACTAGGATTTGAACCAGGAACCTTCATCTTTGAAAATCAGCTGTTAAATAGCTGATTTTGGCGACGACTTTACCTCTAGACCAACCCGGTGGGTCAACGGAAATTTAAAGCATTAGAAACCGCTCTAATTAAACGGCACCCATCTTAATTGATTGTAAAACATAAATGATTGAAATAGGCCTAAATATGGATAAATGAAGAGAGCCTATTCACCTAGTTCAGGTGAGTAACGTGCGGCCTATTTGGCACTAGGCGATAGAGCCTACATCTTAATAGCCTATTAATCGGGGGCATACATTATGAAAAGAATTTCCATATAGTATTATTAGGGAGTAATAAATTGAATTGATTTGTACATGAGAAGCTGTTAAGTAAGGTGAAGGAAGGTCGGACCGAATTGAATAGGCTTACTTAAGTAGGCACCATGATCCGTTGTAATCTGTTTTAAATTTCATATTCAGATATGAATTAGGGTGAGGCGTTTCTCAATTATTCGGTAGTTGTCATCTGAATCTCAACCCCTGCCTCACTGTGGAAGGGTGAAGGGAGGGTAGGTAAAAAGGTTAAAGTGCAAAGTAGGTTACTGACTAAGGGCGTAACTTAAATGAAATAAAAGTGGACCACTCGAAATCATGTTAACTCGTCCAAATAAAAGTAGCCTACCTCAACAAATACACACGTGAGGCGTCAGACAAGCAGTGAAGCAGCTAGCCTACTAGTAGGCGAACACGAAAAAAGTCTGTTTGTTTGAGTAGGCCTACTGCGACTGTACCCACTACCGACCATTCACTAATTCACTCTTCAATCTATCTTATATTTTTCTTTTTTTAAAAGCACATAGTATTACATAAGTTCATCAAACTAAAAAAAACTCATTTCAATTTTTGCGGTTCAATTTTTCAGTTTTTGGAGTCCTTTCCTGACGTTTCCCTCCTTGAACTTTCTCCAGTATTCCTTCAATCTATCCGATCTTCTCTTCCGTTCCTGTCAGAATACACAACTTTCTGTCGTTTCGTCGGTTTCTGCTGTTCAAGTCTTGTGGTTTACAGCCTGTGGTAATTTCCGGATTTTGTTTTGAGGTCCTCAAGTGAGATTTGGAGCCCGTCCATGCCCTCCTTAATTTCCCTGATCTTACATTTTAAATAATAACACTTCATTTTCATTCATTTTTACGTTCTCTTGCCTATATAATTATAGACTGTAGGAAGAAAAGTATTGTTTTCATGTCGATTTTAACAAAAACACTCTTCACCCGATTATGCACCAAACAGACCCCCTCAACCCACACAACAACTGCTTTTTACCCATTGGTCTGTGTGTGTGTGTCTATATACAGAATATTTCAAGAAAGGAACATCGTACGGACATGAAACTTGAAACTTAAGTTACATACTACTACCGGACCCGACACTAACATTTTCTTCAAAATCGGTCAACCGGAAGTAGTAGTTTATTCGTGTGTTCTTTTACTTTTTTCGATTTTCTCAAAATCTGGTACTACTAAGATTTTTTTTTAAATCGCCTCGTTTACTAAATATTTTTATGCTCCACAATATAGAGTAGGCGCCATGTTTCCTGAAATTCTTGGTGAGGCTGTTTTCACCTAAAACAGTTTTTTTTTCTTAAGATTACGGCTTTAATAGGCATTTTAGCGCAAAAATTTATATAGTAACAAAAGTTGTAGAGAATTTAAAATCCTACAACTTTTATTTGTAACTTTTTTTTGTATAATGCTTAGTTTAGCGATAATTAGCGATTTTATGGTTTTGTTCTCACGGAAACGTGTGAAAAATTGATTTTTTTAAGGTTTCGGCCTTAGTATGCATTTTTGACAAAAGTTTATATAATCAAATTTATAGAAAATAAAAAGAACTACAACTTTTATTTAGAGCATTCTCTACGGAGCCTAGTTTTGTGTAAAAGAGTGATTTTCCGTATTGTTAAGCCAAACTGAGGTTGATTTTCATTTTGCATCTTTCATATATGATTAAAATAAGGTTATGTTTATTAAGGATAGTTTGTGTGTTTATTTCTAATGGCTTTATTACTAACGTTAGGTTTATTGTTAATTATTTGCATTGGCAAGAGAAAGTTGTGTGAGTGTTTCACACCAGATTTTTTACCTAGTAAATTCTCCACAGGTTCAACCCAGCCTTTCGGCTGATCACCTGAACAATATGAACATTGGATTTCCGTTGGGGTGGGGGGTGGGGGGTTGAAGCTCCCAAACCCCCTGGCAAATAAATTAAACGATGATTGAGCTATGAATGTCTGGTGAGGGGGGGGGGAGAAAGGAGTGTTTTGTAGAGAGTTAGGTAGTTAGTTAGGGTAGGCCTACTTTGTTGTCTAGTTGCAGCAGTTAAATTAGTTGTTTACTTAGGATAGATGCAGATAACCCGACCAGCATTTTCATATTTATTTTAATTCGGTCATGTTATTGAATTTTGAGCAGCCTATCAAAATATTGAATTGTGTTTTTGTAAACAGCTCGGCGCGACGCTTCAATAACCTAACCTCTTACAACAATAACTAAGGAGGCCTATTCTATTTTTTCTCTCCATTGAAAATGTAAAATCAGTTTTATTTTTCAACCGATCGGTTTATCAATGGAAGAAGGTTGACCGGGTTCGTTCGGTTGTTATTTCATTATTTCTGCCTAAGGGTGGAGGGAGGGATAGTGTTGAAAATACCAGCTTCCATAATAACAGCCTATCGTTTTTACTTTCTCTTATCCTGTACGCCTACGACTAAACGAAATAATTATTTGCTTTTCAATGGAAATACACGTTTTCAGGTTTCCTGAACACAAAATAAAAAACAAAAATCCATGTTTTTACATCCAAAAATATGTCAAAAACAAAGTTAAATAGACAAATGTTTTTACACAAAGTTAAAAGAACAAATTTGTAATATTGTTACAACTCGTTATAGTAAAGTTAAAGTGTAAACTCTAATTTAATTAATTCACATTTATATTTATTTAACAAAATTATTATTATTTTTTTATTCCTAATTTGTGTCAGTTGCAATCTGTTCAATTGAGAACAATAAGCAACCCCATCACCCAATGAGAAATGAGGATGATGTGTATGACAATGACAAGGAAATGAGGTGTAGTCTTGTACAGACCCAGGCCGACCATTTCTGAGAGTGTATGGTTAATTGAAACCCAACCATCAAAGTACACCGGTAACCACAGTCTAGTATTCAAATCCGAATAAAAGTAACTACCTTTACTAAGGTTTGAGCCAGGAACCTTTGTCTCCGAAAGATAGCTGTTAAACAGCAGCTGACTCACGGCGACGACTTTACCTCTAGACCAACCGGGTGGGTTAAACAAATTTATTTGACAAGAAAAATTAACCTTTTCAAACGACAACAATTGAGTTTATGAAAATTATGTAATACGGTAGGCCTACTTTATTTTCAATCGTAAAACATTAGACCCCATAGCCCTACAACATAAATGAAGTGATAGGGGTACATAAAAAATACTTTTGAAAAGCAAAATTTGATTTACTCGTATTGTTGGTTGGCCCCCACATGATGAAGAGAAATTGATGAAAATGAATGATGCGAAAATGTCAGACGTGACCGGGAGTCAAACCCAGGACTCCTGGCGTTAAAGCCAGTAGTAGGTAGCCTACAATGCTTCCACAGTGGATCTCCTTTAACAGATTTTTTACAAAGGGTGATTTTAATTTTTATTATACACCTTTTCAGACCCCCTTGTTGTTTAGGTCAACAGCCGAAAGGCTGGTTTGAACCTCTAGAGGTTTTACTAAGTCAAAACGAGGAGTAAGGTGGTTTACCATTGCCTTCCTCACTGAGTTGAAAGAGTATGCTTATCAGCATGCCAGGCCCTCCAAAAAGCACTCACTTTCCACCCTGCAAATGACACCTTCACTTCATTCACCACAGGGTCTGGCTGCATAGTGAAATTCATTACTTTCAGAGGAGATAATTCTGACTAGTGTCACAGTACACCTCTACCTCTTCTCTTATTAAATAGTTCAGTCATATAAGTGGCTGACTATGTGATAAGAAACAGAACTATTTTTTTTAGCCCTGAACCAAACAGATAGAGTGCAATTAAAATAACACTCCACCTGCCCGTTTTGGGCATTTTCAGACCCCATGAACCCAAAAACCATGTTTTTAGCGATTGGTCTATGTGTGAACAAATTTTCTGTAAAACGTAATATCGTACGAAGTTGAAACTTGAAACATAAAATAAATACCACTGGAGGACCCGACACGAACATTTTCATCAAAATCGGTCAACCTGAAGTATTAGTTTATTCGCGTCACTTTTTTGCGATTTTCTCAAAAACGGCTCTTACGATTTTTTTAAAAGTCGCCTCATGTACTAAATTTTTAATTTTCTGCAAGATAGGATAGGCGCCATGTTTGCTGAATTTCTTGGGGAGTTAGAGCTTTTGTAGAAAAAAGTGTGTGTAATCAAAGTTGTGGTAAATTTAAAAACCTACAACTTTTATTTCAAATATTTCTCTGTATAACTCTTAGTTTAGCGGTAATTTGTGAATTTCTGTATTTTATTCATGCAAATCAGTAACAAAGAGATTTTTTAAGATTTTGGCCTTAGTATGAATTTTACGACAAAGTGTAGGCCTATTATAGGCTAATTAAATTGATAGAAAATTAAGAAACCTACAACTTTTATTTAAGTCTATTTTCTCTAAGTAGGATATAGAGCCTAGTTTAGCGTGAAACAGTGATTTTCCATAGAAAATTATTAATAAGTCAAACTAAGTTTGGTTTTAATTTTGCATCATTCACTCATGATTGATATTAAATTATGTTTTTTGAGGCCTCCGGGCCAGCCCAGTCAGTCAGCTGGTAGGAAGTCGCTATTATTTGTTAAGTAACACCGGTTGGGCAAGCGACTTTGTATGGTGACTAGTTGACAGCCATCCATGAGCAAACTCTACTGGGGGTCCGTGTTCAAACTCAAGTCTAATCCACGTCAAAAAAAGAAAAGTACAGCAAAAAGCAGCAGCGATCAAATTGGGTAGTTGTCAATGTACAGTTCCCGATAACAAATAAAAGCTGAAAAAATAAATAAATGTTTTTTGAGTTGTTAGGTTGTTTTGTTGATTATTTGCATTGGCAAGAAAGAGAGTGAGGAGTGTTTTTGCCAGATTTGTTTCTTTAGCTTGGTCATTAGCAACTACGGCGCGTTTTAACGTGTGAATATTTCGAGACGTTTCGCTTTGTAGGTTTAGCATAGGCCTGTTGAATACGCCGCGGAGGAGGTGGTCGATAAATAAAGATTTATTTATTAATGGAGTTATAGAATTGAACTGTGAGGCACAGCAAGTACGTCTAACGTAGAAATATTACAGAGATTCCAATCGAAGTTTCTTCGACTTATATGCTGTGCACCTTGGTAGGCCTATGTGCCTAATGAAGTACTCCATCATGACCTGGGCGTACCTACGGTGGGAGAAGAAATTAGCAGTCGGAGTGAAAAGTATTTAACCAAGTTGGACACTCATTCCAATCATTTGGCTATAAATATTCTCGATGACAATATCGAAAATCAAAGACCCAACAAGGCGAGAATATTAGATCTTCCATTCAGTTTCACCAGATCAAAAATGTTTAACCATCCTTTTAAGATTAAAAACACAAAATTATTTGTATATTGCGGATGGTCAACTCTTATTTTTATCAATAAACTAAATCTTGATAACTCTCTTTAATCTAAAATTGATATGTAATAAATTTTCAATCATCAGTTACACAGATCATGAGTAGCCTATCATGTCTTCATTCACTCCTTTTCACACCTTCATTCACTTCATCCGTATAAAAAACGAAAAACATTGTACGTCACCAGGAACAAGAAGAAACCTTTCATCAATTTTGACCAAACGATGACATGGAAGCAACGCTGCTGAGTGGTGTCTTCTTCAAGTTATATTCATCATCAAAACATTTACTGAAAGTTTTTGTTAAACTGTTTGTAAATAATTCTTACTGTTAAAAAAAAATTAATAATTAATTTCTGTGAAAACTTTATGAAAATTCGACTAAATTTTGGAAACGTTGGGTCCGGTTTTCTGAGGGGTTAGATCGAATAGAAAACAATGAGAAATATTTTAAAGAATCTTTTGTGTAAAGCGTAAGGAGTGAGGGGTATGTATTGCACCGAACAAACACGTCCGATCGAATCATCAGAACATTCTATGAAAAACAACAACTTTTATTCTTATTAAAATATTTAAAACGGTAGGCGATATAAGAACATTATCTCTTTTGTTATATGCGTTTAAACATGGGAGAGGGAGCAGATAGGCGACCACTCCCCTCCCTCCCTCCCTCCCTGGCCGTTTGTTTTTCCTATTGTTTAGCGATATGTTACAAAAGTTACTCTTACCATTTTTACATAAAGAAACGGAGGAATCTAAAAATTAGGAAACGGCTTTTTCAAAAGACTTGAGTTGTTAAAGGTGTAAGTAGTTGAACGACTTGTTCAATATTTATAAAATAGTTTACTAGTATAGCAGGCTGGTTTATATTTGGATATCTCATCTAAATTCCCCTCCGCTACATTGTTCCTATCAAATTCACACGCCGACCCCCTCCCTCCCTGAGTTACTTTCAACATTTCACGCACACACACACACTCAACGCTATTTATTTTAACTGATTTACTTTCTTAAGTCTTCCATAACAGCAGCAGGCAGGTGGAGTGTTCAATAAATTGCACTCGATCTGCTAGTTTAGAAATAATGAAAAAAACCTACAATTTTCTTTTTTACTTTCTCTTGCCTGTATGAATATATAGGAAGGAAAGTATTGTTTTCATGTCGATTTTAAAAAATCAATTTTTCACCAGATCTACACGTTTTCAGACCCCCTGAACCCAACAAAACATGTTTTTAGCGATTGATGTGTGTGTGTGAACAGAATATCTCAAGAACGGAACATCGTACGTACTTGAAACTTGAAACTTAAGTTACGTACCACTACCGGACCTGACACGAACATTTTCATCAAAATTGGTCAACCGGAAGTAGTAGTAGTGTATTCGTATAATTTTTCACTTATTTGCGATTTTATCAAAAACTGGTCGTAGTCTACGATTTTTTTAAAAATCGCCTTGTTTACGAAAGTTTTTATGCTCTACAAGATAGGGTAGGCACCATGTTTGCTGAAATTCTCAGTAAGGCTGTTTTCACGTAAAAAAATTGTTTTTTAAAGATTACGGCTGTAATATGCATTTTAGCATTTATATAATAAAAAATATAGAGAGTTTAAAAACCCTACAACTTTTATTTCAATCTTTTTTGTATAACGTTTAGTGTAGCGATAATTAGCGATTTTCTTTTTTTTCTCACGAAAACGTGTGAAAAATCAATTTCTTTAAGTTTCGGCCTTAGTAGGCCTATGCATTTTTATGACAAAAATTTATAGGCTACAATCAAATTTATAGAAAATTAAAAGAACTAAAACTTTCATTATAAGCATTTTTCTCTACAGAGCCTAATTTAGTATGAGAGAGTGATTTTCCGTATTTTTAAGCCAAACTGAGGTAAATTTTCATTTTTCGTCTTTTACTCATGATTAAAATAAGGTTATGTTTATTTAGGTTAGTTTTTTTTGTTTGTTTCTAATGTTTTATTACTAATGTTTGGTTATATCGCAAAAAAGTGAAAAATTACACGAATAAACTACTACTTCCGGTTGACCGATTTTGACGAAAATGTTCGTGTCGGGTCCGGTAGTGGTATGTAGGCCTAACTTAAGTTTCAAGTTTCAAATTCGTACGATGTTCCGTTCTTGAGAAATTTTATTCACACACGCACACACACACACGCACGCACGCACGCACGCACCCCCCACCCCCACCCCCCACACACACACACAGAGACCAATAGGTAAAAAGCAGTTGTGTGTGTGGGTGTGAGGGTGTTGGTGGGTGAAGAGTGGGACATGAAAACAATACTTTCCTTCCTATATATTAATTATAGGCAAGAGAAAGTAAAAATGCTGCCAGCCATGAGACGCGTCGTTCCATGAAAGGGATTTTTTTTGTTAGCTTTTATTTGTTACTATCGGGAACAACTGTACATTATTGACAACTACCCAATTTGATCGCTGCTTTTGCTGTATTATTTGACGTGAATTAGGCATGAGTTTGAACAGGGACCCCCAGTAGAGTTTGTTCATGGATGGCTGTCAACTGGTCACCATACAAAGTCGCTTGCCCAACCGGTGTTACTTAACAAATGATAGCGACCTACTACCAGCTGACTGACTGGGCTGGCCCGAAGGCCCAATCTCATGAAAGGGATTTTTACTGATTTTATATAACTTATTTTCGCTTGAATCGGAACAAGAACAGAGTGTGCTGGTCGCACCATATTTATGGTGAGGTCGGACGATTATTGGGTTTTGAATAGAAGAGGGCGTTTTGTGGTGGATTGATTTCGGTGTTTAGGTGGACGGTATGGACGTTTAAACATGAGAGTCGATTGTTTCTGGTTCTCGACTATTAGGGCATATTATTTGTGTAGGCCACAACACACCTCCCCCTGGCGTGGCTCCATCATCAACAAAAGCGTAATCGACTCATTCATTTGTAAAAACAATCGAATAATCGAACGGCTGCCCTCTTTTATTCTTCGCCACCAATTTGCCAATTGTAAGTGTTCGACCGCGTGGAAAATTCATCTGCTGATTTTCGATCGGGCCCCGATGTTCTTTTGTGCTCGCGTATCCATGTTGTCGTTGAACAGTTTTCTTTTATTTATGATTTCATGTCCGACTGTTTTGTGCACCGAAAATAAACGTCACAAAAAACCACGGTGATTTATTCCGCACCCATTTAATTATTTGTTTTTCTTTTACTTTGTTGGGGTTTAATCTTGTAGACTCAAAGCGAAGGGTATGGTTAATTGAAACCAGGCCCGGCCATCAGACTACGACCGCTGTAACCAGCGGTCTAGAATTCAAATCCTTATAAGAGTAACTACCTCTACTCAGATTTCAACCAGACATCCCCAAAAACATCCCCGAAAAACAGCTGGCTCGCGGCGACGACTTTAAGTTAACTATATTTTGCATAAACCCACCGGGTTGGTCTAGTGGTAAAGTCGTGCCTAGTTTAGCGTGAAAGAGTGATTTTCCGTATTTTTAGGCCAAACTGAGGTTGATTTTCATTTTGCGTCTTCACTCATGATTAAAATTAGGTTAGGTTTATTTAGGTTAGTTTTTTTATTTATTTCTATTTTTTTAATACTAATGCTAGGTTTTATTGTTCATTATTTTTCCATTGGCAAGAAAAAGTCATGTGTGTGTTGCGCACCAGATGTTTTTTGTAAGTATAAGCTATGCATTTAAACCCTATTGGCATTTTATGGTTTTATAGATAGCCTATTCTCTGGTAAGTAGGCTATCCACATTTTGCAATTAGTGCCCAGCGAACATTTGCTTTATCAGTTACACGAATGTGGTAAGGGGATTCATTCCAGGGTACACAACCAATCGCGTTGTTTTGTTGTTGTTTTTTTTGTACAATAGTTAAAAAATTCGAGTTTTTTATGAGAAAGCAAGGGGATTCATGGTAATATAAAATTGAGATAAGTAATTGTACACATTTCTCTGTTATATAGTAGTCTACTGCAAGTTATTTTAATAAGCATTCCTACTTACCACTAAACATTATGTGATTCACATTTTTCAATAAACATTCCTTGGTATTATATAACCTATACTTACTAGGGCTAAAGATAAAAAATCATACTGTTCTGGTACTAGAAATACGTTGTGCAAGTCCCTACAAAACAAAATTTAACATTTTACAACATGTGGGCTATATTTTCCCCCAGTACTGCCCTATAAAGGGTTAAATGTTCCACAGCTTAAAGCTGATACACTTTTGCTCTAGAATGGCTGTTAAGGCAGCAATCTTAAAAAACCAATTTTTTCACAAAAGCACAGTCTCTGTAACAATATCACCAGATCCTGTCTTGTAGAGCCCACAAAATGGCCTAATAAATTATATTAAAAAAAACTCGTACGAGCCGTTTTTGAAAAATACGGGAAAAGTGAAAAATCACAGGAATAAGCTATTATTCCGGTTGACAGATGTCGACGAACATGTTCGAGACGGGTCCTCATACTAAAAACTACCTTAAGTTTCAAGTTTCAAATTCGTACAATATTCCGTTCTTTAGATATTTTGTTCACACACACACACACACACACACACACACACACACACACACACACACACACACACACACACACAGAAGAATAGGTAAACACACGGGTTTTGGGAGTTTCTATTAAACATGTATAGCCGGTGGAAACTGGATTTCGGAAATACTTTCCCCATCTTATTAGAGAAAGTAAAAAGTAAGTACATTTTTCAAACTCAACAATCAGGGTGAAATGAAAACTGCAATCGATAGATAAGGATCTTCTGTGGCGCTATGTAGGGCGTATTTAAAAGAGTTTGCTACCTCAGTAGGCCTACGTTGTTTAATCGTTGTAGTACGGCTTAATTTTGTTTCAAATAGGCAGGCCTACTGTGACAAATGATCTTCCCAGGAGTTGGGAATTGTAGGCCCGACCCGGCAGCACAATGTAGGCCTACTATTTCAGTCCGGGTGGGGGGTTCACAACAAACAATAACAATACAACTGTTTTATAATTTCAAGTGAACAGAAGAGAAATATTTCATTTGATTTCATTTGAGAAAATAACAACAAAGAACGCCCCACGGTGTTCCATCGTACAGCGTCCGATCGATTGGAAAATCACACGCATTTCTTATCCACTATGTAAGCCTATTGTGTTTGTTTATCAACGCCTCACCTCACCTACCATTCACATTTTCATTATTTTCATTTTTCTATAAAATATTTAGTTTTCTCCGGTCTTACTTTACTCTAGCACCACAATTAAACGCAAAAAGAAAAAAAGAAAAATGTCAGAAACCGCTTTAACGATTTTGATTAGTAAATACGAAAATCTTCTATTCAATTTTTTTATTCCTAATATGTGTACCTACGTTGCAATCTGTTCAATTGAGAACAATAAGCAACCCCATGACCCAATGAGAGATGAGGATGATGTGTATGACGTGTAAATGAGACTGTGTAGTCTTATACACACACACACTCACAGAGTATGGTTACCATCTAACTACACCCACAACCACTGTCTAGTATTCAAATCCGTATAAAAGTAACTACCTTTACTAGGATTTCAACCAGGAACCCCTTCGTCTCCGAAAATCAGCTGTTAAACAGCTGACTTTACCTCTAGACCAACCCAATGGTGGGTTTTTTTATTTAATAGCCTACTTTTTGTTAACGTACAGTTATAGACTTGTTGACGTGCCGTAGGCCTATAGTCTACTCCTGATGTTTTGGTTTTCCCCGTAAAACCATATGTGTTATAGGGGAAGTAGCCTACCCCTAATCGATATCTTGTGGTAGCCTACTAAGTAAAGAATCCTTGGTTCTACTCTCGAAAGCTGCTCCGTTTGTTAGGACTTACCACCAACATTAAAAGCAGAGTAACCCCCTCTTTGTGGAAGTGAGTTTGTGCAGAAGAAGTTGTCATGTGATTGTGCTACAGTTGAGCCGTTCTTAGTTTGCTCCTAGTGTCAACAAACAAAAGCCACCTACTACAGGATGCACGCTAGAGTCTACCACTTTACGGCTGTCGTATTCTATTAAGTTAACTATTTTTTAAATTTTAAGTACTTAAAGTACTAAAAACATCAGTCATGATATGATGTAGGCCTAACAATTTCATTTATAAAAATACTTTTAAAAGTATTTTGTTGTTACTTTTTAATCAGCGTGTACACATTTTGATACAATGCGCATGCTGAGTGACGTCATTATTTGTTTACATTAGGAGCAAACTAAGAGTGGCTGGACTATAGATCTAGTTAGCAATGAAGAGATTTTTACAAAGTTGGCAAAATTGAGGAAAGACAACTCATCTACGAAGTAGGGCGTATCGCCATCTGTGAAGAGTAGATAAGGACAGATTGCCTCACAAGATTTTACTAGCTTTCTCAAAGTGGGCACGAACCTACGCCTACTACAGTTCAGCCGTTGTTAGTTTGCTCCTACTGTGAACAAACCAAAGCCACGCTAAAGTCCACGACTTTATGGATATTGTATTCCTATTAAGTAAACTAAGTTTTGAATTATAAGTTACTTAAATTACTTAAAACATCAGTCATGACATGATGTAGGCCTAACAATTTCATTTATAAAAATACTTTAAAAGAATTTTGTATTAAAATACTTTTGAAAGTATTTTGTTGTTACTTTTTAATCAGCGTGTACACATTTTTATGTTTTTTTACATCCAGGAGACTCCAAAGGGAGTATAGGACATGTCAAGATAAAACTGATAAACTGAAAGTTTATCACCAATGATAAATTCACCACTTACCACCAAAAGATTGTTTCTGCTACTGCTTACTTCAGTAGGCTTGTCATGAACCCCAATTAATCAAATATCACACAAAATAAAAAATAAAAAATTCAAACAATGATAAATTTATAACTTACCAATAATTTTTTCCTGCTACTGCTTAACTCAGAAGGCTTGTCATGAACCCCTTTGTATCAAATAGTACACAATATTTGTTGAATTACAAGTTAAATACCAAAACTATTTAGAAAGGAATTCGTGCACACTGTAAAATGTTTCATCAATCAAATATTGCTTTAGCATTTTTTTAAAAATGACTTAAATTGTCACAACTTTTTAAACCTTGTGGCAATTTATTGATATATTTTCTATTTGCATAAGTTGGTTTTTGTTGAAACAATTTAGTGTTGTTATTAGCAACATAATAATCGATTCAGTTTCTTGTGTAGTGGTTGTGAACATCTAAATTATGTAAAAAGTATTTTTCTTTACGTACATTATCACTTGAAAAATGTACAAAGAAAGAACTGTGAGCGATTGCAGCTCTTTAAATAGTGATCTGCATGAGGTAAGGTGGTTGACTCCCATCATACACCTAATAGCTTTATTCTGTATTTTAAAAACTCTTTCCATGTTACCCTGTGATGATTACCCCATACTAATATGGCATGTAATGCGCATGCTCAGTGACGTCATTGTTTGTTTACAGTAGGAGCAAACTTAGAAAGGCTGGACTTTAGACTGGTTTACTCCCCGATCAGTGTTGACCAGCCTCTATCTGCGTGTAGGTATGTTAGTTGCGATTTTCTCAAAAACGGCTCACTACGTTTTTCATACTCTACAAAATAGTGTAAACGCCAAATCTGCTGAAATTCTTGGGGAAGCTGTTTTCTTAGAAAAAAAAATTATTTTTTCTTTAATATTGCGTCTTTAATATGAATTCTAAAGCAAAAAAAAAGTGTATAGATAATAAAAGTTGCGGAAAATTTAAAAACCTACAACTTTTATTTCTAATATTCTTATGACAACGCTTAGTTTAGCGGCAATAAATTTCATGAAAATCTGTAAAAAATGAAATTTTGTGACATTGCGGCCTTAGTAGATCTTGTGCATCGCATGACATAAGTTAATAGTGTATTTAGGAAATTAAAAATTCTACAACTTTTCTTTGAAGAATTTTTCTTTGCAGATTTTACTTTAGCGCCAATGAATGATTTTTCGTAATTTGAAGAAGTCGAACAGAGGTTGACTTTCATTTATACATGTCATTCACTCATGATTAAAATACAGTTAGGCTATATTTTCACTTTCTCTTGCCTATATGAACATAATTTATTATATAAGAAGGAAAATATTGTTTTCATGTCGAATTTTCAAAGTCGAGTTTTCACTGGATATAGGCCTACATATTTTCAGACCCCCTGAACCCACACAACAAACATGTTTTTAACGATTTGTCTGTGTGTGAACAGAATATCTCAAGAACGAAACATCGTATGAAATTGAAACTTGAAACCTTAGTTAGATACCACTAGAGGACCCGACACGAAAATTTTCATTGAAATCTGTCAACAGGAAGTAGTAGTTTATTCATGTCATTTTTCACTTTTTTGCGATTTTCTCAAAAACGGCTTCTACGACTTTTTTTGAAATCGTCTCATTTACAACACTTTTTATTTTCTACAAGATAGGGTAAGCGCCATGTCTGCTGAAATACTTGGGGAGGTTGTTCTCTCGTAGAACAAATGGTTTTCTTAAGACAGCGGCCTTAATATGCATTTTAGCGCAGAAGTGTAGGCCTATGCATAATAGGATGAAAGTTGTAGACCCACAACTAAAATAAAATGAAATGAAATTAGTTTAGGGGTAATCTGTGATTTTCTGTTTCTTTTTTCATGAAAATCTGTAAAAAATGGATTTTTAAAGAGGTCGGCTTTAGCAGGCCTATGCATTTTACAACAGAATTGTACAGAAAATTGAAAGATCTACAACTTTTTAAAGAATTTTTCTCTACAGAGCCTAGTTTAGCGTGAAAGAGTGATTTTCCGTATTATTAAGCCAAACTGAGGTTGATTTTCCTTTTGCATCATTCACTCAAGATTGAAATAAGGTTATGTTTTCTTGAGGTTAGTTTTTTTGTTTATTTCTAATATTAGGTTATATTTTTCTTTATTTGCATTGGCAAGAAAAAGTCGTGTGAGTGTTTCATGCCAAATGTTTTAGAAATGAAAGTGCTGCTTTTACGGGTAAATACACAAAATGAATATCGAAAAAGTTAGACGTTGGTAGAATGTGAGAAATATTTAGGCCTAATAACGAGTGTTGTGGTGGTAGTTATAAAAATAATCTTTATGTCTATATAGGCTATAGGCTACATTTTTATACTGTTTACTTGTGTAGGCTATATAATATGTTGTACATGTATTAATACCTACTCACACAGACACAACATGTATTCATGTTTTTATTACTTGTGAACCTGACGGTTGATGGTTTTTTTTTAATTTTATGTCAAAAGGTCAGTTACCATAGGAGAATGTTTTCTATTCGGATAAAGAATTGTAGTAAAAATTCAGTTGGTTTTTATTTTATTTCACTTCACGTAGACACACACACACACACACACACACACACACACACACACACACACACACACACACACACACATTAATAGGCAATCTGTTTGGCTTTGGCTTTCCTCAAATATGTGAATTTGATTTTTATGGATCACGTAGCCTACCACCAAATACAATTAACTGCGTCTCTTAATGGCCACAAATAAAATATTTTATAGCCCATTAAAAAAGTTATTCGGTTTTCTTATAAATTGTAGTGCTTGTGTAGGCCTAAGCCTACCTTGTGTAAGTCGGTTTAGTTTGTCGCAGGCAGGTGGGACCTACTTAGTAGGCCTACTTGTCACATCATCTCTCAATTACAACAAACACCCCAAAACAGTCACACCACTTTCTCTTGCCAATGTATAGGCGCTAAAAGAAAATCAACTTCTGTTTCACTAATTAGGCTAACGTTCAACTAACTCTATAGAGGCCTACAAGAAGATACAAAAAATATAAAGTTTGTACCTTTCTAAATAGGCCTACCTTATTACTTTAATTCTGTGCCCCAGAGGTAGGCCTACCTAAAGGGTGTTAACTCCATTTTGGCAAAATTAAGTTTGAAAATCAGCAAGAAATGCTCTATCTAATGTATTAACTGGTGGTATCTGACTTGCTTCCATTTTTAAAAAGTTGCAGTAAGCACATTCACTACACTTTTGTGTATGATGTGGAAATTTTTAAAATCACTAAAATTTTTAACTCTAATTGAACGTATGCTCATTATTGACAATAAGTAATTTTATTTTGAGTTATTTTGTTTTTATCATCTTACTGATAGGTCTCAGAATTTGCTTGAATTCTGTAATTTTTTCAAACATTGTTGTGAATAAAATGCTGTTTCTTTATCAGAATAAAATAATTAGCACAATATGTTTGTCTAAATTTTGTTTTCGTTTGATTAACTCAAGTTCTGTGTGTGGTCAGAGAGGTGTAGAAGTTAAGAAAGTTGTTTAGTCATTTAAATCTCTATAACAGAGGCTATACTTGGTACAAATTTTAAAAAATTCTAACACCAGAAATTTTTTTGGATCTTCTGAAAAATTACAAAAATGGAGTTAACTTCCTTTACTTCTTAGATACAGAATTATATAGGCCTACTTTTTGTCTTAAAATGCATATTAAAGCCGCAATATTACAGGAAATCTATTTTTAATCGATTTCAATGAGAAAAATAAAGAAAACCATTAATTGACGCTAAACTAAGCGCAGTAGAAAGCAAAAATGTTTGAAATAAAAGTTATATTGGTTTTGCCCTGAAATGCTTAACTTACTCCTATTAAAGGCCACAATCTTTTACCACGTAGCCTACCTAACTTTAATTATGACACTTTTGTCCTGAAATGCATATTAACCCTTTATGGGGCAGTAGCCTACTATAGGGAAAAATATAGCCCGACATGTTGTAAAATGTTAAATGTTGTTTTATAGGGACTTGAACAATGTATTTCTAGTGTCAGAACAACAGTATGATATTTATTTTTTGTTTTTCTGTTAAACGCTGGTAAGTAGCCTATGTGTTTACCAAGGAACGTTTATTGAAATGGGAATCACATAATACGGGTGATTCATTTAAAAGTAGCCCGCCGCTCGAGTAATTTTCATAAATGCTGTACTTTATTGGCAGCACTGATCACGAAAATAAAATAAAATTAAAAAAAATGTAAAATTATGTATTAAGTAATTGTATTTATTCATTTACTATTTGAATCCAATTGAGTGCCGAAGGCCGCTGTTAATGCAGCGGGCCACTTTTAAATGAATCTTCCTGTATTTAGTGGTAAGTAGGAATGCTTATTGAAACAACTTGTAGTAGGCTACTATATAACAAAAACATTGTGTAGAATAACTTCTTAACTTTATATCAGCATGAATCCCCTTGCTTTCCCGTAAAACAAAACTGGAATTATCTTAGCTCTGTACAAAAGTAACAATAAAACAACACAGTTGCGTACGCTGGTATGAATCCCCTTACCACATTCATGTAACTCGTGAAGCAAATGGTAGCTGCGCAATAATTTCAATATGTGGATAGCCCACTCAGACCTACCAGACAACATCTATAAAACTATTAAATTTCAATAGGGTTCAACTGTATAGCTTATTCTTACATAAAATCGACCTTATTGCCAGTGCTAAGTATACTTACCAAAGACCTATTAAGGGTTAAGGCGGCAATCTTAAAACAACCATTTTTTTCTATGAAAGCACAGCCTCCCCAACAATTTCAGCAAACATGGTGCCTACCCTAGTCTTCTATCTTGTAGGGCATAAAAAATGTTGTAAATGAGGCGGTTTTTGAGAAATTTTCTAAAAAGTGATAAATTGTACGGATAAACTATTACTTCTGTTTGACCGAAGTCGGGTCCTCTAGTGTTTCAAGTTCGTACGATGTTCCGTTGTTGAGATATTCTGTTCACACGCACACCAATCGCTAGAAACATGTTGTTGTGTGGGTTGAGGGTGTCTGAAAACAATACTTTCCTTCCTACGTATATGCCTATAGAATAAGTTTTTTTTCTCTTTAATTCTTTATTTACAAGTGTAAAATGTTACAGTAAGCAAATGCGATGATTATGACAATAGCTAATGTGAATGAGATGATAGGGGGGCCCCCATCACTGCCTCCCCAACAATCACATTTCTATATCAAACTAGCAGGTCTCTACTGTAGCGTCTTTTAAGGCGTCTAGCGGGGGATTTTTTTGCTAACGTAAAGAGGTGCATTCGCTATAAGGCGTAATGTTTTTGACTGGAATGCTTGAATTCGTTGCAAGTTAGAGGGTTTGGTTGAACCGTCGTAAGTAGGCCTATAAGTAGGCCTGTAAGTATATGATAAATAATAGCCTACATTTGATGTCGGGCAGTAGGGCTAGTTTTGGGAAAACTCTGTCAGTGTAGATGGATTGGTTACATCAAGACATTTGTGCCCAATATGAAGCCAGTCTGCCCATGACGGACAGGTGGAGTGTCAAATAATTTACACTCAATCAGTTAGTTGCAGGGCTAAAATAAATAGTTGTGTTTCTTATCACATGGTCACCCAATTAAATGAGTGAATCATTTAATAAGAGAAGAGGTAGAGGTGTGTTAGGTGACACTAATCACAGTTATCTCCTCTCAAGGTGATGAATTTCATTATACAGTTGGACCCTGTGGTGAATGAAGTGAAAGTGTCATTTGCAGAGTGGAAAATATGTGCTTTTCAAAGGGCCCGGCATGCTGATAAGCGTACTTTTCCACTGAGTGAGTTGTGGCAACGGTAAACCACGTGACTCCTCGTTGTACTTAGTAAAACCTCTACAGGTTCAAACCAGCCTACAGGCTGATGACCACCTGAACAACAACAACAACATGAAGCCAGTGCCAACACGTCGCATCACGTAGGGCTACGCAAAATATTATGCTCTCGCTTACCACTCACGTTCGTCACGGTCAAAGGTTGGATAACCGGGATGTTAGGGGCAGAGAGAGAGAAACGTGTTGTCGTGGATGAAATAGAGGGAGTGAGAGCGAGAGAGAGGTGCGGTGGTGGAGGCTTCTGTATGAGATTGTGTGTAGACAGTGGGTAGTGGATAGTGGATAATGGACATTGTGTTGTGATTAAGGATACCAAGTAAGAGTAAAAGGATAACTGCTGAAATGCTCTTGTTATCCACTCTAATCCATTGTCTAGTTGTTGTCACAGTTTAAAATGATGGGAGAGGGGTAATAGATGCGGGTCTGTCTCTCTCTCTCTCTCTCTCGATCATTATCCAATTGAGGGTCGTGTTGTGTGCACACACTCACTTGATTAAACCAAATTGAGTCCTAGCGAACGCAAACACAAAAGATTCACTGAAACCAGACGTCGTCTATCAATCCATCTTGGACCGGCCCCGCAACCGACAAGCCCTCTCCAATCTCGATGACGTAGTCTATAAGAGTAAGCGTACATGTTGTACGTAGGTGGGCCGACTCTAAAACAACCGTTAATGATCGTGTGAAGATCATTCTTCGTTTCTACCTGTAAATCGGATAGATGTTCATCGTTGCACCGATTTCACTTATAGTCCAGCCTTTCTTAGTTTGCTCCTAATGTAAACAAATAATGACTTCACTGAGCATGCGCATTATATCAAAATATGTACACGCTGATTAAAAAGTAACAACAAAATACTTTCAAAAATATTGAAATACAAATTACTTTTAAAAGTATTTTTCTAAATGAAATTTTTAGGCCTACATTATATCATGACTGATGTTTGAAGTACTTTAAGAAATTATAATTTAAAAAAAATAGTTAACTTAATAGGAATAGGATAGTTGTAAAGTGGTGGAGTGTAGCGTGCACCCTCTAGTAGGTGGCTTTTGTTTGTTGACAGACACTAGGAGGAGCTAACTAACAACGGCTGAACTGTATATTTGGCTGGGCTAAAATAAATAGTTGTGTTTCTTATCTCATGGTCACCCAATTAAATGACTGAATCATTTAAGAACAGAAAAGGTAGAATTGTAAAAGACACTAATCAGAGTTGTCTCCTTTTCGAGTAATGAATTCCATTATACAGTGTGGATTGTGTGGTGAATGAAGTGAAGGTGTCATGAAGGCAGAGTGGGCCCGGAGCATGCTGATAAGCGTAGTTTTTCCATTGAGTGAGATGTGGCAATAGCCTGACTCCCCGTTGTACTTAGTTAAACCGGTAGACTACACGTTGAAACCAGCCTACAGGGTGATCACCTAAACAACAACAGGCTATTGCTATAATCGCGTGTTGTTCAGCATTGTCATCAGCCGAATGGCAAAGGGACTTGTACACTGTACAGCCAACCAACCAGTACACTAGGTAGGTGAAAGGAGCAGTGATACACCACTCACTAGGGTACGCCCTCACCCTCTTATTTAATCCATGAATGTTACCAACATTCATTAATTAATTTAATTTTCAAAGACATTAACACATTCGATGCCTGAGCAATTATGAAATATCTTGGGCTGGTTCCTCGTGCAGCGTGTTCTCCCTCCGCTTGCTTTATGTAAACCCTACAACTTATCTTACTTACGTTTTTATAGATTTATTTTTTTTGTGACCTATACATGGTCTTATGTTTGCTAATAACACAAAAGTAAACAATTCCATGTTTTTTTTGGGTTTATTTTCGCCGGTTATAATAAATGTATTTCTTGTTTGAATTTTTCCATTTACCGTTACGATTTACGCATAGCCTATTTTCTTATGTATTTTTAAACTACAAATAATATAGTCTACTTTAAAAGTAAATCTAAAAGTGTAAGCTATTTTGAATCGATACCTGCAAAGGTACTGAATTCACGGCTTCAACTGTACCCTGAAAACCCGCCAAAAATACCTACCGATCGAGAATAGAAGATCGTATGACGAAAATTCAAAAATGAACTGCACAGTTACAAAGAAAAAACCTTTCTAAAGGCTATAATGTAATAGCAACAAACTGATATCCGGCTGGCGAGTCCCTCCGGAATCACTTAAAATGATAACAACAAAACAGACCTGCCGCCGCCAGGCGAGGAGGAGTCTCCACCACTGAATGTGTTAAATTGTGAATAGTGAAGACGTTAATATGATTGCATGTCAAGACGGCTTACAGAAAAGATACCCTAGCACAGGAGGACAAGCTGACATTATTATAAACGACGTAGTAGGCCTACATAATATTTGGTATAACTTGTCCTATTATTATTATTTAAATAAACTTAAACGCACACACAGCTAATTGTAGCTATTGTGTACGCTTATTTCTGTTGATCTCATTTTTTAGTTTAACTCCACCGTGGGTATTTACAGGAGTACCTAATAGAAAACAATTTGTGAAATTTTGAAAGGGAGTTACGAGGGGGGGGGGGCGAGGAACTCGGGTCGGTTCGGTAATAGCAGAGAATCGAATGACTAGGCGTAGAGAGAGCGAGAGCGAGAGCGAGGAGGGCACATCTAAAACGGACAGATGTTAGATCAGTGTAAATAGATGAAGGTGCGTAGAGACGCCCGCATAACTACCACACACACACATCGTTAAATAAACCTTGATGAAAAAAGCATCAATTAGTTTATTTACGAGTGCAAACGTAGAGTAGACTACATAGAGTAGAGTAGAGTAGAAGGCCTACACACACACACACATTTTAACTAACAAGATACATTTTCAAATGAATTGTAACTACAAAGTGATAACAAGACAAACAACTAACAACAAACAAACAACCTTCCTTGAAATGAACAATAATAAACAGTTGCACATTAAAGGACCAATATCAAACATCATTCCATTACACACAATCATTTTTTTCTTCAATCCATTTCTTCTCACTCACAAACTGCGTCTAATTGATGCGATCCATGCTTCTTTCTATTTATAGTTTATACGCGTAAAGGTAACCAACTGCCAAGTGGCAAGTGGCAAGCTCTTGTCGTTCATTACATTTTTTACTTTCTCTTGCCTATATGAATATATAGGAAGGAAAGTATTGTTTTCATGTCGATTTTAAAGAAATCGAGTTTTCACCGGATCTATACGTTTTCAGACCCCCTGAACCCACACAAACATGTTTTTAGCGATTGGTCTGTGTGTGTGTGTATACAAAATATCTCAAGAACGGAACGTCGTACGAACTTGAAACTTGAAACTTAAGTTACATACCACTACCGGACCCGACACGAACATTTTCATCAAAATCGGTCAACCGGAATTAGTAGTTTATTCGAGTAATTTTTCACTTTTTTGCAATTTTCTCAAAAACTGGTCCTACGGTTTTTTTTAAAATCGCCTGAGTTATTCAATTTTTTATTCTCTACAAGATGGGGTAGGCGCCATGTTTGCTGAAATTGTGGGTGAGGCTGTTTTCACGTAAAAACGTTGTTTTTTTAAGATTACGGCTTTAATATGCATTTTAGCGCAAAAATTTATATAACAAAAGTTGTAGAGAATTTAAAATTCTACAACTTTTATTTCAAACATTTTTTTGTGTAACGCTTAGTTTAGCAGTAATTAGCGATTTTCTAATTTTTTCTCACGAAAACGTGTGAAAAATCGATTTTTTAAAGATTTCGGCTTTAGTACGCATTTTACGACAAAAGTGTATATAATCAGATTTATAGAAAATTAAAAGATCTACAACTTTTATTTAAAGAATTTTTCTCTACACAGCCTTGTTTAGAGAGAAAGAGTGATTTTCCGTATTTCTAAGCCAAACTGAGGTTGATTTTCATTTTGCGTATTTCACTCATGATTAAAATTAGGTTATGTTTATTGAGGTTAGTTTTTTGTTTATTTCTAATGTTTTTTTACTAATGTTAGGTTATATTGTTAAATATTTGCATTGGCAAGAGAAAGTTGTGTGAGTGTTTCACACCAGATTTTTAAGTTTACGCTTCCTTTTGACTCCATCCACTTATCCACTATACAGTATTAAGATCAACTGGATAGCTACTGCAATTCCGCCGCATTTAAATATCGCTTACAATTCCAGTCAAAAACATTACGCATTATAGCAAGTGCACCTCTTTACGTTAGCAAAAAAACCTTACACACAGATTTCAAAACACCACTTGTACAAAATTCCATTGAATACCTATACAAACGCTTTCACGACAAGTCACTCGAACACGAGAACCTTCCATTTGCCTGATAATCCTGCTAGACGCCTTAAAAGACGCTCGAGTAGAGATTTGCTAGTTTGATATAGAAATGTGATTGTTGGGGAGGCAGTGATGGGGGCCCCCCTATCATCTCATTCACATTAGCTATTGTCATAATCATCACATTTGCTTACTGTAACATTTTACACTTGTACATAAAGAATTAAAGAGAAAAAAACAATCAGTGTCACTATTTTTAGTTGAAAAACAAACATAATCTATTATGGGACAGTAGAGAATATTATGTATTATCATTTATAAAATCGCTTTCATGGGTGGAGGCATTTTATAAAACGGCTTACTTTTTGTATCTACTCTTTAACAGGAATTCAATGAGATTTTTACTTTCTCTTGCCTATAAGAATATGTAGGAAGGAAAGTATTGTTTTCATCTCCATCACAACAAATGCACTCAACACCCGAATATACACCTAAACAGACCCCCTCACACCCACACACACAACTGCTTTTTACCTCTTGGTCTGTGTGTGTGTGTGTGAACAGAATAGCTATCTCAAGAACGGAACATCGTAAGAACTGGAAACTTAAGTTGCATACCACTACCGGGACCCGACACGAACATTTTCATCTAAATCGGTCGACCTGAAGTAGTAGTTTATTCGTGTCATTTTTCACTTTCTTGCGATTTTCTCAAAAACTTGGTGAGGCTGTTTTCACGTAAAAAAATAGATTTTTTAAGATTGCGGCTTTATTATGTATTTTAGCGCAAAAATTTATATAATAAAAGTTGTAGAGAAATTAAAGTCCTACAACTTTTATTTCAAACATTTTTTTGTATAACGTTTAGTTCAGCGGTAATTAGCGATGTTCTGGTTTTTTTTCTCACGAAAACGTGTGAAAAATCAATTATTTTTAAGATATTGGCCTTACGTGATCAGCCTTTTGAAAGGCTGGTTTCAACCAGAGAGAGAGAGGCTTTAGTAAAACGAGCAGTCAGTTAGTTAGTTAGTTTACGGAGTGGAAAAGTATGTATGGTTATCAGCCTGCAACTGACACCTTCACTTCATTCACCTTCACTTCATTCAAATAGGAGATAACTGTGACTGGTGTCCTTTTACACATGTACCTTTTTTGATCTACACGCACAGATCAGTTGGAAAACAGGTTCTTGGGTTGAGAAAACGTGTATTTTGGTGAAAAATGGATTTGGAAAAACCGACATGAAAACACTTTCCTTGGCTACCTATATAAAATAGGGTACATGGTAAGAAAAATAGAAACTTTGTACAGAGTAAAACCTCCTTAATCCGGCATCCTATAGTCCGGAATTGTCTATAATCCGCCATCACCGGCAATAGACAAAAATTATAGAATTGCCTTCTTCACAATGAACATTGTAAAGTGAGCAACCCGACACTCAACAGCCACAAAGCGTCACGTTTGTAAAATTTCCTCAGCCAAATAAACAATACAGTATGGCCCAAGTTATGAACTTGCATGTAATAAAAAAAATACTAGTCGTAAGAAGCAAGTAGATATTAGATCTTTTTTCCAGCCATCTACCGGTGCTGTTGCTAAAGACCACGAATAGTACTACAGTACTGTACTGTATTCAAATTTATTTCATCGTGTACTGTACTTAAAAAATGCATTTTAATATTTCTCCTGTACTACTTATATAGCCTATTGATTTATATTGTTTAAATAATAAATAAGCCTACATACAGTAAAAGTTTCTGGTGCAAATTGTGTTATTTTTTATACGACTCCTGTATTTTTATAAATAACCTCCATAGTCCGGAATTTCCTTTAATCCGGCAAGCTTCGAGTCCCAAACGTGCCGGATTAAAGAGGTTCTACTGTATAAAGAAACCAGATCAGGAGTAGGCCTAATAACTTAGTGGATGGTGGGCACCAGTTTGCTTCACTTTCACAATAATAGGTCACTAATAAATGCAGTTGTCGATCAGATTCAGATTCTAGGAAAACATCTTCTTTTATCGGTGGTTGTGTGTGTGTGTGTGTGTGTGTGTGTGTGTGTGTGTGTGTGTGTGTGTGTGTGTGTGTGTGTGTATGCGTGCGTGCGTGCGTGCGTGCGTGCGTGCGTGTGTGTGTGTGTTTTTGTGTGCATGTTGTTCACATCAACAGACCTAATAAACGAATTTTGCCACTAACATATCACCTAAATGTCCGACTGAGAAGAAAAGCCAATCTGAATGGACAAACAAACCACTGCTACTATTATTATTATTATTATTATTATTAGGCACTGCCTCCTCAATCGGTAAGAGATGTTGTTTGTTGTCAACATCCTCCTTCCTCTTCTATCCTTCTTTCCTTCTTCATTCTCCCATAAGCCTATTTTGTATTACAACAGTTATAATAATAATAATGCTTTACTTCAAAAAAAATCTGGTGTGAAGCACTCACACAACTTTCTCTTGCCAATGCAAATAATGATCAATATAACCAAACATTAGTAATAAAACATTAGAAATAAACAAATAACTAACCTCAATAAACATAACCTTATTTTAATCATATAGCCCTATGAAAGACGCAAAATGAAAATCAACCTCAGTTTGGCTTAAAAATACGAAAAATCACTTTTTCACGCTAAACTAGGCTCTGTAAAGAAAAATACTGTAATTGTATAAAAGTTGTAGATCTTTAAATTTTCTATAAATTTGATTATAAACACTTTTGTCGTAAAATGCATAATAAGGCCAAAATCTTTAAAAAATCAATTTTTCACACGTTTTCGTGAAAAAAAAACCAGAAAATCACTAATTACCGCTAAACTAAGCGTTATACAATATAATATGTTTGAAATAAAAGTTGTAGGATTTTAAATTCCCTACATTTTTATTTTATAAATTTTGCACTACAATATGTATTGAAAGCCGTAATCTGAAAAACACATTTTTTTATTTGAAAACAGCCTCACCAAGAATTTCAGCAAACTTGGCGCTGACCCTATCTTATAGAGCATAAAAAATTTAGTAAATGAGGCGATTTTTAAAGAAGTCATTTAGGCTACTACATTTTTTAGCTTTACAAGATAGAGTAGGCGCCATGTTTGCTGAAATTCTCTAAGAAAAGATGTTTTTTTTGATTGTAGCCTTAATATGCATTTTAGGCCAAAAAGAGTAGGCCTACATAATAAACGTTTTAGATAATTAAAAAATTTACAACTTTTCTTTTTAACATTTCTTTGTGTAACACTTAGTTCAGCGGTAATTAGTGATTTTCTGTTTTTTTTTTAATGAAAATGTGTAAAAAATGCATATTTTAAGATTTCAGCCTTAGTGCATTTTACGACAAAAGCGTAGTAATAAAATTTATAGAAAATTGAAAGATCTACAACTGCTTATAAGAATTTTTCTCTACAGAACCTAGTTCAGCATGAAAGAGAGATTTTCCTCATTATTAAGCCAAACTGAGGTCGATTTTCATTTTGCATTATTCACTCATGATTAAAATAAAGTTATTATTTTGAGGTTAGTTTTTTGTTTATTTCTAACGTATTGTTAGTAAAATTAGGTTATATTGTTAATGAATTATTTGCATTGGCAAAAGAGAAAGTCGTGTGAGTGTTGACACCAGATTTTTACGATAACCATCTAACTTTAGAAATTCGGTACCATAACCAGTTGTTAGGTGATGAATGTTTGTACCTTATGTTTACAAATTTGTTTTTTTTAAAAAAGGTTTATTTGGTAAAGTCGTCTTAAAAGTATAAAATATTTGGTAAAAGTCTAGAGGTAAAGTCGTCGCCGTGAGTCAGCTGTTTAACAGGTGATTTTCGGAGACGAAGGTTCCTGGTTGAAATCCTAGTAAAGGTAGTTACGTTTATACGGATTTGAATACTAGACAGTGAGTGGTTGTGGGTGTAGTAGATGGTAACCATACTCTGTGAGTGTGTGTGTGTATAAGACTACACAGTCTCATTTACACGTCATACACATCATCCTCATCTCATTGGGTCATCTCATTGCTTATTGTTCTCAATTGAACAGATTGCAACGTACACAAATTAGGAATAAAATAAAATGTAGGTTTGCACTTCTATTGGCCATTATTTACATTGGCATGTGAAAGTCGTGTGAGTGTTTCATATATATATGCCAGATACTTTTATTAAAGAAAGATGATGGATAAAATTATATATTGTGTGGTGGTGGTGGTGGTGTAGGTGAGAGGATGAGAAGGGCAGAGAGATTGAGACATTGACGTCGGCCGCTGCCACAACAGAGAAGGTGAGCAGATTAAAATGTCAAAAAGGTAACGCGATGGAATGAAAGGCGGTGGTGAATTAGATGAGAAATGAAAATATAAATGTAGCAGAGGATAGGGGGTGATGAGGGAGGGTGATGCGATGCCATTTGGGGGTGGCTTTACATTTACATTTTGTAAAGAAACATCTGCCGGTCGTGTCTTTTAATGGTTCAACCTTTGTCATGGAATTGGAATTGTGTTTGTTAACATAAACCAAGAACCAAGCCTCTGGGATAAATAACATGCCATCCCGTCAAAGTCACACATAAACTGTAGCCCTATAAATAACAGATAGGCCTCATTCGGACACGTCACACAATACACCCACTGATTTACTTATAGCCTTAATAGAAAACAACAAAACTTAATCTATTTTCAGACAACTGAAAAGAGGACTAATGAAAAACTACAGCGCCCACGCATCTACAAGGGGCAAGGGGCAAGGGGCGCATTTGCCGCAAAAACACATTTTTAACACGCTAAACAGTAGACCTAAGGTTTCGAGTAAATTTTTTTTTCAGTTTTTCTTATTTTGTAATCCCTAATTTGTGTACGTTACGATGTGTTCAATTGAGAACAATAAGCAATGAGATGACCCAATCAGATGAGGATGATGTGTATGACGTGTAAATGAGATGTAGTCTTGCACAGACCTAGGTCGACCATTCCTGAGTGAGTATGGTTAATTGTGAACCCTAACCATCAAAGTACACACTGGTAACCACTGTCTAGTATTCAAATCCGTATAAATTTCAACCAGTAACCTTTGTCTCCGAAAATCAGCTGTTAAACAGCTGATTTTGGCGACAACTTTACCTCTAGACCAACCCGGTGGGTTGGTCTCGAGCAAAATAAACTGTTGCTGACAAAACTTGAATAAACCGAGAAAACTTAATAAAACGAACCAAGTAAACGCAATTAATTACAGACTTTAAGGGCTTCCACGAACACCAAAAACAGAACACCGCGTGAACAGAAAAAAGAATAAAGCCTATTTGCGAGAGAATGCTGAGAATGAAAGAGCTTCTAGAAACGTCTAAAATTACTTCACCTGGTCTAAAATCGGCCGTAACGAGGAAAACTTGTGTGTGTGCGCGCACGCGCGCATTTTTGTATATAATATTTAATTTTGCCCTGGATACGTGCCTTTATGGTATAGTAACACTGAATCCGGTTTGATTTGAATGATATCGTTAATAAATGAACAACGATTAAACTTATACCCTAACAACAACTACTAATTAGGGTAGGCGGCCTACCTCTTCTTATTAACAAATGAAAATTAAATGTTATGCTTAGACTTAGATAGATGGTAAGTAACGGAGACTTGCCGTCCGTATAGGCTAAGTAGGCCTACGTACCCGTAGTTTTAGGTTCCATTTGAAAAGAAAGATTTACACCACAGCCCTTGGTGTAGTGGTCAGCGCAACTGGCTACTATGCCGGCGTCCCGGGTTCGATTCTCGGTCAGGTCTGGCATTTTTTTCATCTGTAAATCACCCCATATCATTCACTACCTACGCACAAGCCCAAGGCTTATGTAGGCATCATCACTCAATAAAAAAAAAAGATTTATTTTAGTTTTGCAAAGTACGAGCATGCATTCTCATGCTACGTATTGGAGAATGATGTCGTGCTGAAGTTTTCCAGGGCGCTCGATTATCTCACTTTGAAAGCTCTTCGCTTTAAAACATCTGTAAGAAAAACCCCCAGAAGAAATGTTTCATGTAAGTAGATAAGAGAACAAACAGTGTGTCACCCTCTCTGCATTAAGATGACTCTATTCATGCAGAACGAAACAGGTTTTTCCTTACTTACCCTGTTCACTAATAACACCATCATGGGCGGATTTACGGGGGTGCTATAGGGTGCGCCGCAACCGCAGATTTTTGGAATCTTTAACTATTGTAATGAACTATTAAGTTACATAAAATACGAAAGAGTTATAAAACCAAGTAGATAAACGAAATAGGCTACCTTTTTACTTTCTCTTGCCTATATGAATATATAGGACGGAAAGTATTGTTTTCATGTCGATTTTTGGAAATCCACTCTTCACCGGATCTTCTCGTTTTCAGACCCCCTGAACCCAAGAAACATATTTTTAGCGATTGGTCTGTGTGTCTGTGCGTGTGTGTGTGTGTATACAAAAAATCTCAAGAACGGAACATTGTACGAACTTGAAACATGGAACTTAAGTTACATACCACTACCGGACCCGACACGAACATTGTCATCAAAATCGGTCAACCAAAAGTAGGCCCTAGTAGTTTATTCGTGTAATTTTTTACTTTTTTGCGATTTTCTCAAAAACTGATCCTACGATTTTTTTTTTAAAATCACCTTATTTACTCAATTTTATATTCTCTACAAGCTAGCGTAGGCGCCATGTTTGCTGAAATTCTTGGTGAGGCCGTTTTCACGTAAAAAAAGTGTTTTTTTTAAGATTACGGCTTTAATAAAATGTATTATAGCGCAAAAACTTATATAATAAAAAATGTAGAGAATTAAAAATTCTACAACTTTTATTTTAAACATTTTTTTTTGTAAAACGCCTAGTTTAGCGGTAATTAGCGATTTTCTGTTTTTTCTCACGAAAACGTGTGAAAAGTCGATTTTTTAAAGATTTCCGCCTTAGTAGGCATTTTATGACAAAAGTGTATAGACTATAATCAAATTTATAGAAAATTAAAAGATTCACAACTTTTATTTAGTGTATTTTTTTCTACAGAGCCTAGTTTAGCGTGAAAGAGTGATTTTCCGATTTTTAAGCCAAACTGAGGTTAATTTTCATTTTGCGTCTTTCATATATATGATTAAAATTAGGTTATGTTTATTGAGGTTAGTTTTTTATTTATTTCTAATGTTTTATTACTATTGTTAGGTTTATTGTTAATTATTTGCATTGGCAAGAGAAAGTCGTGTGAGTGTTTCACACCCAGATATTTAGGCCTAAAAACGGACCATTTGTATTGGGTTTCGGTGTTAAAATTTAGTATCAAAATACCTGATAAGCCTATTTTCCGGTGAGCTCGCAGCCCCCCACATAACTTAACTTATCAACGCCTAAATCCGCCCATGACCGGTAGGCCTATCCGTAACGGCACATATGAAACGGATGTTTCCTTTTCAACTACACCCAAACCACGGATAAGAAAGTTTATTATCTACCCGTGGTGTCACGGTCAGCGCAATTGGCTTCTAAACCCCCTGGTTCCAGGGTCAGTTCTTGCATTTTTTCATCGCTGCTTTTATTTACCACCCTTGATCGTCTCCAGTAACCCTTTATAGGTCTTTGGTAAGTGCCAGTGGTAAGTCACCGGCGATAAGGTCGAGTTTATTTGAGAATAAGCTATGCAGTTGAACCTTATTGGCATTTTATGATGTTAGGTGTTCTCTGGTAAGTATTATAGACTATCCACATAACTTATTGAAATTAGCGCACACCGGCCATGAATGTGGTAGGCTAAGGGGATTCATTCCAGCGTACCCTACCCTACCCTACCTACTTGCTTTTATTGTCACTTTTGTACAGTGCTCAGAAAATTAAAATTTTTTACGGGAAACCAAGAATTCATGCTAATAATATAAAGTAGAGATAAGTTATTCGACACATTATTCTGTTGTTTAGGGCTACAAGTTGTTTTAATAAGCATTCTTACCACTAAATAGAGACAGTATGTGATTCCCATTTCAATAAACATTCCTCGGTAAGTATAGCCTACTTACCACGGCTTGACATAAAAAAAGGAATATCTTAACTGTTTTGGCACTAGAAGTAGGCTACATTATTCAAGTCCCTATGAAACATAATTTAACATTTTGCAACATGTATATTTTTCCCTATAGTATTGCCCTATATAGGGTTAAGCTGTAGAAGGCTAATTATCAGAATGTTTACTTATATGGATGTGTAAAAATGAAAGGCTAGATTAATAAATTGGTGTTTGATTTGTTTCAGGTAAGTGGGTGTCTCTAATTTGGTGGTTTGGTGATTGGCTTTATAGCTATTTGTTATTGGTAAGTTGCATTCGTGATATTAACCTTTCTTTCAGCACTCAATAGAACGCAGTTACGCATCAGACTCCGGTCACACTTGTAGTAGGCCTACACTATTAATTAACGGGTTACAGGTTAACCAAATGAATTTAACCCACCGGGGGTTGGTCTATAGGTAAACTCGTCGCCAAAATCAGCTGTTTAACTGCTGATTTTCGGAAACGAAGGTTCCTGGTTCAAATCCTAATGAAGGTAGGTTAGGCTACATTTATATGGATTTGAGTACTAGACAGTGGTTACCGGTGTACTTTGATGGTTGGTGTTCAATTAACTATAGGCCTACTCTCTCAGGAATGGTCGACCTGAGTCTGTACAAGGCTACACCTCATTTCCTTGTCATACCATCTTTCTCATCTCATTGGGTGATGGGGTTGCCTTACTGTCCTCAATTGAACAGATTGCAACTGACACACATTAGGGATTACAGAAAAAAAACAAAGAGGAAATGAAAGAATAAGAATTTAGTTTAAGACGTTTAATTTAAATTCAAAATAAAAAATATAAATAAATATAGGCTACATCTCAGGGTTTTAATTTAATTGATTTACTATAATCTGAAGTAATTGGAAATTTTTACGTATTAAATGTTAAACATAAAAAAAAATTGACAATCTACAAAAGAAAAACAGAAGAATATAAAAATTTTTATAATGAAAACTGACTGGCTGTAATTTTTTAAATTTATAGCCTAATTATTGTAATAATTTATAATTAATTTAGAAAAGTCCTCTCAGCTGTACCTGTAACTTATATAAATATTAGAGGTACGTTGCCGGTTAATAAAATCCCTAATGTGTGTCAGTTGCAATCTGTTGAATTGAGAACAATAAGCAACCCAATGACCCAATGAGATGAGGATGATGTGTATGACTTGTAAATGAGGTGGTGTAGTCTTCTACACACACACACTCACTGAGTATGGTTACCATCTAACTACACCCACAACCACTGTCTACCATTCAAATCCGTATACAAGTAACTACCTTTACTAGGATTTCAACCAGCAACCTTCGTCTCCGAAAATCACCAGTTAAACAGCTGACTTTACCTCTAGACCAACCTGGTGGGTTAAATTGCCGGTTTTGCCGACGAATTATTTCGTACGTATTGTGATGTCATCAGATGGCGTCCTTTTGATTTTGCGTGCACTTTTTATTCAAATTAGTTGGTTTTTTTTGTTTAACGTCCGACTGTTCTGCAATTACTGCTAATGCAGACAGTGAAGGATGAAATGCTTTTTTTGTGTTGTGTTGTTTAAGTCATCAGCCAAAAGGCTGGTTTGAACCTGTAGAGGTTTTAGTAAGTAAATCGAGGAGTGAGGTGGTTTACCATTGCCTTCCCCACTCAGTGGAAAAGTACGTTTATCAGCATGCCGGGCCCTCTGAAAAGCATATATTTTCCACTCTGCAAATGACACCTTCACTTCATTCACCACACAATCCAACTGTATAATGAAATCCATTACTTTCAGAGAGGAGATAACTGTGATTAGTGTCACCTAACACACCTCTACCTCTTCTCTTATTAAATGATTCACTCATTTAATTGGGTGACCATGTGATGATAAGAAACACAACTATTTATTTTAGCCCTGCAACTAACTGATTGAGTGTAAATAATTTGACACTCCACCTGTCTGTTATGGGCAAGCTTTTTATGTAACGTATGAAAAAATGCCGTGCCTTATGGGATTTGAACCCAAGACCGCATGATGAGAGGCGAGCACGTTACCAACTACGCCAATACAGCCGGCATTTGTTAAGATTACCGAGTTGAAATTTTGAAGTTAAATCGGGTGACGGAAAATGACTCGAAGAACATTTTCCTAAAAATCGGTCGGCCGGACGTAGGCCTAGTAGTAGTCATTCATGCCTCCTTGTTCACTCCTTTCCAATTTCTCAAAAACGATTTTCATTAAAAAATTCTTTTTTATATGAATAAGGTGTAGTAGGGTAAGCGCCTCTTGTAATAGGCTAAATTAATATCCTATCGATTGAACTTGTCACGTCATCAATCTAAGAGACACTTAACTTTAGGCATGTGCCTGTTTCTAATGCAATCATCTGGTACCAGCTTAATGCCTAATGCCTGATGCTTAGCCAAACACAACTGCCGAGGCTGACAGTCACACAACTTTCAAAGCCTTATTAAATAATGAATTGTATTGTTGCGATAAAATGCACGTGGGCTAATGAAGTTGATGTATTTGAAACATTGTGATAATTTGCATAGCCTCCTCTTCATCTGATTAACCCTTTATAGGTCTGTGGTATGTAGGCCTATACTTAGGCCTACCACTGGCAGGCAATAAGGTCGAGTTTATTTGAGAATAAGCTATGCAGTTGAACCCTATTGCCATTTTATGGTTTCATAGATGTTTTCTGGTAAGTAGGCTATCCACATTTTGAAATTAGCGTGTAGCAACGATTTGCTTTGTGAGTTACACGAATGTGGTAAGGATTCATACTAGCGTACGCAACCGTGTTATTTTATTGTTACTTTTGTACAGTGCTTAGAAAATTAAAGTTTTTTACGGGAAAGTATGCATTCATACTAATATAAAGTTAAGTTATTCTACACATTTTTTTTATTGTATGGTACCTACTACAAAATGTTTTAATAAGCATTTTTACCACTAAACATTATGCGATTCCCATTTCAATACACGTTCCTTGATAAGTATTTTTACCGGGGCTTAACATAAAAAAGAAATATCTTACGGTTCTGGCATTAGAAATACATTATACAAGTTCCTATAAAGCAAAATTTAATATTTTACAACATGTATATTTTTCTCCGTAGTGTGTAGCCTACTGCCCTATGAAGGGTTAATAGTAACGCGGAAAAGATTCGGATGTGAACCCAACAAATCTAGTGTGAAACACTCACACAACTTTCTCTTGCCAATGCAAGTAATTTACAATATAACCTAACATTAGTAATAAAACATTAGAAATAAACAAAAAACTAACCTCAAAAAAACATAACCTTATTTTAATCATGAAGTGAAAGACGCAAAATGAAATTCAACCCCAGTTTGGCTTAAAAATACGGAAAATCACTCTTTCACGGTAAACTAGGCACTGTGCAAAAAAATGGTTTAAATAAAATTTTTAGATCTTTTAATTTCCTATAAATTTTGTTATTATATATACACTTATGTCAAAAATGCTTATACTAAGGCCGAAATCTTAAAAAAAATAAATAGATTTTTCACACGTTTTCGTGCAAAAAAAAACAGAAAATTTCTAATTACCACTAAACTAAGGCGTTATACAAAAAAAATGTTATAAATAAAAGTTGTAGAATTTTAAATTCTCTACAACTTTAATTATAATATAGGCGTAGTCCAGTGTAGAAGTATAAAATAAGAGGTAGAGTTTCGGATTGGCATCACCCTTTGCGGAAATACGGTCCACAGATTGTGCTCGGGGCGGTCATTCATTAAAAACAGTGTACTCTGTTAACAAATAACATGAGATAAGATTGAATGTGAGAGAGGAGAGGAGAGGTGTCACGTGTCCTTCCTACTTGTTGATGTAATGAGACAATTAAATCGGCACTGCGACCCTTATCTCTCCGCAGGGGGTGGATTATAGGGGATGCAACCCCACATACTGGTTAGATAGTAACATTGATTGTTATTATTTCTGGTGTCCGTTTCTCACACTCATCAACATCACAGTCATCGCCCCCCCCCCCCATTTCTCTTTCTCTTTCTCTAACCCAAACTATCCTTTTCATGTCGATTGTTTCAAATCGAATTTTTACCGGAAATAAATATTTTCAGGTCTCCTCAACCTAAAATAATGTGTTTCCGATTAATGTGTGTGTGTGTGTGTGTGTGTGTGTGTGTGTGAAAAATATTTCAAAACCTGATCATCGAACCAAGTTATTAAGACTTTGAACTAAAGTTAGCTACTGTGAGGGAACCCGACACGAACATTTTCATAAAACTCGGTCGATCGGAAGCAGTAATTTACTTGCAATTTTTCACTTTTAACAATTTTCTTTAAAATCGCCTCATTGTTACATTTTTTGTGCTCTACAAAATAGGGTGAACATGGGGCATGTCTGCTGAAATTCGTGGGGCGATGCCTCTCGTGGTTAAAAATTATTTTTTAGTATTATGGCCTACTAGATATGCATTCTAGAGAAAGAGTGTAATATATAGTTATAGAAAATTAGTTGTAGAAAATTACAAAACCTCCAGCTTGAATGTTTACTTTCTCTTTCCTATATGAATAGGCCTATAATATAGGAAGGAAAGTATTGTTTTCATGTCGATTTTAACAAATACACTCAACACCCACCACTATACACCTAAACAGACCCCCTCACACCCACACACACACAACATGTTTTTAGCGATTGGTCTGTGTGTGTATGTGTGTGAATACAGAATATCTCAAGAACGAAACGTCGTACGAACTTGAAACTTAAGTTACATACCACTACCGGAACCGACACGAACATTTTCATCAAAATCGGTCAACCGGAAGTAGTAGTTTATTCATGTAATTTTTCACTTTTTTACGATTTTCTCAAAAACTGATCCTACGATTTTTTTTTAAATCGCTGCATTTACTTAATTTTTTATTCTCTACAAGATGGGTAGGCGCCATGTTTGCTGAAATTCTGCGTGAGGCTGTTTTCACGTAAAAATTTGTTTTTTTTTTTTTAAGATTGCGGCTTTATTATGCATTTTACCGCAAAAATGTATATGTATAATTAAAATTGTAGAGAATTTAAAATTCTATAACTTTTCTTTCAAACAATTTTTTTGTATAACGCTTTGTTTAGCGGTAATTAGCAAGTTTCTGTTTTTTTCTCACGTAAACGTGTGAAAAATCTATTTTTTTCAAGATTTCGGCCTTAGAATGCATTTTACGACAAAAGTGTATACAATCAAATTAATAGAAAATTAAAAGACCTACAACTTTTGTTTAGAGCATTTTTTCTCTACAGAGCCTAGTTTAGCTTGAAAGAGTGATTTTCCGTATTTTAAAGCCAAACCGAGGTTGATTTTCATTTGCGTCTTTCTCTCATGATTAAAATTAGGATATGTTAATTGAGGTTCGTTTTTTGTTTATTTCTACTGTTTTATTACTAATGGTAGCATTATTTTTAATTATTTGTACATATTGGCAAGAGAAAGTTGTGTGTTTCACACCAGATTTATTTTTTTAATTAATGCGCAGGCCTTCGGGCCAGCCCAGTCAGTCTGCTGGTAGAAAGTCGCTATTATGTGTTAAGTAACACCGGTTGGGCAAGCGACTTTGTATGGTGACCAGTTGACAGCCATCCGTGAACAAACTCTACTGGGGATCCCTGTTCAAACTCATGTCTAATCTACGTCAAAGAAAATACAGCAAAAAGCAGATATCGAATTGGGTAGTTGTCAACAATGTAGTCTACAGTTCCTGATAACAAATAAAAGCTAAAAAAAAAATCTGGTGTGAAACACTCACACAACTTTCTCTTGCCAATGCAAATAATTAACAATAAACCTAACATTAGTAATAAAACATTAGAAATAAACAAAAAACTAACCTCAAAAATATAACCTTATTTTAATCATGAATGAAAGACGCAAAATGAAAATGGACGTCAGTTTGGCTTAAAAATACAGAAAATCACTTTTTCACGCTAAACTAGGCTCTGTAGAGAAAAATGCTAGAAATAAAAGTTGTAGAGCTTTTAATTTTCTATAAATTTGATTAAATACACTTTTGTCGTAAAATGCATACTAAGGCCGAAATCTTTAAAAAATCAATTTTTCACACGTTTTCGTGAGAAAAAAACAGAAAATCGCTAATTACCGCTAAACTAAGCATTATACAAAAAATTGTTTGAAATAAAAGTTGTAGGGTTTTAAATTTTCTACAACTTTTATTACATACATTTTTGCGGTAAAATGCATAATAAAGCCGCGATCTTGAAAAAAACAATGTTTTTACGTGAAAAAAGCCTTACCGAGAATTTCAGCAAACATGGCGCCTACCCTATCTTGTAGAGAATAAAGAATTAAGTAAACCAGGCGATTTTTAAAAAATCGTAAAAAAGTGAAAAATTATACGAAAAACTACTACTTCCGGTTGACCGATTTTGATGAAAATGTTCGTGTCGGGTCCGGTAAGGGTATGTAACTTAAGTTTCAAATTTCAAGTTCGTACAATGTTCCGTTCTTGAGATATTTTGTACACACACACACAGACCAATCGCTAAAAACATGTTTTTTGGGTTCAGGGGGTTTGAAAACGTATAGATCCGGTGAAAACTCGGTTTTGAAAAATCGACATGAAAACAATACTTTCCTTCCTATATATTCATATAGGCAAGAGAACGGAAAAAAAAATTAATGCTGCGCATGATCACTTGTATTGGTGGTTGCCTATATCGGAGTACTGTTAGCGTAGTAGAGAGAGAGAGACTCTAGGTGATATCGGTTGGTGGTGGTGGTGGTGGTGGTGGTAGCTGTAGTTGTAGTGAACAAGATAGTTGAACGATGTAAAACGATGCCCAGACATGACAACAATGCGTGTCTGTTTCCAGCCGTATAATTTTATGTGAGCATTTAAAGAGGAGGCCCTATTATAGTATATATAATCTTTATTACTTGTACACCGAATAGTTGCTTTTATGTCCTGTTCAGGTCACAAAGAATGCGTGGGACAATGTCACCCACCCACCCTCCCTCCTTTCACACTTCACCTTACAACAATTAGTGTTCCAACGTATAACTTAAGTTATTTAAACACCAAAAATATTTTTAATTAATTCTCTGCGTTCATAATATTAATGGCCGCTGTTTATTTAGTCTATATACCTATGCAGGTCTACCGGGTGGCTATTAAACTGCGTGACTTTATTTTGAGTCAAGTCTAATAATCGTTGTTCACTTGTTATAGCACTCGATCTGCCAGTTGCACAGCTACACGAAATACGAGCAAAGCTCTTTCTGTAGTCTGTGTGCGTGGGCGTCGGGTGTTGGTGTGCACTGATTCGCTCAGTGCTCTCCAGTCGATTAATGATGTGTATTCACGCCACCCGCTAGTTGTGGACGTCCTCGGCTGAGGTGAAGGAGCTGAATGATAGAGGAGTAAGCGTTGTTTTCTGCTGGGTTCCGGGTCACGCTGGAATCTCGGGAAATGAGGTTGCTGATTTGGCCGCTAAGGAGGCGGCACGCCAACCGGCCTTCACGCAATATCTGACTGTGTCAGATTTCGTGGGCCTGGTGAAGCGTGTCATCACTAATTCCTGGCAGGTAGAATGGACTGGCTCTCATGGCAACAAGCTTCGTGAGATAAAGCATGACGTTAAGCGTTGGCGTACGTCGCTGAGGAAGAACAGAAGGGAAGAGGTTGTGATCGCGCGATTTAGAATTGGACACACCAGATTAACGCATGCGTATCTCATGACGTCTGGTCATGCTCCAATGTGTGGCAGTGTGATTGTCCTCTGACAATTAAACATGTGTTGGTAGATTGCGTCTGCTACGCAGCTCTACGTCGGCCATTCAAGATACCCTTCCAGTTACGAGATGTACTCGGCGACGGTAGCCATGTTTTGGACTCAACGTTAAGATTACTTAGATCCTCCATTAGTGTGTACAACAGTGTCTGATAGGGAAATAGGAATATAAGTTTAATTTTATATGTGTATTTGTGTATGTTATTTATTTATTTATTTATTTTATTTTATTTTTTGTGGCCCCTTTACAGCCTTTTGTTTTTACCGTCAAGTCTGTGATATTAGCTTTTAATTTATATTATTTTTTGTTTGCTGTGATACTAGTTTGTAAGATTTTTATTTTTGTTAAGTTGTAAATAGGTATTATTTATTCTGTCTGTGATATTAGGTTTAAGTTTATGTTCGTATGTTAATGTATTCTCTGTGATATTTCTAGTTTGTAAGACGTTTTATATTATAATAAGAAAATTACTTTCTACACTTGGGCCCTTTACCCCCATGTGTAGAATAACCGTCCTGGTTTTTCGCCCAAAAAAAAAAAAAGTATTTCACTGAAAAGTTTGAAATTTTAACACAACATAGACAATTATATTCTTACAGCGTGTACGAAATTTAAAATTCTTTTGTTATTTAAATTATTATTTATTAATGTTAAGGCCAATCGCACCCCCGTTAAGTAATTCATATTTCCCCGCTAATTATTATCGTCGTTAAATACACTGATTTTGTATTAATAACCTTTTTCCCGCCTCTGTCTGTATACTTGTCTTGATTTCCGATGGTGATCTCAGTTCATGACGTAATTATTCTCCCACTACTCACATTCCATTCTTCCCGGTCAACTCACTCACTGGTTGGATTCTGCGGCATGTAGACTGTTCGTGCCTTCGCTGCGCCGGCCATCCTATGGCGTCGCTTCTGCAATTGTCGTTATGCTTCGTTCGTTTCTGATGTACCATACATCATTTTCAAGTGTGATTTTGCTTATGTGTGTAATTTATAATCATTTATAATTGTTCTTGTTTTCGTATCAAACATTAAAGTTACAGTGTGAATCGAACCCGGGACACGTGTCGCGTGGACGCCGTTTCTACACTTCAGGCCATTCAACAGGTAAGCGAATTAGTCTATTTTGTTGTACGCTTTCTAATTTTGTGTTTGAGTTGACCAGTGATGTCCTGCTGTTCCAGCAGTTACTTATCGTTTTCCTGTGTCTCCCTCAGTGTACTTTCCATCGTTGTATCTTGCTTATTCAGTCGTTCCGCCGTTGGTTTCTGGCGCCATTAAATGAAACTAGGTCCTCCGGAATAAGTCGTTTATGCTTCAGTTTACATTAATCTGCCATTAGTCGTTGATAGTGGATTGATGTCCTACAGTTACAAGTCGGCTTACCGCTTAACTCGTTTTATCCAATTTATTTTGGGTTATTTTCAAAACTCCTGCCATCAAGGCTCTAACATTTGGTCCGTCCCGGGCAGGATATTTATCAGTGCATATTTGGAAATACAGTCTATTGTCTTAATTTTTTCAATCGTCAACAATTTCAGTATTTTGTTTAATTCGTTGTTACATGGTGTTACATTGCATTCATCGTGTCGTTTATTGTGTTTCGTGTCTTACATGTGTTCAATATATTAATAAAAACATTAATAAAAATATTAATATTAAAAACAATTTCATTTATTCAGTTAAAAAATACGGGGTAAGTTGCATAACAAATGCAACGCATTATCAGTGTTGTGACGCGTTCATTCAATACAAGTTGCAACCAACGCTATGCTGACGTCACAGTAGATCGGTTCAGTGCTATATCTTTCGACACGGCCAGAATTTGGCTAGAGTCGCCATTTTTTCCTTCGTTCTTGTTAACTGGTTCACGCAGCTTACAGCGCATGCGTGCCCTCTCTCTCATTCGCTCTCTCTCGTGCTGTCCGTCGTTACTGCTAGCGCTGAGAGAATCACTTCACTTGCGTCGTCTGCAACGTATACATCATAGTTGCAACTAACCTAGATTCAATAAACAGCTGTGTTTTGTTTACATTCTATTATTTGTTTTTCGCTCGTTGTCTTCGTTCATTATTTTCAACATGGACGATTTACAATCTTTAATCAAAAAACGCAACGTTGTTAATAATCATCTTTCTCGTTTTAATAATTTTCTTCAATCTGACGTTGAAGTTAACCAAGTCAAATTACGACTTGACAAATTCTTAGACCTCTGGTGTGACTTTGAACAAATACAAACGAATATCGAATTACTTCAACCCGAAGCAGATTTCGAATCAGAACGCACTGCTTTCGAAACTCATTATTTCCAGTTAATTGATCGCGCCCAGAAATTAATTGAATCTCTGGACAATACAATCGTTTTACCAAATCAAGTCAAGTCTTCTAATTCGCAATTAATACAATTACCTCGAATTCGCCTACCTTCATTCGACGGAGATGTTGCAAAATTCCAGAATTTCATCAGCTTGTTCAATGATTTAATTCACAATAATTCTGAGTTATCATTTGTTCAAAAACTTCATTATTTGAGGTGCTCATTAGTCGGTGAACCACTGCGTCTAATAGAACACCTGCCTCTCTCGCTTGAAAATTATACGTTAGCGTACAATTTAATTGTTGAGCGCTACTCCAACTCAAGGCGCATAGCAAATGTTCACTTAAATCAGATATTCAATTTCGTTAAATCTGACACTCCGTCCTATCAATCGTTAAAAGGTTTTCTTAATATCCACGAATCATCAATCGGAGCCTTACGTCTGCTAAATATAAATTTACTTGAATATTTACTTTTTGAGATAGCCTATTCTAATTTGGATCCTGTAACAAAGCAAGCGTTCGAGGATTCAAATCCTAATTCAGCCGTGCCTACATACGAGGCCTTAATGTCATTCGTTACCGCTAAGATGCATGCTTTCGAACTCTCGAATTCTTCTCAACCTACAGATAACGCTGGTTCTTCGCACTCCAGCGATTCAAACCTCGATCAACCGGACTCAGCTAACCCGGTAACCGATGATTCCAATTCTGTACAAATTAATCGTAATTCTGTTTCACCGTCTTCTGTTTCTCACAATATACCTTCGTTTTTCGTCAAATCAAATTCACTCAAATGTCTGTCGTGCGAATCTCACTTTCATTCAATTCACAACTGTAGTGAATTTCTCGCGCAAAATGTAGATAATCGCTACAAAATTATTTCTCGTCTTAAACTTTGTTTTGCCTGCTTCGGGCGACACGATCGCCGCAATTGTAGCTCAAATAAACATTGTCGTATCTGCCAGTCAAAATCGCACAATACGTTGCTGCATATTGATCGCAGCCCTCAAAAATCTAATTCGTCCACCGCTTCTGTTGTTAATTCGCATAATTCGCCAACTGCTAGTCCGTACCATCCTGCCGTACATCCGGACACCGATTCACCGGCTACTGGATGCCTACTTGTAAATTCTTCGCCGCCGATTCAAGCTAATACTATCGCAACTCCGCCAATTAATTCTTGTACTACCTGCTGTGCTGATAAGCCGGTAGTTACTTCAAATTCGTCGTCCTTGTCCATTATTGTTAACCAACCTGCCGATTATTCACTTTCATGTCGACTTAACGGCCAAACTGCGCTGCTAGGTACTGCTATCGTTCATGCTGTCGATTCATCCGGCAAAATCGTTCCGCTTCGCGCTGTGATCGACAATGGATCTCAGTCCAGCATCTTAACATACAACGCCGCTCGTTCACTGCAACTCGACATCGTTCCTACTTCTAAACGCCTGCAAGGCATTTCAGCCGAAGTCACCTCAGTTAAAGGTATTACAAATTTTACAATTCTGTCGCCGCAAAATTCTAACTTTCGCCTTCCGCTTCAGGCTACTGTTATTAACAAAATATCAGACCGCCTACCTGCTTCTCGAATTCATAAGTCAGTCGGTGAACAGTTTTCACAACATCTGCTAGCTGATTTTCGCTTCCGCAGCCCCAATCCAGTAGATTTACTGCTTGGCGCTGATTGTTTTTCAGAAATTCTCGATTTTAGTAAAACGCCTTTAATTAAAGGTACTCCATCCGCTTTATCAACCGTATTTGGTTATGTAGTATTCGGAAAATTGCCCGAACTACAACCACTTAGTTCTGCTTCAAGTAACGATTCGCTCTTAACATCTGTTTTCGCTAACAACGCTCAAGTCTCGTCGCCTGCTACTGATGTTAATCTCACATCGCCTGCTGTTCAAAATCACTCGTCAAATAAAAATTCATCTTCGCTTCAAATTATCGTCGCTGACCAACAAACTATCGTTCCTGCTAAGTCATCAATCAACCTCGATGTCACCTCAAACCCTGTAATCAGTGAATCTATCGCTTCTATCGTCCAGCCGCCTAGCTGCCTACTCGCTTCGCCTGTATTCAACAATAATTCGAATCACGCCGCTGTTTCAACTAATCGTCTTCGCCATACTTCTGTCTCTTCGCCTTCAAATCGTTTCACCGCTTCGTCCGAGATCATCGCTGTTGATCCTCGTCTCGCTTCGTCTACTGACTCCGCCAGTATCTCGACCGATCTTGCTGCTGGTACTACGCCAATTCGTCGCTTCAACTCTGCGCCTCGCTTCAAGTCAACGCCTCGATTCAAGTCTGTACTGAAGGCCTCCACCGAGTCGTCTTCAGTCAATTCTTCGCCAAACCGCTTCGCATCTCGCTGCATCATCGTTAATTCGCCAATAAAACCTACTACGTTCGCCTCAGTCGATTCTACGGCTAACCAACTCATCTCAAATCATCGCTTCTCGTCGTCTCTCGCAAACACTCTCGATCAACCGCTGCAAGTCGCTTCGCTAAAGGGCAACCGGCCCTCCTCAGTCGTTTCATGTTCTGCTAACTCTCTTCGCACGCCTTTAGCCCCTCTTGGCGGGCGGGGCCCCAAACATCGTATACAATATTCACAACCGGTGAATAATTGTAATTTCAACTCTCTTCGCTCGTTCAATGCTTGGTGTGATCTTCGCAACTCTCGTTCGTCGTCTCAACCTCAATCACGGATTCACTCACAACTGGTTAGTGAAGTTCGCCGTACCGCAACTCTCGATTCTCGCCAACATTGTTCGCCTGCTCGTCAATTCGTTTCGCAACCCGCTTATCAGTTAGCTCTGCCTTTGGGCAACTAACTTCTCCGCCGTTCTCACCTCGTTTCACGCTCACCTCTTCTCCATTCGTTTTGTTCGTCGCTCGTTTTCGTTCTTCGCTTGTTCTCTTCGTTCGTCGTCTTTTTTCTTCGTTTCTTCTTCTGCGTCGCTTCTGGTTGTCAACCCTCGTTGACAATCACATCAAGATACTCCGCTTTCTCGTTGGCTTCCGCGCGAGCCGTGGAAGATGTTCCGTTCATCGTTGGCCGGGCAAACCCGTGCGTTTGTCACGCCACCTCAAGATGCTCCGTTCTTCTCTTCATTCGATTCTTCTTCGTCGTCTTCTTTGCTTCGTACTCTTCGTTTGCTACGTTTTCCGCTCCCTGTTGCTTCAGGGCGGGCGGCTTCGTTCTTCGATCTTCTCTGCTAGTTTTGTTTCTGTAAATCGCTTTCATCGATTTAGGCGGGCGGTATGTTAAGGCCAATCGCACCCCCGTTAAGTAATTCATATTTCCCCGCTAATTATTATCGTCGTTAAATACACTGATTTTGTATTAATAACCTTTTTCCCGCCTCTGTCTGTATACTTGTCTTGATTTCCGATGGTGATCTCAGTTCATGACGTAATTATTCTCCCACTACTCACATTCCATTCTTCCCGGTCAACTCACTCACTGGTTGGATTCTGCGGCATGTAGACTGTTCGTGCCTTCGCTGCGCCGGCCATCCTATGGCGTCGCTTCTGCAATTGTCGTTATGCTTCGTTCGTTTCTGATGTACCATACATCATTTTCAAGTGTGATTTTGCTTATGTGTGTAATTTATAATCATTTATAATTGTTCTTGTTTTCGTATCAAACATTAAAGTTACAGTGTGAATCGAACCCGGGACACGTGTCGCGTGGACGCCGTTTCTACACTTCAGGCCATTCAACAGGTAAGCGAATTAGTCTATTTTGTTGTACGCTTTCTAATTTTGTGTTTGAGTTGACCAGTGATGTCCTGCTGTTCCAGCAGTTACTTATCGTTTTCCTGTGTCTCCCTCAGTGTACTTTCCATCGTTGTATCTTGCTTATTCAGTCGTTCCGCCGTTGGTTTCTGGCGCCATTAAATGAAACTAGGTCCTCCGGAATAAGTCGTTTATGCTTCAGTTTACATTAATCTGCCATTAGTCGTTGATAGTGGATTGATGTCCTACAGTTACAAGTCGGCTTACCGCTTAACTCGTTTTATCCAATTTATTTTGGGTTATTTTCAAAACTCCTGCCATCAAGGCTCTAACAATTAACAATATTGTGAACCCTTGCTAACTCGGTAACCGCTTGATCGTTCGGCACGGGCAAACTATGGTTTTATTCAGCGTAAAAAACTGAGTACAGATATGTTAATAATATGAAATATTGGTTGGCAAATGTTGTGGTAGAATTTTTAATAGTCTGGGTCATGCGAGGATGGACGCTACTATCCATGTTGCCTGAATCTGACTGTCTACCTGAATTGACAGACTGCATTGTCAATTTAGGTAGACAGTCCGACAGGATGTCACGTACCTACACAAACTAGCAACATGGATAGTAGCGCCCGTCTATTTTTCAAAATTCTAAAAATTCTACCACAACATTTGCCAATCAATATTTCATGTTATTAACATAGTATTCTTACTAAGTTTTTTACGCTGAATAAAACGATAGTTTGCCCGTGCCGAACGATCAAGCGGTAACCGAGATAGCAAGGGTTCAGAATACTGTTAATAAATAAAAATTTAAGTAACATAAAAATTTAAAATTTCGTACACGCTGTAAGAATATAATTGTCTATGTTGTGTTAAAATTTCAAACTTTCCGGTTAAATACTTATCGAGTTACACCCCTCTAAATGCATGAAATTTGTTGCGGTATCAAAAATACCGGGTCTTTTTGTGTTCCAACCTCGATATGGCAATTTTCAAACAACATTAAAAATATAGGACTATTATAGGTGAACGCTGAATAATAAAATGAGCTAAATTTTGATGTTTCTGTATGTTGAAATCCGATTCATAGTTATGGAGATGCTTTGGGTTGAAATATGGGTGGGTGTCTATCATTATGAAACCAATAGTAGGCTAGTCACTACCACGACATTTATTTATCTGTTAATTCATAATACAAGTGAAGAGTGTAGTTGGTGAATGAAGTGAAGTGAAGGTGTCATTTGCAGGGCGATAACCATACATACTTTTCCAGTCATTGTGACTGCTCCTTTTACTTAGTAAAGTTTCTAGAGGTTGAAACCAGCCTTGGACATGTTCATCTCTTACTCTTTCTGGAAACCCCTCACATGATTAGTTTTTTATTTTACTCTATTTATCGCTTATAAGCGACCAGCCAGCCACCGTGTTGGTCGACTATTTGATTAGTATAGAAAATTATGAAGATTATAAAAATGGTGCAAAAATCACATGAATAAACTACTTACTTCCGGTTGATCAATATGTTCGTGTCGGATACTCTAGCAGCACCTAAAATTTAAAGTATTTATTATTATTAAATATTTAAATTATTTAGTATTTAAAGTATTTCAGGTATTTGAAGTTTTAAATTTCAACTTCGTACGATGTTCCGTTCTTGATGTTCACACACACACACACACACACACACACACACACACACACCCCAGTCGCCAAAAACATGTTTTGTGTGGGTTGAGGGGGTCTGAAAACGTGTAATTATATCCGGTGAAGAGTGGATTTGTAAAAATCGACATGAAACAAAAGTTTGCTTCCTGTAGGCAAGAGAAAGTAAAAAAATGACCAACGCAGACCTGTAGTTTATAAGTACATGGTTATAAATACATGAGAAGCTTAACAAAGTATATATAGGCAAGTCTTGTTGTTATTATTGTTTTTCTAGAGTTGAAGTTAAGTTGTGGTTGTAAGAGATGAGAAGCCCCTATAGGGCGTACCTACATAAAGCCGCGTCTTCCTCCTTAAAGGAGAGAGGAGGTGTGGAGTGTCATGCACACTTTTCTTAAGCTGAAGCTTATATTTCCTCGTTGAGTTTTGCTTCCTTCAATATCCTACCAGACACATCACAAAAGAACACAGCGTAGTGGGGGTGGGGTGGGGGGTGGATGGCCGAGAGGAGAGAGTATTGTGTGCAAACCTTATTCTTTAAACAAAGGTAAACTTTAAACAAAGAAATTTCAACAATGTCTACCCCTAACTCGGTTAAGTTACTATTTTAGGGGATGCGCACGAGAGTGCTTGCTACATCCCTGGTTACTCTCTTATTATGTTATACAGTAATAATAGCTATTTATTTGTTCCACTTTAGACAAATACAAAATTATAATCTTATCTTATCTAGGACCGAGCAAATGGCGGTCATTTATAAATAAGTTTGTACAGTTGAGCCGTTGTTAGTTTGCTCCCACTGTCAACAAACCAAAAGCAGCTACTACAGGGTGCACGCTAGAGTCCTCCACTTTATGCAGGCATGTCATATTCCTATTTAGTTAACTATGTTTTAAATTATAACTACTTAAAGTACTAAAAACATCTATCATGATATGATGTAGGCATAACTTTAATTTAATTTATAAAAATACTTATAAAAGTATTTTGTATTTAATTACTTTTGAAAGTATTTTGTTGTTACTTTTTAATCAGCGTGTACAACACATTTTTATATAATGCGCATGCTCAGTGACTTGGTCATTATTTGTTTACATTAGGAGCAAACTAACAGAGGCTGGACTATACCCTAAATGAATGTGGTCATCGAATGGAAAGGAAATAGTAGAGGCAGCGACAGCGACAGCGACAGCGCATTACTCTTGTTAGGCTAGACCTACTGACATGCTAGTTAGTAGCTGCCTCTGTGGTGTAGGCATGCAGCTTGCTACACCACAACACAAAACGTCCCGGGTTCGATATTCGATTAGTGTCTGTAATAGACAAATAAATAATAAACTTTGTCGATTAAAATAATCTTTAGATTTGTTGCGTTCAACTATGAAATCGGAAATCTGTGAAGGGTTGCGGGACGCGGTCATTTCTTCCACTGCCTGCCTAATTACACGTCCATTCGCCTACTCATTGTCCCATCTCAATGGCAGCTTTGAACCCTGAAACCACGTAGCCTGCTACCAGTGGCGGCAAGTTGTTCAAATTGACTTGCTGGTCTTTTTGACACATGTGCGATTATTACTCTACACCATCTTCCTTCCTTCCTTTCTTCCTCTGTCCGAATATTTTCAAGTGAATGTACGAAATTGAGACTCGACTGTGAAATGGAAGTGGAATTGAAATAGGGACGCACGAGTGGCACAAATGACTGCATACAGAAAACAGAAGCGACACTGATATAGATCATCAAGTCACGAGATTGCTTTTTGCGTATGGATGGGCTGTCAGGAAGGGAGCTGAAAATATGACAGTGCTGCCAACCTCAACATTGAGACACTACTCGTACATTTCACTACCGTCCAGTTTCTACACATACATTTTGTTAGCTGTGGTTCATTCAAAGAACATGTTTTCTTCATAAACCTTTTAAAAGAAATAAATATGACCTGTAATATTGCCTATAGCTTAATTACATGACTAGAAATGGTTGATTAACTCTAATTACGAATGAATCGCCTTCTTTACTATTGCTGTCATCGGCGTTTTCATTACCAGCCTCTCTAGTATCTACCTAACCGTTTCTTTTTCTTTACCAGGTGTCAACAAAACTGTTAAAGAATAGCTGATTCGCGTCCTTAATTTCCTTCTTTATTTTTCGAATTGTGAAAAGAGAAACATCACAGTGGTTAGCCGCTAGCTCACGGCTTTTGTTAAGAGCCACAAATAGGCATATTTGTTTAGCTTCAACTTCACAACATTTTAGCACTGTGAATCGTTCGACCACGTTTTCGAGAAACGGACATATGTGTTTACGATTCGTACAGTGAACCTAGAAAAAGTTCCGCGATATGCTCTGGGTATAGTATAAGTTGTTATGTTTGTCGTACTGAAATTAAAGCAGTCGCGCATGCGCGCTGATGCTTTCCCCCTTTACCCCTCGTTGCAAACATGGGCAAAGTCGTGACTCAAGTGACTATATTATTATGGATTTATTTTTGTTTTTGTAGCTCGCATAATCCGAAATCTATTCAATTGAAGAACCAGTGAGTAGGCCTATGTGTAGCCTACAAATGAGGAAGCCTACTAGGGTAGCGACCGCCACCTTACCAACTGCAACCAACTCAATGGTTTAGGCCTATAGGCCTATGAAATGTAGGCGTATAAATAGGCCTAATAGGCATCATCATAAACCACAAATAGAGAAATGCTATAAACTAATTAAATTTTTAATTACAGTAAAACTTCACTAATTCGGAATATATAGCCTAGGAGAAGAGACGAGTCCGAATTTGAAGAGTTTTTGAAATACGGTAGCCTAAAATTAAATATGGTAAAACTAATATTAAATTAAATATGGTAGGAGACCGGTAATGGTTGTAACACAAGCAAGGTTTTTAATTTTTTTAATTCACATTTTTTAATGCATATTGCTCTGTTTTATCATTTTTCTCGAGGGTACCATTACTATCAATTGAAAATAATGCCTAGATTTTTCATAGGAAAGGAATAACTTGTGTACTGTGTTCAACCCCGCACCAGGGGAAGGTTGTAACACATAGCCTATAAGGGTTGATTGTAACAATAAACTGACTACACCAAACTTATATATATTTTTGTTTTAATTTCAAAAAGTATTTCATTTGACAGCACTTAATTATATGATTAAATGTAAAAATATTTGTATAGGCTAAAAAAAAACGAAAAATTATTTTTTCTTAAAATTTTTAAAACTGAACAGATGAAAGTAAATTAAAGTAGTAAACGAATTCTTATTTATACAATTTTTGATTTAATTTTCATCCCAAAAAAGAAATATGATGAATTAAATAATAGCCTAGTATTAGTAAGAAGAAATAAATGTAGGAACAGACACTCCAGTGTTACAACCAACCCCGTACGAGGCCATTACATAAAATATGTCTAAACGACGCTAACAAAACTTGAATGAATAATCAGGCATATATAGCTATAATAGAAAGGTGATATTTTGTTGGGTATTTTAAATTATCATTGCATTTCATAACTTATAATGAACATTTAAAAATAATGAGGAAACAAAATTGTCAAAAATTTACTCATCATTGTAAAAAGTAGATATTTCCTTCTTTAATTTTTGTCCACATCACAATTAATTTGTACCGACGACCGATTTGTAGGCCTACCCGATTTATGAACGGTGTTACAACCAACCCCTTGTTACAACCTTCCCCGGTCTCCCCTACTAGAATGCCCTACTAGAATGGAAAACTTAATTAACTTACAGTATTTATTATAAAAAAAAAAAATTAATTGTGTCCAAACATGAAACATAATGAAGGATGAATCTACAAAACAAACACTGCTGCTAAGATAGTATTGTGTAGGCGTACTACCATCAATTGGAAAAACAATTCAGTAGATATGAAAATAAGTAGGCCGATGTAGCCTATGTTCATTATTGTAATTACTCACCCAACCGATTTTACTGCAAATTATTTAGCCTACTTCCACTAGGATGGTTGATCGTCGTCACATTTGCTATCTTTACCGTTGGTTACGGCCATGAAAAAATTCAAAATTTTTGTTTAATTACATTTGTACTGGTTTTTTTTTAATAACTTTTACCTTCATTTCTTTTAACGTTACATAAATTGTTTGAAAGTCACTTTTCGCTGTCCACAAATTGTAGTCTATTCGTTCGTCCAGTTGTTGCCAACTACAGAAGCTTAATTTTTTTAAATTTTAATTTCGTCGTCACAACAATCTTCATTTTTAATATTATTTTTTTTTGTATCTGGGCTACGATTTCATCTTCATTCAAGTTTTCTGCTCCAAATTCATCTTGATCTATTGCCTTATTTCGTGGACGTCCTCAGTACCGAAACGATAGCTCCTCTGAAAGTTTATTCTTCTAGCCCCACAACGATAAAATTCACATTTATGTACAAGGGTTTGCTCCAAGGACGCTGATTGACAACCACTATCTAGTCCTAGTCGATAGTCCGAATTAGTGAAGTGTTTTTGTAACACCCAATCGAGTCATTTTGTTTTTTCATTCTAGGTGATAAAAATACCGCCGGGGAGATTAATAATGAACGACAGCTGGTGGATGTAGCCCTGTATCATATAGGCCTATAAGTCCAAATGGCCAAATGGTCGATGAAATTCATTAAAAAATGCGGCGGTACTTAAGTGTTTTGAGGAGGAGTTGATATAGTATTGGGAAATTATACCTGTCAGAGAGAGAGAGAGAGAGAGAGAGAGAGAGAGAGAGAGAGAGTGAGAGAAGCGCCATGTCTGCATTACCGAAAAGGAATTCCTATTCAACGTGATCCAGAATGGAGATGAGTGCGTAGCCGATCCACTGAAAATAGGCTGCAACCAAAATGATTATAGCCTACCATTAAGAAAACCTATGACAGTAGCCTATTGTACATTCTACTTTATTTACAATAGAGTATTAGGCGAATGTGGGGTTTGTTGGAGAGATGTGACAAGTTGTCTGTTCACTGTTGTTGTTTAGGTGATCACCAGAAACGCAAACGCCGGGAGACGTTAACGAACTAAACATCTAACCACTTTTATTTTAAACCTAGGCTAAGCATTCCTCTGTACAGAGCCCAGAGCCTAGCTTAGAGCCAATTACTGATTTTCCCTTCGACAGAAGTTGATTTTCATTTAGCCATATCATTAAAATTAGGTTATATCGTTCATTATCTACGTTGGCAAGTGAAAGTCGCGTGAGTGTTTCACACGATATTTTTTGTTTTAGTTAGGCGTATATTGATTTGCGTAGTTTCACTCGAATATAGAGCTACGGTAAGCCCGTAGGCCTATTTTAACAATGAATCGCCCAATAGGATTAGCCTACGTCGATGGCTTGGCGGCACAGTTCACCTCCGTTTCTTCCAATAGAGATCGGATACCTAGTTTTATTATCTTATTAGGGTTTTCTTTATATTATTCTAGCAAAGTGTAGGAGGTTATTCTCCCATAACAGGCAGGTGGAGTGTCAAATTAACTTGCACTTGGTCTGCTAATTCCACGGCTACAAAAATCTCTCTCTCTCTCCCTCTCCCTCCCTCTCTCTTCTCTTATCTCTCTCTCTTTTATCTCTCTCTTCCCCATCTCTCACTCTCTCTCTTTTATCTCTCTCTCTTATCTCTCCCCCCTCACTCTCACGCTATCTCTCACTCTCTTTCTTTTACTCTTTCTCTTCCCCACTCCCTTCCGCTCTCTTATCTCTCCCCCTCACTCTCACGCTATTTCTCACTCTCTTTCTCTTACTCTCTCTCTCTCTTTTCCCCCTACCTCCCTCCCTCCCTCTCACTTACTCCCTCTCACTCTATCTCTCTCTTACCCCTCTGTCCCTCCCACTCTCTCTCACTCTATCTATCTTTTCCCCCTCTCTCTTTTCCTCACCCTCTCTCTCTCTCCCTCTCCCTCTCTCTCTCCCTCTCCCTCTCTCTCTCTCTCTCATCAAATGGTCACCCAATTATATGATGACTGAAGCGTTCAACAACAGAATAGATAGGCCTACCTACACCTGTAAAACACACTAGTATATTTTGTTAGCCTATAGTCACATTTATCTATCTAGTTTCACAGTAGGCGTAATCAATTTCATCATTATACAGGTAGATAGAGTGTGTTGTGTGGTGAATGAAGTGAAGGTGTCATTTGCTTGCAAAATGGAAAGTAGATGGGTCAGGCATGCTGATAAGCATTCTTTTCCACTCAGTCAGCTGCTAGGCTATTGTAAACCTCCTCGCTTTACTTAGTAATAAAGGCTGTAACGATTGAAACCAGTATTTCGGCTAATGACCTAAACTACAAGTTTAAAAAATCTGGTGTGAAACACTCACACAACATTTTCTTGCCAATGCAAATAATGACCAATATAAACTAATATTAGTAATGAAACATTAGAAATAAACAAAAAACTAACCTCAATAAACATAACCTTATTTTAATCATGAGTGAAAGACGCAAAATGAAAATCAACCTCAGTTTGACTTAAAAATACGAAAAATCACTCTTTTACGCTAAACTAGGCTCTTTAGCGAAAAATGTTTTGCATAAAAGTTGTAGATCTTCCGAATTTTCTATAAATTTGATTATATAGGCTACACTTTTGTCATAAAATCCATAGCCTACTAAGGCCGAAATCTTAAAAAATCAATTTTTCACACGTTTTCGTGAGAAAAAAACGCTAATTACCGCTAAACTAAGCGTTATACAAAAAAATGTTTGAAATTAAAGTTGTGGGATTTTAAATTTTCTACAACTTTTATTTTGTAAATTTTTACGCTAAAATGCATATTAAAGCCGTAATGTTAAAAAAAAAACAATTTTTTTACATGAAAACAGCCTCACCAAGAATTTCAGCAAACATGGCGCCTACCCAATTTTGTAGAGCATAAATTATTTAGTAAACCAGGCGATTTTTAAAAAAATTGTGGGACCAGTTTTTGAGAAAATCGCAAAAAAGTGAAAAATTACACGAATAAACTACTACTTCCGGTTGACCGATTTTAATGAAAGTGTCGGGTCCGGTAGTAGTATGTAACTTAAGTTTTAAGTTTGTACGATGTTCCGTTCTTGAATATTATGTTCACGCACACACACACACATACACAGACACACGTACAGACCATTCGCTATTGTTTTATTCCTAATTTGTGTCAGTTGCAATCTGTTGAATTGAGAACAATAAGCAACCCCATCACCCAATCAGATGAGGATGATAATGTGTATGAGGGAGGTGTAAATGAGGTGGTGTAGTCTTCTACAGACACACACACACTCACTGAGTATGGTTACCATTTAACTACACCCACAACCACTCTATCTAGCATTCAAATCCGTATAAAAGTAACTACCTTTAATAGGATTTCAACCAGGAACCTTCGTCTCCGAAAATCAGCTGTTAAACAGCTGACTTTACCTCTAGACCAACCCGGTGGGTTAAACCATTCGCTAAGAACATGTTTTTTGGGTTCAGGGGGGTCTGTTTACGTGTATATCCGGTGAAAACTCGATTTCAAAAAATCGACATGAAAACAATACCTTCCTTTTTACATATTCGCCGGCCGCATTGGCGCAGTTGGTAACGTGCTCGCCTCTCAGCATGCGGTCTTGTGTTCGAATCCCATTCAGGCACGGCATATTTTCATACGTTACAAAAATCATTTTAACCTTCACCGTCTGCATTAGCAGTAATTGCAGAACAGTCGGACGTTAAACAAAAAAAAAAAAAAAAAAATTTTTACTTATTCATATAGGCAAGAGAAAGTAAAAAAGTTGTTTATAATTTAATAAGAAGATCCGGAAATAATTCGGGAACGAGTGTTAAAATATTTTTCACTGATTTTCCTGGTTCATAAAACAAACTATTGTTGAAAGACATTTGATTGTGGTAGGGGCAGCGTGTGGTCGTCACGTTACAATAATAACATGTTTACAATTGTAGGCCTACAATAAAGAAATAAAATCTTGCTATCCTATAGACAGACTAAGGGGGGCGGGTAACAAATACAAAAACAAATTACAACTACAACAATAATTAGTTGTTTTATGTTGTCTCATGAAATAAATAAATAAAAAGGGAAGAGGAAAGGAATTGAAATGGGCTGCCGTTGGTTTGTTATAGGTGTAGGCCTCACCACCGGCTGGCTATTAAATGAATGCCACCCGAATTAATAAGCTACAACGCAATAACTTTTGTTTTATCTGATTTTTAACCCAACTAACAAAATATTTATTCATCGGTTTAATTTTTCAATTTAATTACCTACCGAATACGTGGTCAAGATAACAACACTCTGATAAAAATATAACCTTTTCTTTTCTTCCTTTCCTTTTATTACCACTCGATACACTGTTGTAACACTTAACAATCCCAACCAAGGTCCTTTCGGGATCTGCTTATAATAACAACTTCTTTTAAACTTATTTCTACAGTTATTGTTTGTTCATGAACAAAATTATTAATTGCCGGCCGCATTGGCGCAGTTGGTAACGTGCTCGCCTCTCATCATGGTGTCCTGGGTTCGGATCCCACTGAGGCACGGTGGCATCCATTATACCATAGTTACACCCCAACGTCGTCGCTGCTAATGGCCCCCCCTTGTAGCCTACTTGATGCCACCTTAAATAAATGAATTAAAACAAAAAATGATTAATTACAAAGGATTAATTGGTTACAATTAATTTACTTGGATTGAGTTAATTACAATATGTAGACTAACTAACAATAAACTATGGTTATTTAGGCTACACGTTGGCAACCAATAGGCCAATTAGCCTATTTAGGCTATAATAGGCGCTGCTTTTCTTAACCCTTACAGTGCCAGTAGAATATAGTGAGTGCCTACCGAAAAAATGGCAGCCTATTTTTGTGCGATTTTTAGCATTTCATACATCTATCCATAACTTAGCTATTTTTAAGGTTTGTTAATGACTTTGTTTTGTTCATATTCGAATACATTTCATACAATTTAAAAATAGGAAAATGATACGTAGTCATTTTTTGTGGAAATTTCCTATTTAATTTTAAAAAAAACCACTCTTAAAAATTACACTTTAAAGATATCACTTTAAAGACAACACTATATCACTTTAAAGACAATTTAATTATGGAAAAATCGCAAAAAATCATTTAGACTATGTATTGTAAAAAAAATACTGCGATAAAAGTTTTAAAAATCCAATTTTTAAATTTTTTTATCAATATTCATCAATTACATTCGTTAAAAATCTCTAGGGCTACATGTAGGCTATTTTTTCAATCTACATTTCTAACTAATTATTTGCATACGTTGTTTATAACAATTGAGTGAAAAATAAAAATTCTATGAATTTTTTAGTCAACATACTAATAAAAGGACGACGCTGACATTTTTTGGTTGAACTGCTGACGTCCTAATATTAGGACTGTAAGGGTTAATGTAAAGTCCAGCCTTTCTTAGTTTGCTCCTAATGTAAATAAATAATGACGTCACTGAGCATGCGCATTATACAAAAATGAGTACATGCTGATTAAAAAGTAACAACAAAATACTTTCAAAAGTATTTACAATACAAAAATACTTTTAAAAGTATTTTTATAAATGACATTGTTAGAGCTACATCATATCATGACTGATGTTTTAAGTACTTAAAGTACTTATAATTTAAAAGATAGTTAACTTAGGCCTAATAGGAATACGACATCCATAAAGTGGTGGAGTGTAGCGCGCACCCTGTAGTAGGTGGCTTTGGTTTGTTGACAGAAGGAGGAGCTAACTAACAACGGCTCAACTGTAGCTACCAACTGACATTTTATGACGCTTGACTAGATCTAACTGGACTGGACGAGCTACCTTTAGGCCACCTTTAGGCGTAGTATACAAACAGCACGGCGCGCGGTACTAGCATTTCTAGAAACATCCCAAATAAATAAACGAGATGATACCTTTTTGAAACCCCTTCTATGGTTCGCTAGAACAATCTTCACCATAATAGAAATGAGACGACCCCATGGCGTCTCATGACTGGGGGCTTACCTTTCACCTGACCCAAAAACCTTTAGTGATTTCTTTATCTACTCTTTAACAGCAATCGAATTACCTTATTTTCTTTCCGAATTCCGACTTTGATTTCTTGACTTCCGGTTTTGGGCCACTTCCGGAACTTCAAATCCAATCTAGGCCCACTAAGTTTTTGTGTCGATAACGAATCCGAAAACCGTTTGTTGGTATCTCTATCTCTTGTAGTTTTTGGCTTTTATTTCTTGACCTCCGGTTTTGGGCCATTTCCTGTCGAAACGGGAACTTCTAACACAATTTAGTTCGCTAACTTTTTGTGTAGATTACGAACCCAAAAACCGTTAGGAATTGCAACATCCGGGCGTGATGAACGGACAAAGGAAAATCATGGATGACAATTTTGAAAATTGCCAATAATAATGGAATATTAAGAGGGGGGGGGTTTCGGATTAGGCCTACAGTTGACAAGAATTCACAAAACCACCGAGGTTTCACCTGGACTGAGGAGAGGAAGAAGTTGGCCTACAGTTGAAATGACCTGAAGAACGAATATTAACGAATGAAACAGAACAAACTAATAATTAGTAACAGGCACAATAAAACGTGTCTACCATATTTCAAGGGACAAGAAATGAACGTAGGCCGAAATTCTTGGCGAGGCTGGTTTTGCGTAAAAACTGTTTATTTTAAGATTACGGCTGTAATATGCATTTTAGCGCAAAAATGTATATAATAAAAGTTGTAGACAATTTTAAATCCTACAACTTTTATTTAAAACATTATTTTATTATAACGCTTAGTTTAGCGGTAATTAGCGATTTTCTGTTTTTTTCTAGAGAAAACGTGTGAAAAATCGATTTTTTTTAAATATTTCGGCTTTAGTACGCATTTTACGACAAAAGTGTATATAATAAAATTTATAGAAAATTAAGAGATCTAGCCTACATCTTTTATTTAGAGAATTTTTCTCTACAGAGCCTAGTTTAGCGTGAAAGTGTGATTTTCCGTTTTTTTAAGCCAAACTGAGTTCGATTTTCATTTTGCGTCATTCACTCATGATTAAAATAACGTTATGTTTTTGAGGTTAGTTTTTTGTTTATTTCTAATATTTTATTAATAATGTTAATTAACATTGAAACAGAACAAACCGTCGTCTCCTATCCGTATGTCGTATTCCTATGTGGTGTAAAATACTCACACAACTTTCTCTTGCCAATTCAAATAATTATTTGCATTGGCAAGAGAAAGTTGTGTGAGTATTTTACACCAGATTTTTTGTAAAGTGACCGATAAAAGAGACGGTGAGTTGTGTGAGAGAATGTAGGCCTACACGTACAAGTAGGTAATAAATTATTTACAAGTGACTTGTTTCTTCTATTAGGTAATGAATTGTAAAAATGACAATAGACTGAGCCGGGAGCAGGTGTAGCTAGCTTGTATTTGGTACCTCTTAACCGCAACTCCATTGGAGGGACAAACGCAGCCGATGGTGCTGATAAAATCACTGTACCGTAATCAAGTGTTCATACACCGATTTGTTCATACCCCTACTAGCCAATGAATTGACAACATTGTTACACACACAATTTATTATTATTTTAATGTAATTCGTATTTCAAGTGCTTTAATACGTATATTAATATATTAGGCCTATATACTATACATTTAGTGAATCAAGTTAAGCTGAGTGCACAGCTGTTTCTCTCTCACTCTCTCTCTCTCTCTCTCTCGCTATTACGCCCATCTACACCTACAGGGTGCAACTAAATATCAGAGAAACCGTTTAACTTTTTTTTAATTCCTAATATGAGTACGTTGCAATGTGTTCAATTGAGAGAAGAATAAGCAATGAGATGACCCAATGAGATGAGGATGATGTGTATGAGGGAGGTGTAAATGAGGTGGTGTAGTCTTGTACAAATCCAGGTTGACCATTCCTGAGTGAGTATGGTTAATTGAACCCCAACCACTGTCCAGTATTCAAATCCGTATTAAAGTAGCTAACTACCTTTACTTGGATTTGAACCAGGAACCTTCGTCTCCAAAAATCAGCTGTTGAACAGCTGATTTTGGCGACGACTTTACCTCTAGACTAACCCGGTGGGTTACCTTTTAATAAAATAAATAAATAAATAAATGTTGTTCTATTGTACTCGGCGGGCGGCATACGATACGCCCCATCGAATACAAATACAAATACATCTCTCACAGATTCTCTACAAATAATAAATTAATTAATAAAGTATAACATAACGAAAAGTCGGTCATATTTAGGCGTAGTAGGGAATGGGAAGGTTACACTACTGTACACAACGCAAAAATTATACTGACCAAGGACAACTGTGCGAAAACCTTGACCAGTACGCCCTACACCGAAACATTAGGCCTATACTGGTAGTAGGCCTACTATACAGGCTGATTCACGAAGATATGCGGAAACTTTGGGAGCTCATTGTACATGTAAAAATAATGAAAAAAGTTCATATAAACATGTGTTCGGAAATGCTTTGTTTCCAAGTTACAGCTAGCAAAAGTTTCGCTCGGATTTCAGCTCACTAGGTAAAATGAGGTCTTCCTGAAATTCTGGTAAGGTAGATCAACGGGCGAATTCATTCGTTTTTAATGGTTTCTGATCTCATAAAATGAATAAAACAGGTCCCAGAACTGTAAGTTAAATATTTTTTAAGAAAAGCAGTGTCAAATGCAAAAAATAGTGTGAAAACACATTTTTTCATCTTTGGGCAAGAATAACTTTGTTATTTCACCAAGAAAGTTAAAATTTTTGAATAAAACATGTAGAAAATTTTATTCTGAACAAACCGGTGTAAATAAAGTACACAGAAAGCGAATAAATGTTTCATTAAATGAATTTTTATTCATAACAGTACAAAGTAAAATTAACCAGAAAAACAAAGATGAAAAAATGTTTTTTTCACTCCATTTTATGCATTTGACTCTGGTTTTCTTAAAAACTATTTGACTTACAGTTCTAGGACCTGTTTTATTCAATTTATCAGGTCAAAAACCATAAGAAACGATTGAATTCGCTCCTTAATCTACCTTACCAGAATTCCAGGAAGACCTCATTTCACCTGGTGAGCTGAAATCCGGGAGAAATCTTTCGCTAGCCGTAACTCGGTAACGAAGCATTTCCGGACTCATGTTTATAAAAAATTTTTTCATTATTTTTACATGTACAATGAGCTCCCAAAAATACTGCATATCTTCGTGAATCACCCTGTATACAGCAGGTCTGATCTCGTAAGTCCACTCTGGTAATGCCAGATTACAGATTTCCCCAGTTTGTATCTAGATAATAAAGCGTTTTAAGAAGGCAAGAATTGTACAGTAGGCTGTACTCTACTCTATTTACAGTTGTAGGCGTAGGGGTAGGCGCATTCTTATTATAGGTAGGCCTAAATAGTAAATAGCTGCCAGACAACCAGTTACGACAAAACACTCCATTTATTATTTACGGGCTGTTTGGTAGCCTATGTTTCTCTTTTACTTTCTCTTGCCTATATGAATGTATAGGAAGAAAAGTATTGTTTTCATGACGATTTTAACAAATCGAGTTTTCACCGGATCTACACGTTTTCAGGCCCCCTGAACCCAAAAAAACATGTTTTTAGCGATTGGTCTGTGTGTGTGTGAATACAAAATATCTCAAGAACGGAACATCGTACAAACTTGAAACTTGAAACTTAAGTTACATACCACTACCGGACCTTACACGAACATTTTTTTCAAAATCGGTCAACCGGAAGTAGTAGTTCATTCGTGTAATTTTTCACTTTTTTGCGATTTCCTCAAAAACTGGTCCTACGATTTTTTTTAAATTGCCTGATTTACTACATTTTTTATGCTCTACAAGATAGGATAGGCGCCATGTTTGCTGAAATTCTTGGTGAGGGTGTTTTCGCGTAAACGAATTATTTTTTTAAGATTGCGGCTTTATTAGTCTATGCATTTCAGCGCAAAAATGTATATAATAAAATTTGTAGAGAATTTGAAGTCCTACAACTTTTATATTTAACATTTTTTTGTATAACGCTTAATTTAGCGGTAATTAGTGATTTTCTGTTTTTTTCTCACGATAACTTGTGAAAAATCGATTTTTTTAAAGATTTCGGCCTTAGTACTCATTTTACGACAGAAGTGTATATAACCAAATTTATAGAAAATTAAAAGATCTACAACTTTTATTTAGTGCATTTTTCTCTACAGAGCCTGGTTTAGCGTGAAAGGGTGATTTTTCGTATTTTTAAGGCAAACTGAGATCGATTTTCATTTTGCGTCTTTCATGTACGGTTAAATTAGGTTATGTTTATTGAGGTTAGTTTTTGTTTATTTCTAATGTTTTATTGCTATGTTAGGTTTATTGTTAATTATTTGAACTGGCAAGAGAAAGTTGTGAGTGTTTCACACCAGATTTTTTTTTTAAATTTGATTAGTATTTTTACAGACACCCTGTACACGGACCTATTATTACAATATTGTAGTAAGAGTTGGCTTTTGTTGTCAATAAAACAACTAGCCTTCGTCTAACAACTATTCAAACCCATTCTCACCTCTCTCTCTCTACCTCTCAAATAGAAACTTTAATTACATTAGGCCTATTTCTAGTTGCAACTCAAAAGTGGTCTTTCATTTTATTCGGTCGATTGGAAATTTTTATTTCGTTTCATGTTAAAAATATGTAGGGTTAGGAGGGGGGGGCTCTTTCTCACACATGGAACCGATCAAAATGGCGAATAGGCCTAGCCTACTTCTGCCCGAATGTTTACCGACGTCACATTAACAGATTGACGGTGCGTTGGTAACAGCAGTCACGCCTTTGTTTTCTTTTTTTGCGCCCTGGAGACTCCAGGAGGAGTATAGGACATGTCGTCAGATATAACACCTGAAATACATATAAGAATCACCTATCAACAAAGAAACTACTATTACTATTATAAAAAGAAAAAAATACTATTAAAGAAATTACATAAATAATAATTACATAAAAAAATTACATAATTACATAATTAAAGAAATTACTATTACTATTATACTAACACCAAAGAAATTCTTGTACGCTATAAAAAGTTTCACCGATCAAGTAATTTTTCAGATATTTTTTAAATGAATTCAAATCCTCACAACATTTTAAAAATTGAGGTAATTTATTCATGAATTTTCTCCCTGCATAAGTAGGTTTTTGTTGAAACAATTTTGTGGAGTGATTAGCCACATAATAATCATTCCTGTTTCTCGTGTTGTGATTGTGAACATTGAAATTTTGCATAAAATTATTTTGCCTAACATACATAATCACCTGAAAAATGTAGAGGAAGGGAACTGTAAGCAATTTAAGCTGCTTAAATAGTGGCCTGCATGAGGTTAGCTGGTTAGCTCCCACCATACACCTTCTGCCTTCTGCCTTCTGCTGCTGCAGAAGATGAGTGGAGGAAAAATCCCAACCATTAGTTATAAATACTTAGGCGTACCCTTCCCAAAAACCATTCGTCATTTCTTTATCTACTCCAATGACACGATTTTTGTTTATTTCCAAATTCCGACTTTGATTTCTTGACTTCCGGTTTACTTACTTCAGTAAGTTTCTTTTTTGCAGATTACATGTGGACGTGAAGGACGGACAAAACAAAACGATAGATGAAATTTAAAAAACTGACTGGAAATTTTACTAACTTATTTCGGAATTAATTTTTAAAAACTTTCCAGCGGAGAATCATCTTGTAGACCCTTTCACGAGTTTATGGTAACCAGACGACCGCAGGCGATTATTAGGGTAGATATTGAAGAACATTTTAAACGTATTTTGAACTTTTTCTTTTTTACAGATATGAAAACACCACTTGTACAAAATTCCATCGAATACCTATACAAACGCTTTCACGACAAGTCACACGAACACGAGAACCCCCTGGTGCGTTCACTTTCCACAGTCCATTTACCTGATAATCCCCCTGGACGCCTTAAAAGACGCTGGAGTAGAGATCTGCTAATTTGATATGCAAATTTCAGTGTTGGGGAGGCACTAATGGGGGCCCTACCCCTCTCATGCCTATCATGTCATTTACATTATCATCATAATCATCACATTTGCTTGTTGTAAAATTTTACAGTTGTAAATAAAGAATTAAAGAGAAAAAAACTTATCATATAGCCATATACGTAGGAAGGAAAGTATTGTTTTCAGACACCCTCAACCCACACAACAACATGTTTCTAGCGATTGGTCTGTGTGTGAACAGAATATCTTAACAACTGAACATCGTACGAAGTTCCGTTCTTGATGGAGTAGAGACCTGCTAATTTGATATAAAAATTTAATTTGTTGGGGAAGCAGTGATGGGGACCCTATCATCTCATTTACATTATTATCATGATCATCACATTTGCTTGTTGTATTATTTTACAGTTTTAAATAAAGAATTAGAGAAAAAAAAAATTTTAAAAACTTTCCAGCAGAGAATCATCTTGTAGACCCTTTCGCGAGTTTATGGTAACCAGACGACTGGAGGCGATTATTAGGGTAGATATTGAAGGGCGGTGATGTAGGCTTAGTAGGCTTAGGTAGGCCTACAAATGACAGAATGTGAAATTAGCATTTGTTGCCGTGAGGCGTATCTAGGCCTATCTAGGCCTTTAATATGAGCAGATATGATCCGGCCGGCCGTAATTAATGATTCGCTCACAAATAAAATGAAAACAACAAACAACATGTTGGCTTCATTTATCATCAGTTGGCACATCGTAAATATAAATAGCCATTGAAAGACCATCCCCCCGGGGCCTGTTTTCTATCGGCCATAAAAATGTTGTTTTAGTCTGTTTGGATAGAAACAACACACCTGACCGAGGAGCAACATTCGCATCCATCCCTCTCGTGACGCTGGCGCTCTTTATCTACCATCTCATCTTGTTTTTGTCGCTAAGCCAGAGAAGAACGCCTAAGCCGATTTCAATGTCACCGTCATCATGACAATGACGATGATGACGATGATGATCAATTAGTCGGAGTACCTGAAGGCAGTGGCAGTGACACAAATATCATACAAATAATAAATAGCTGCTCGAGTCTCTTTATACTAAATAATAGGCCTACAACTACAGCTGTTTGTTGTTTGCCTATTAATAACCGATTAGACCTTTATTAATAAGCCTAATTACGCCTACGCCTCTTATATAATCATCATTATTTAACACACAAAACATCTAATTTGTATTTTTAGAAAGGCGGCTGTGGCCTAACTACAATTATTGTCAATCGTGGAAAAGACTGCCGCCGGCATTTAAGTGCAACGCTCGTTCCACCTTCACCATCACCAAAAATCCACTTCCATGATTTAGGCTAAAGGTTGTTGCTGGGTCACATTCAGCACGACTTTTTTTTGCACCGAGGAGACTCCTTGTGGGAGTATAGGACATGTCAAGATAAAACTGATAAACAAAAAATTTATCACAATGATAAATTCATCACTTACCACCGAAAATTTGTTTCTGCTACTGCTTACTTCAGTAGGCTTGTCATGAACCCCTTTGTATCAAATATCGCACAAAATTAAAAATAAAAGAAATAAAACACAATGATAAATATTCATCACTTACCACCGAAAATTTGTTTCTGCTACAGCTTACTTCAGTAGGCTTGTCATGAACCCCATTGTATCAAATATCACACAAAATAAAAAATAAAAAAATCAAACACAATAATAAATTCATCAGTTACCAATAATTTTTCCCTGCTACTGCTTAACTGAGTAGGCTTGTCATGAACCCCTTTGTATCAAATAGTACACAATATTTGTTTAATTACAAGTTAAATACTTTTCAACCAAAAATTATTTAGAAAGGAATTCGTGCGCACTGTAAAATGTTCCATCAATCAAATATTGTTTTAACTTTTTTTTTAAATGACTTAAATTGTCACAACTTTTTAAACCTTGTGGTAATTTATTGATGTATTTTCTACCCGCATAAGTTAGTTTTTGTTGAAACAATTTAGTGTTGTGATTAGCAACAAAATAATCGATTCTGTTTCATGTGTAGTGGTTGTGAACATCTAAATTCTGTAAAAAGGTATTTTTCTTAACGTACATTATCACTTTAGAAATGTACAAAGAAGGAACTGTGAGCAATTGCAGCTGTTTAAATAGTGATCTGCATGAGGTAAGATGGTTGACTCCCATCATACACCTGACAGCTTTTTTCTGTATTTTAAAAAACATGTATGGCGAGACCCAAATAAATGTGAACTTTTTCCAACATTTCACACGATAAAAAGATACCACTAAATTGTTTGTAAATATATACGTCTGATTTTAATTGTTTAACAGGCAGGTGGTTATATGTATGAGTGACAGAAGACACTAGTTCTATTTCATTACACAGTGCGTTTTCTCATCCCGAAACTGGATATTTTCTTCAATTATAGATAGACTACTGAAGTCGCGAGATTGCCTTTTGCGTATGATGGGGTGTGAAGAAGGGAAGTGAAAATTAGACAGTGCTGCCAACCTCAACAGTGAGACACTACTCGTACATTTCACTACCGTCCAGTTTCTACATACATTTTGTAAGTTGTGGTTTATTCCGAGAAAATGTTTTCTTCATAAGTCTTATAAAAATAAATGTGACCCATAACATTGCCTATAGCTTAATTACATGACTAAAAATGTTTGATTTACTCTAATTACAAGCTATCTTCTTCTATTGGAACAAAATTTTCTACTAATGAATCGTCTTGTTTACTATCGGTGTCACCGGCGTCTTCACTATCAGTCTCACTAGCATCTCTTTCTAACCGTTTCCTTTTTCTACCAGTTGTCAACAAAACTGTTAAAGAATAGTTTCTTCGCGTCTTTAATTTTCTTCTGTATTTTCCGAATTGTGGAAAGAGAAACATGACAGTAGATAGTCACTTGCTCATGGCTTTTGTTAAGAGGCAGGAAAAGGATTGCTGTTCAGTTCATCTTCACAGAATTTTATTACACTGCATGTTATATTTCGTTGAGCACTGTGAATAGTCTGCCCACGTTTTGGGAAACTAATATTTGTGTTTACGGTAACGAACAGTTATATTCGTACAGTTAACCTATAAAAAATTCCGTGATATATGCCTACTGTATAGGCATCGCGCATGCGCACTGATGCTTTCCCCCTTTACCCCTCGTTGCAAGCAAGGGCAAACTCGTGACTGAAGTAACTATACCCCGCTTCGTCATCTCAGCCCGTTCCGTTCGACCGTACGACAACATCTTGTATCAGTTTCATTTAACATGACGACGGCAGAAACGAGCTACCTCGTCAAGGAACCGCCACACCGGAGAGTTAGGTAGAAGCTGTCACGCAGGTCTACTGTGAGGGGCCAATTTCTGTTAAAGGTAGACATAATTGGTTTGCTGGTAATTCTCCCACCACCTGCCTTTCGATTGGTCACCAGAACACATAGAATCTCTTAATTTGTTCAAATTGTCACGTTTTTTTTACTTTCTCTTGCCTATATGAATATATAGGAAGGAAAGTATTGTTTTCATGTCGATTTTAACAAATCGAGTTTTCACCGGATCTACACGTTTTCAAACCCCCTGAACCCAAAAAAACATGTTTTTAGCGATTGGTCTGTGTGTGTGTGTGTGTGTGTGCGTGCGTGTGTGTGTGTGTGTATGAACAGAATATCTCAAGAACGGAACATCGTACGAACTTGAAACTTGAAACTTAAGTTACATACCACTACCGGACCCGACACGAACATTTTCATCAAAATCGGTCAACCGGAAGTAGTAGTTTATTCGTGTAATTTTTCACTAGTTTGCGATTTTCTCAAAAACTGGTCCTACGATTTTTTTAAAAATCGCCTGGTTTACTCAATTTTATATTCTCTACAAGATAGGGTAGGCGTCATGTGTGCTGAAATTCTTGATGAGGGTGTTTTCTCGTAAAAACGTTGTTTTTTTTAAGATTACGGCTTTAATATGCATTTTAGCGCAAAACTTTAAACAATAAAAATTGTAGAGAATTTAAAATCCTACAACTTTTATTTCAAACAATTTTTTGTATAATGCTTAGTTTAGCGGTAATTTGCAATTTTCTGTTTTTTTTCTCACGAAAATGTGTGAAAAATTGATTTTTTTAAGATTTCGGCCTTAGTATGCATTTTACGACAAACGTGTATATAATTAAATTTATAGAAAATTAAAAGATCTACAACTTTTGTTTAGAGCATTTTTCTCTACAGAGCCTAGTTTAGCGTGAAAGCGTGATTTTCCGTATTTTTAAGCCAAACTGAGGTTGATTTTCATTTTGCGTCTTTCACTCATGATTAAAATTAGGTTATGTTTATTGAGGTTAGTTTTTTGTTTATTTCTTATGTTTTATTACTAATGTTAGGTTTATTGTTAATTATTTGCACTGGCAAGAGAAAGTTGTGTGAGTGTTTCACACCAGATTTTTTGTCATCAGTCTCTTGACTGGTTTGATGCAGTTCTCCAAGCTGTTCTATCTTGCGCGAGTCGTTTCATATCTACATACCAGTAACACCCTACATCTTTTGTAATTTGCTTTATATATTCTAATCTTTGCCTCCCTCTACAATTCACTCCCTCAATGTTACCCTCCATTATTGATAGCCCAATACCTGGATGTCTTAGGATATGCCCAACTAGCCTATCCCGTCTTTTGGTAACATGCTTCCATATACTTCTTTTTTCATCCACTCGCTAAATCCACCTCTAAATTACTTATTTTGTCCACCCACCTACATTTCCCTATAACACCAAATTTCAAAAGCTTCTATCTTCTATTCTTCTTTTCTACAGCCCCTATCACCCACGTTTCACTTCCGTATAATGCTACCCTCCAAACATAATGTTTTAAGAAATTTTTCCTAATCTGTAAATCGATGTTTGTAGTCAGTAAGCTGTTTTTTATTTCAAAGGCTTTTCTAGCTCGAGGAATTCTACTTTTGATATCACTTGTGCTTCTACCATCGTTTGTTATTTTTCTCCCTAGATAGTAGAATTGCCCAACTTCCTGTATGTTTTCGTTGCCTACTTTAAAATTTCCCATTGTCGCGTTATAGGCTACTAATTAAACTAGTTGCAGCCAGGTCGCCTCCCTTCTCATAAATTACTAATTAAGTTTGGAATTAAAGTCGCCTTTGATGACCACCAAGTAGCCTATTTGTACATTACTGAAGTTGTCCTCGGTGTCACCGAGTCGAGCTAACACAGCTTATAACCCTTACTAAACTACATGGCCACGGTAGAAGAACGTATCGTGCGGGTCCCAGCTGGGTGTAGTTGCGGGGTGCAGGGTACAGGTGAGGTATAATGAATGAGTGATGCATGCTGGGAGAACAATTTGTTCTATTACTCTGATACAAAACATTCCTTTTCAAACTTTCCCTATTTAACATAAGTTATTTGTTTGCATTTATTGCATTCATTTATTTACATATTTTGATATGAATTGGTAAGTTAAATATTATGAAACCCACCGGGTCGGTCTATTGGGTAAACTCGTCGCCGTGAGTCAGCTGTTAAACAGCTGATTTTCGGAGACGAAGGTTCCTCGTTCAAATCCTAGTAAAGGTAGTTACTTTACACGTCATACACATTATCATCCTCATCCCATTGGGTCATCTCATTGCTTATTGTTCTCAATTGATGAACAGATTGCAACGTACACACCATTAGGGATTACAAAAAAGAAAAAAAATATTATGAATCCATCTGACAAGTTAATAACCCGGTAGGTATTTAAATTAATGTGCCGGATGATAAGAATATGTTTTCAGTCTAGTTAGTACACACCTACCACTAAAAATGCCATGAGCTGTGAAACACTACTAACTCATTCATTTTCCCATTACTATAACAACGCATTGCATTCAACAACAACTATAATATTCATATGGGAACTAATGTCCCCTAGCCGTGGGAATGAGAGAATGGATAACGCTCTCACTCGCACAACCCATACGCGCCTACCCAATAACATTGTCGTATAATTTTACTCGTTGTTGTGAGCAAGCGTTTATGCACGCAGTAAACTAACTAACAAGCAAAATAACGACTGTAGTATGTTTTCAGATTTCGATTATAAGGGTAAAGACCTTTGGGCGCATGCGTAGTTATGCCACATATCTCCCTCTCACTCGCTCGGCTATGGGACATTCATTCGTCTGATACCTGTACTTGGCGCAGGAACCGCCACAACGACCGAGCATGCACCTCGCGGCACAGGCTCGTCTTCATTCGAGCACTTTGTCAAAAAAGGATTTCCTGGGGCGGGGGGGGGGGGTAATATGAGCAAGTGGTTCGATGTCGTCCTTCGAACAGCAGTGATCTATGCAAAGTGGATTTGTACATCAATCGGATAGGACAGCTCGGCGACAACCTGTTAAGGGAAAATAATTGTGGTACGCCTACCACTGGAAAGCGTATTTACGCCGGTTAAACAAGCGACTTTAAGGCAAAAAATATATGATTTTATTTTAAAAAATTTTCTACAACGTTTCAATTAGGATCAATTAGTGGTTTTCTGTTTTTGTTTATCAAAATCTATAAAATTGTATTTTTAAGATTGCAAACTTAACGTGACAAAGAATTAAAATCAAAGTACAGTAAAACCTCGCTAATTCGACCTAATGCTGACCACGGTCGGTGCGAATTAGTGAAAATTCCGAATTATGGAATACTTCTAAAGTCACATGTAATCCTGACTTTTACGGACATCGTGTATTTAATTTAGATAAATTTCAAAGCGTAAGTGTATGTACCCTAATAATTTAAGTCGGTGAATTCAGTAATAAATAAGACGTATAAAAATGAAAAATTTCAATTACTATTTATGTTTAATTTTAATAAAAACAGACTGCAAGCAGACTGTAGGCTAACTTATACTACACACTAATTTAAACTATACAAATTACAACGTAGGCCTATTATGTACGCTTAAAACACTAAAAGAGTAATAATTGTGGTGCGACTACCACTGGAAACCGTCTTTGTATGTTCACCTTCTGTCAGTATTTCGAGCACAAACTCAATTTTTGGCTTCCGGGGACCTGCGAACGTGTATTTCCGGTGAAAACTTGATTTTGAAAAATCGACTCGACGACTATATATTTTGCCCTATATTTCAAATAGGGGAAAAGAAGGAGTAAATCCTATAGCCTAATATTATAGGACAACTTGGCGTAGAGCGAACTATGTTTGTACGTCTAAATCACAAATTTTTTATCTAAAATTTTAAAATTACGTAATGTGATAATAGCTTTAGTTAGGCCTACCGAGGAAGCTGCAGTGAGTTTTTCGGCGTGGAAGAATTTTTGAAATAGGTTCGGTAGTTTTTCAGGTCACCTCTTACAAACAAACAAACGTGGCCTACTTCTTCGTAATAGCAACTGCAATAGTGGGTAGGCGATTCAAGTAGGCATACTCATATAAAATATAGTTTAGGCTGTAGGCTGTAGGCTTAGGGTGTAGGGAGGAGGAGTTAACCGGAAAACGTATTTGACAACACCTGTCGTTTCAACAGTATGTGTCGTCTCAAAAAGACACTTTTCCACTTTTAGCCTACACTAAGGGGGGAAAGGGAGCGGAATAACGTAATAACTAACCGGATAATAGGCCTAAATGTGTCCACTGTTTTTGCTTTTAATCCGATCGATGTGGTTTCAGTGGTGTGAAAGTGAACGCAGTGAGGGTGGGTGGATTATGGGCCTTTGATTTATTAGTATTGTCTTAATAATGAGGGTGATAACAGCCTGCAGATTAGGTGACCCGCCGCCTATATTTAGATAACACTTCTCTCTCTCTCAATATTTCATGTTGTGTGTCCCAACTAGCCCTATGCCATTCTTCAGCTGTCTTTTACTTTCTCTTGCCAACTATATGACTATATAGCAGGAAGGAAAGTATTGTTTTCATGTCCATCACAACAAATACACTCAACACCCGAATATACACGTAAACAGACACCCTCACACCCACACAACAACATGTTTTTACCGATCGGTCTGTGAGTGTGTGTGTGTGTCTGTGAACAGAATAGGCCTATCTCAAGAACGAAACATCGTACGAACTTGAAACTTGAAACTTAAGTTACATACCACTACTGAACCCGACATAAACATTTTCATCAAAATCGGTCAACCGGAAGTAGTAGCTAGTTTATTCGTGTAATTTTTCACTTTTTGCGATTTTCTCAAAAACTGGTCTTACAATTTTTTTAAAAAATCGCTTCGTTTACTAAATTTTTTATGCTCTACTAGATAGGGTAGACGCGATGTTTGCTGAAATTCTTGGTGAGGCTGTTTTCACGTGAAAAAATTGTTTTTTTTTAAGATTGCGGCTTTAATATGCATTTTAGCGCAAACAGGTAGGCCTATGTATAATAAAAACCGTAGACAATTTAAAATCCTACAACTTTTATTTCAAACTTTTTTTTTGTATAACGCTTAGTGTAGTGGTAATTAGCGATTTTCTGTGTTTTTCTAACAAAAACGTGTGAAAAATCGATTTTTTTAAATATTTTGGCCTTAGTATGCAATTTATGACAAAAGTGTATATAATCAAATTTATAGAAAATTAAAAGATCTACAACTTTTATTTTGGGAATTTTTCTCTACAGAGTCTAGTTTGGCGTGAAAGAGTGGATTTTTCGTATTTTTAAGTTAAACTGAGGTTGATTTCACTTTACGTCTTTCACTCATGATTAAAATAAGGTTATATTTTTAGAGGTTAGTTTTTTGTTTATTTTTAATGTTTTATTACTAATGTTAGGGTTATATTGTTAATTATTTGCATTGGTAAGAGAAAGTTGTGTGAGTGTTTCACACCAGGTTTTTTCCTTTCTCGTGTGTTCACTATCCTTCACACGTTCCTCGGTTCGGTTTAATATTGTGATAGTAGGCCTAGTATTAATAGGCTAATAGGCCTACGGTAGGCCTATTTGTGGTGTTATAAGAGCAGTGATGGCATAATAGGCTACTGTAATACTGTAGTTTAGAGCATCTAGAAACAGTGAAGTTCCTAACAGTAGGCTATCTCTAGATAGATCTTTGTCTTGGCACTTCTATACCAATCATGTTTGTTGTAAAATATCATCTAAGGTGTTTGCATTAAAACAAATTGCCAAATTATATTATAAAAAATTACTAATGGCAGCTTATCATGGCCTCATTCTGTCTCATATCCGTTATGGTATCTTAGTATAGAGGGGGTTTTAAAATAACCTCATCCACGCCACTATTTAAGCAGCTTAAATTGCTTACAGTTCCCTCTCTCGACATTTTTCAGGTGATTGTGTATGTTAGGAAAAATAATTTTATGCAGAATTTCAATGTTCACAATCGTAACAAGAGAAACAGGAATGATTATTGTGTGGCTAATCACTCCACAAAATTGTTTCAACAAAAACCTCCTACTTATGCAGCTGGAGGAAATTCATGAATAAATTACCCCAATTTGTTCTACAGCGAACAACTACGTAGGTCTACCACCGGTGTAATCTAGTAATGTGTTAGTAATTAGCCTATAGGCTAAACTACATTTTAGTTAGGTAGGCCTACTTACACATAGGCCTATTCACGAACAATATAGGCTACCTATACAAAAAAAAAAACCAATAAACTATGAAAAACAATGAATTTATTTAGAAAAAAAGAAACTAATTAGAGGAGGAGCTGGCAAATTCTTTGATAACTGGTGTAACGATTGTTTCTAGAGCTTCTCATAAAGGGTAGATTTATTTTGCACAATCAACACTTCTTCTTTTTATTAGCATTCACTTTTTTTATCATCTAGTCTATTGAATTGCATATTTTTCACTTTATTTTCGGATTTCTTATCATTTGTTGGTGTGTTCGGATATTTTTATCCGAACCGGACCGAAGCCGGTCCGTTTTTTACTTTCTCTTGCCTATATGAATATATAGGAAGGAAAGTATTGTTTTCATCTCCATTTTAACAAATACAGTTTTCACCGGATCTACACGTTTTCAGACCCCCTGAACCCAAAAACCATGTTTTTAGCGATTGGTCTGTGTGTGTGTGTGTGTGTGTGTATGTGCGCGCGCGTGCGTGTGTGTGAACAGAATATCTCAAGAACGGAACATCGTACTAACTTGAAACTTGAAACTTAAGTTACATACCACTACCGAACCCGACACGAACATTTTCATGAAAATTGGTCAACCGAAAGGAGTAATTTTATTCGTGTAATTTTTCACTTTTTTGAGATTTGCTCAAAAACTGGTCATACGATTTTTTTAAAAATCGCCTAATTTAGACTACTAATTTTTTTATGCTCTACAAGATAGGGTAGGCGCCATGTTTGCTTAAATTCTTGGTGAGGATGTTATCACG
>JAQMRL010000037.1:85000-300000 GCA_035578175.1 Catonia carolina | reverse complement strand
ACAATAAAGCAATGAATCCATAATCAAAGCCCAAAACAAGATAAAGAAATTTAAGTTAAATAAATTTAGAAAAATAATTTACAAAATAAGTTACATTTAGTGATGAAATTTTTACAAAGTAACGCAAGCAAATCAGACAATTTTATAAAGTAAAACGATAAAAATAATATTAACGAATTAACCAAGTTAATAATACTCGTAATAAATGAATTTTAAACGAATACATAAGAAAATTAAATGTAAACCATTTTACAATTGACAAAAATAAGCTATTAAAATGAAATTAAATGGACACGTATTAACCATGGCATGATGCCACGCCCATTTTACATTTATTTCATTTACACAAAAAATTTACTGCTGTATAGAGTTTCCAGTTGTTTGCTTTGCTTGCTAAAACGAAAACCATTTTTACTTACCATAATTGGGTAAACGTAAGGTCTCAAGTTTTAACCAAAAACTGAGAAAATTAATTTTACTAAAGCATTATGCAACGTACAACGCACAAGACAACTATAGAACAGACTAGAAAAGTTACTATACTCGGCAGTCGTAGAAGCCTAACAGCTGACGTCCTACTGCAGTTCGAAAAAGAACCGCTAGTAACCGCCACCTCTCGAGGTAAGAGAAACATTACCGGCGAAGCAGATATGGAAAACAACAACGCGAAAAACGCAGACAAAACCTAATAAAACAGTAACAATCTGCGAAACAGATGTTACAGTTTCACACCAGATTTTTCATTATTATTTACTTATTTAAAGTCGCATCAACTGCTTTCTCATTACCGACTACAGTCCAGTATAAAATACTGTTCGAGTACCAGCTGCGTGTAGTTGCGGGGCGAAGGGTACGGGTCAGGTACAGGGGCGGTTACAGGGGCGGTTACAGGGCTGATTCTCCTTTGAGGGGGTGGCGCTCTTACTGTTTGTAATCGAGTCATTGAAACGTCCTCTTTTTTATGCTGTATTGGTGTAACCTCAATTTTAATTCATAGAGAAATTTTCAAGGTGGTGACTGGATGCAAGTGGCTTTTCACTACTGACACTGATTGTTATCTTAATACTATTTAAAAATAGATAGCCTACTTTCTGTTTGACTCATTTTTATACCTACTAAAATAATTATTGTTAATTGATAGGTACGACGAGTATTGGGATTCAGTTTTGTTACAAATAATAGCTTATAGAAAATATTAAACTAAGTTTTCCTGGTATTTCGGGGGGGGGGCATGGCCCCCATGGCCCCTTCCCTGAAACCGCTTCTGGTCAGGGTACTGTATGAATGTGAGCTTTGTGCAGGTGGGGTATGAAGGGGACAGACGAAGTACCAGACTGCTGTTACGTCACAACACTCTACTAATCATCTCATTGGTATTCGGTAGGCAGTAGTAGGCTGCCTCTAGTGGGGTGACATACTGCCCGTTGCTAAGCTTTGTGCAGGTGAGAGGTAGCTATGCATTACGTCACTACTAGAGTGAGAGATTGCGTTAGTAGTAGTAACGTTTTACTTGAACTATGTTTGTAGTAGTGAGGGGTACTATCCAAACTACATAATATATTGTGTGTGGCCGTCTACAGGGAATAGTGAAAACAACACCCACTAGGCAGCCTACTACTGCCTACCGAATACCAATGAGATGATTAGTAGAGTGTTATGACATAACACCAGTCTGTCCCCTTCATCCCCCACCTGCACAAAGCTCACATTCATACAGTACGTGGGTGTTGTTTTCACTATTCCCTGTAGACGGTGACACAGAATATATTATGCAGTTTGGATAGTACCCCCTCACTACTACAAACATAATACAAGTAAAACGTTACTACTACTAACGCAATCTCTCACTCTAGTAGTGACGTAATGCATAGGCCTACCTCTCACCTGCACAAAGCTTAGCAACGGGCAGTATATTGAATGAGTGACACGCATGCTGGAAGAACGATTCTTGTATTACCCTGATACAAAACATTCGTTTTCAAACTTTTCCTATTTAACATATTCGTTTGTATTTATTACAATTATTTATTTACATATATTTTGATATGAATTGGTAAATTAAATATGATGAATCCAACCAAGTTAATAACCCCTTGTGAGGTATTTGTTAAATTAATGCGCCGGATGATGAGAATATGTTTTTAGTTTGGTTAGTAGGCTACACGCTACCACTACAAATGCCATGAGCTGTGAAATACTACTAATTCATTCGTACACTCATTCATTCTCCCATACTAGTTATAAGAACGCACTGCATTCCTCCCAACTACACGGAGTTGGGACTCGAGCAGTAAATTTAGCTATGGGATTTAACGGGTGAAAATTTCTAGACCCTGGCAGGGAATTTCTAGCATGGGTAATATGAATAGGGGGTTTTTAAAATTCAAAAGAAAGCTATTAGGTGTGTATGGTGGGAGCTAACCAGCTAACCTCATCCACACCACTATTTAACCACCTTAAATTGCTTACAGTTCCCTCTCTCTACACTTTTCTCGTGATTATGTATGTTAGGTAAAATAATTTCATACAGAATTTCAATGTTCACAATCATAACACAAGGAGAAACAGGAATGATTATTATGTGGCTAATCACTCCACAAAATTGTTTGAACAAAAACCTACTTATGAAGGGAGAAAATTTATAAATATATTACCCCATTCTTTAAAGTGTTGTGAGGATTTTAATTGCTTTAAAAAGAATCTGAAAAATTACTTGATAGGTGAAACTTTTTATAGCGTACAAGAATTTCTTTGTTGATAGTAGTGATACATTGTGTGATTCTTATAAATGTACTCGTAGTTCAGGTGTTATATCTGACGACATGTCCTATACTCCTCCTGGAGTCTCTAGGGCGCAAAAAAAAAATGGAACCCGGGAGCTCCGCGTGGCATTCCGATGCGGTAACCACTATACTAGGGAGGCGGCCAGTTACTGTTTCGGTTTAGTGGTGGACACAAATGACTTTTGTCCCGGAATGGCCACCCACCCATCACAAAGGGTAGTCATTATTAATGATGTCATTCTCATTCTCATTCTCATTGTTGTGTCCTTTCACTGCAGCTCAACTACAACATGCTTCTTCTTCGCACATCTCTCTTGCCTTCTATTAGGCCTATCAAGCGAAACATTTCATATCTTGGTCCACCCACATAACTTAATTACATTTTCCTTTTTTACTTTCTCCCGCCTATATTAATATATAGAAAGGAAGGTATTGTTTTCATGTCCATTTTAACACAAATACACTCTTCACCCGAATATACACCTAAACAGACCCCCCCCAACCCACACAACATGTTTTTACCAATTAATCTGTGTGTGTGTGTGTGTGAACAGAATATCTTAAGAACGAAACATCGTACAAACTTGAAACTTTAAACCTAAGTTACATACCACTACCGGACCCGACACGAACACTTTCATGAAAATTGGTAAACCGGAAGTAGTAGTTTATTCGTGTAATTTTTCACTTTTTGCGATTTTCTCAGAAACTGGTCCTACAATTTTTTTAAAAATCGCTTGATTTACTAAATTTTTTATTCTCTACAAGATAAGGTAGGCGCCATTTTGGCTGAAATTCTCGGTGAGGCCGTTTTCACGTAAAGAAATTGTTTTTTTAAGTTTACGGCTTTAATATGCATTTTAGCGCAAAAATTTATATAATAAAAAATGTAGAGAATTTAAAATCCTACAACTTTTATTTCAAACATTTTTTGTATAACGCTTAGTTTAGCGGTAATTAGCGATTTTCTGTTTTTTTCTCACGAAAACGTGTGAAAAATCGATTTTTTTTAAGATTTCGGCCTTGGTATGCATTTTACGACAAAAGTGTATATAATTACATTTATAGGAAATTAAAAGATCTACAACTTTTATTGAAAGCATTTTTCTCTACAGAGCCTAGTTTAGCGTATAAGAGTGATTTTCCATATTTTAAAACCAATTAGGTCGATTGTCATTTTCCGTCTTTCACTCATGATTAAAATAAGGTTATGTTTATTGAGGTTAGTTTTTTGTTTATTTGTAATGTTTTATTACTAATGTTAGGTTATATTGTTTAAATTACTTGCATTGGCAAGAGAAAGTTGTGTGAGTGTTTCACACCAGATTTTTTACTTTCTCTCGCCTATCTATTATACCGGGTGATTCAAAACTATACGGCAATCTCTTGGAATCTCATTCTATAGCTAAAAATAAGAAAAAAGTTCATATAAACATAAATATGCCAGAAAACGCTTAGTTAGCGATTTACGGCTAGCGAAAAATTTCACCTACAACTCTGTACCCTCGGTGAATTAAGGCCGTATAAAATAGTTAAAGGTAGTTATAAAGATACAAATACAATTGCTTCTTATGTGTTTTAATCTGAAAAATTGAATAAAATTGGTTCCAGAGCTGTAAATGCAATACTTTCAAAGATATCTTACATAAAATACAAGAATTGGTGCAAAGAAATAACACATTTTTGTGTTTAACGTAAGATTACTTCCATAAATGGTAAATAAAGGTGTAGTTTTTCTTAAATAAATTTGTAGAAAATTTAATTCTGAAAAGATCCATGTGAATTACTCAGGTAAAAAAATGAATAATAGATATTGAAATTTCGCTTTATTTAAAATCAAAACAGACGCACATAAAACGAACATTTTTAACTGTATAAAATATTAACTAATATGTTGGTTGGGAGTAACAGCTGATAATGATCAGCTGATCATTATCAGCTGATCAGCTCGTTAGCTTCGTTATGTTGTGTAAGAACGCACTAAGAAAGGATTTTGCAAAATTTAGATTATAAAGGGAAGAAATTTAAAATATTATAGAAATAATATTACATTAATATTACATTATATTAATAATATTACATAAATATTTAAGAATTTTAAATACTTGGGAGAAATAATAACATACAATAATAATGAAAGAGAAGCCTGGGAGGAAAGAGCCAAAAAACTTACTAGATCCCAACATCTGACACAAGATACATATAACAAGAAATGCCTGTCAATCCACACTAAAATCAGACATTATAAAACAGTAGTACAACCAGAAATTACGTATGGGTGCGAAACGCTATTTAAGCTAAACCAGAAAAATAGAACCGATAGAATCGAAAAACTGGAAAGAAGAATCCTCAGAAAATGAATAGGAAAAAACACAAAGTAGAGGGTGAATGGAGATTATTACCCAACGAACAAGTTTATCGAGAAAACGAACCAATAATAGACTCCATGAGGAAAAAGAGAATATTGTTCTTTGGCCACTTACTTAGAACACCGGAAGATAGAATAATTAACAGAATAATAAGGAATCTTTATTTTAAAAAAAAACAGCACCAATTTGGATTAAAGAAATTAAGGAAGATATGGAGGAATTAGGAATGACAGTGAGGGATTTGGAGAGTGAGACAGAGAAATTGAAGGCACTGAAGGATGAAAGCATCAGATTCAAACTAAAGACAGACAACAGAGGAGTAAGAAGAGCGATTGTTTCAGATGCAGAAAGACAGGCAAGATCTGTCAGAATGAAGAAGTACTGGGAAAAGATCAAAGAAAAGAACCAGAACAGAACTTCCAATAAGCTGACTTAAGTGATCCATTGCGGTCTCCAAAGTTAAAAAAAAAAAGGGAAGAAATCGCAAAAATTCCCCCCACTGATGCGAGGATATGGAATTAGCGCGAAGCGCTACGCTTATGTAGTGGCTGATTCTCCAACACACATTTACCCCCTCCATAGGCATATTCCATAGCATACCATGATAGTATCTCTCTCTAGGCTTGCGGCACGTCGTAGCCTCTTATTCTCTTTACAAATTACTACAAATTAAAATTTACATTTTATTGATCAATCATCAATTTTATTACGAATAGTAGGCCTAACCACCAAAACAAAAAATTACAAATTTACAGAAATTTTCAGCATTAAATGATTTGAACGGGCTATTTATAAAAATTTTCAATTTTTTCCGTTTTATTGATTAAATAAATTTGATTGCAAATCTATTATCTAAAATCCTAATAAAGGATTTTGCAAAATTTTGATTTTAAAGAGTAGAAATCGCAAACATTTCGTCCCATAAGAAATACACATAGGTAAAAATACACATGATCGTTTAAAACAGCAACAGTCGGCCGCCTACACCGGATGTTAAAAATCGCATTTTATTCTTTATCGCATTCTTATCGTACGTAAATAGCAGATCAATTACAAAACTATAGCTATTTTCCCACAAGTTGTATTGACTTTAACAACGATTTTAATCTGTTTTACTTTTGTCACTCCGGATGTTGTACTGTACGTAGTGTTTAATCTTTTAACCTAAACTGGATTAATATTTTAACCAGAATAATTTCCAGAATTGTTGTAATTAGCATAATAAGTGATATGTTTTTTTATGGTTTAAGGTGTAATTAACTTATTATGCGAGATACGAATGTTATTGGTTAGGTCACACAATATATTTGACTGACATTGTAAAAATGATTTTTGCAACCGAACAATTAAAATTTAATTTTAAAAAAATGTGTCAACCAATTCAGTAAAATGCATACGGTAAAGTTATTTTCTTAAATCTAACTTAAATTAAAAAAAAAACAACAGTTATTTATGTAAATTCAGGCAGTATGCTATAGCATACTGCCTACTCTAGCTTACTTTTTAAAGCTTCGGGTAGGCTACTTCGGTCATAAGTAGGCTAGCCCTAGAATAATTAAGTTTTTTGATCAACGAAAGGTAGGCCTAATCAATTTTGTTTCGTGTGTCGTGATTTTGGACATTAAATTCTTTAAAAACGTATTTGGATTTTCATATATTATTGGCCTGCATCTAAAATGTACAAAGAAGTAGGCTAACTGTAGGCCTAAGAAGACCGATATGCCACAGGTCTTTGGTTCGATTCCCGATCAGGTCTGGCTTTTTTTCATCTATCACCCATTTTCTCTCGCCGTAGTCTAATGTCTAACTTATAAGTATCCGAGAGTCTTTTCTGTTTTCTGTAGGCTATGTCAGTATCGAATCCGCATTCCCTGAAGGGTTGCGTGTAGCGCGCCAATCTGATTAGTAAGTAGATAGATTCCTGCGCAGTGTCAACTCCACTACCACTGCGTTTTATACAGTTAGTCTACTACTTTTTTCTTTTTTTTTAATTCCTAAATATGTGTACGTTGCAATCTGTTCAATTGAGAACAATAAGCAACCCCATCACCCAATGAGAGATGAGGATGATGTGTATGAGGGAGGTGTAAATGAGACTGTGTAGTCTTATACGGACTCAGGGCGACCATTCCTGAGAGAGTATGGTTAATTGAACCCCAACCATCAAACTACACCCACAACCACTATCTAGTTTTTAAATCCGTATAAAAGTAACTACCTTTACTAGGATTTGAACCCGGAACCTTCGTCTCCCAAAATCAGCTGTTAAACAGCTGATTTTGGCGACGACTTTACCTCTAGACCAACCCGGTGGGTTAGTCTACTACAGTCCAGCCTCTCTTAGTTGACTCCTAATCTAAACAAATAATGACGTCACTGAGCATGCGCATTATATCAAAATGTGTACACGCTCATTAAAAAGTAACAAACAAATATTTTCAAAAGTATTTAAATACAAAATACTTTTAAAAGTATTTTTATAAATGAAATTGTTAGGCCTATATCATATCATGACTGATGTGTTTAGTAGGCTACTTTAAGTAGTTATAATTTAAAAAAATAGTTAACTTAATAGGATTACGACATCCGTAAAGTGGTGGAGTGTAGCGTGCGCCCTGTAGGAGGTGGCTTTGGTTTGTTGACAGAAGGAGGAGCAAACTAACAACGGTGGCTCAACTGTACTTAGGGCTAATAATATTCGGACGGAGGAAGATGGAAGATGCTGCAGAATTACTTCAGCAAAACGGCTTAAAAGGCTGCAATTAATAATCCCACAACATGTGACAACTAAAAAACTCTGTGTCAAACAATTTCAACACGACTTTCTCTTCCTAATTCAAATAATTAAAATGAATAACATAGTAATAATTAAATGTAGCTAGTAAATAATTAGAATAAGTTATAGGCCTAAGTAAACTGTAAATAAAAAAATCTGGTGTGAAACACTCACACAACTTTCTCTTGCCAATGCAAATAATGACCAATATAACCTAACATTAGTAATAAAACATTCGAAATAAACAAAAAACTGACCTCAAAAAACATAACCTTATTTTAACCATGAGTGAAAGACGCTAAATGAAAATCGACCTCAGTTTGTCTTAAAAATACGGAAAATCACTCTTTCATGCTGAACTAGGTTCTGTAGAGCAAAATGCTCTAACTAAAAGTCGTACATCTTTTAATTTCCTATAAATTTGATTATATATAGGCCTACTTTTGTCGTAAAATGCATACTAAGGCCGGTATCTTAAAAAAATCGATATTTCACACTTTTTCGTGAGAAAAATAACAGAAAATCGCTAATTACCGCTAAACTGAGTGTTATAAAAAATAATGTTTCAAATAAAATATGTAGGATTTTAAATTCTCTATAACTTTTATTAGTCTATATAAATTTTTGCGCTAAAATGCATATTTAAGCCGTAATCTTAAAAAAAAAATTTTACGTGAAAACAGCCTCACTAAGAATTTATTGTAGAGGATAAAAAATTTAGTTGATGAGGTGATTTTTAATAAATGGTAGGAGCCGTTTTTTGAAAAAAATCACAAAAAGTTGAAAAATGGCACGAATAAATTACTTCTTCCGGTTCACCGATTTTGATGAAAATGTTCGTGTCAAGTCCGATAGTAGTATCTAACTTAAGTTTCAAGTTCGTACGATGTTCCGTTCTTGAGATATTTTGTTCACACACACACACACACACCAATCGCTAAAAACATGTTTATTTTTGGTACGAGGGGGCCTGATAACAACAGCCTACTTATTTTTTTTAGGGTAGGCCTATATTCGTAAAAAGCAAGAAAAAGTGAAAAATTAAACAGGTATAGCATATGGTTATTAGAACTAGACAATTTTTAAATGGGAAAATTTCTTACATAATATAAATATTTTTTGGCTAGTGGAAGTTGTGGCTATAGGGTCCGTATAATAGCTACTACAAGTTTTATTAAAGTATGGTAGGCCTAATATTGTACCTACCATAAGTTCATACGTTTTATGCGAAAATTTATTACAAAATAGCCTATAATTTTTTTGGCTTGTGGAAGTTACGTGTATCTAATCTTGTGCGTATAATATTGATTTTTCACGATAACATACTATATATTTATATATATTTGTAATTATTACATTAAATAGACTATGTGAAAAGGAATATCAAAATTTATTTAAAAACCAAAAACTAAATGAAATAATACTCGTATTACTAGACTATAAAAATTTTAAAGATTATGTTAGAAAATAATTTTTGTATAGTTTTTTCCTTGTTCGGTAACAGAAGTTAATAAATTGTACGTATGGATATAAAAGTGCCCTCAGTTTTCTTTGTTTGATTGGCTGTGCATGTTTTGACTTGTTTGCGCTCCAACAAATGACAATCGACGACGCAACTATCTTATCATAATCGTCTTTGTTCGGTCAGTTGAATACGTTGCACGGCTCGGGCAAGTTGGTTAGGTACTTTTTTTATCGGAGCACTTTTCCTTTTTTACCAATATAATTTTTGTTTTATTAACGTGTTCGCGTGTGTGTATATTGAACCTGAATTATTTCTTTCTTTAATGAATAAACGTCATCGAAAAACGGTGAGTTTTTTGTTATTAAAACCATAATTTATTATATACAGTAGATAGTTTTAATATTATTTTATTTATTTCACTTGTTAAAATTCTGATGTATAGTTTTACTTTAACAAGTTGTTTTTTACCTTTTGAAAAACCGGGTAAAATTAATTTGTAATTACTTTTTTATTACGCGTGTTATGTTTTCAATGTAAATTAATTTACTTAATTATAATTTTAAAATCCAAAACTATTTAGTCTATATGAATTCGTGTAGCCTATATTTTATATTAACTACTGCGGTAATCTATTTTGTGTGTTAGTAGACCTAATTACAACTAGGCCTACACGTTAGTTACAAAAATACTTTTTAAATTAACTACTAACACATTTTTTATTAAAATAGTGTGCTAATATAAAATAAATACAGAACTTAGAGCAATCTCTCGGTAGCTCATTCTATAGCTAAAAATAAGGAAAAAAATTTCGGTAAAAATTCATATAAACGTACAGCCGAAATGCATAATTAGCGAGTTATACAGGGTGAGAATTAGTACCCTCGTATCGGTGAAATGGTACCATAAGACAGTAGCTGCTATTAAGGGGCTGTAATAAAAAGCCTAATTTGATGTCCTGTGTATTTTTACCAAATAAATTGAATAAAATTGGTCCCAGTAATGTAGGCCAACCTTCATCAGTTTTAAATATATCTTACCTATAACACTAGAATTGGGGGAAAAAATAACATATTATTTTCTTTAACGTGAAATTACTTTGGTAAATGTGTTGTTGTTGTTAGGGTCATCAGCCGAATGGAGGCTGGTTTGAACCACCTCTAGAGGTTTCACTAAGTAAAACGAGGAGTCAGGTGGTTTACGATTGCCACAACTCACTCAGTGGAAAAGTACGCTTATCAGCATGCCGGGCCCTCTGAAAAGCACATATTTTCCACTCTGCAAATGACACCTTCACTTCATTCACCACACAATCCAACTGTATAATGAAATTCATTACTTTCAGAGGAGATAACTCTGATTAGTGTCACAATACACCTCTACCTCTTCTGTTCTTAAATGATTCAGTCATTTAATTGGCTGACCATGTGATGATAAGAAACACAACTATTTATTTTAGCCCTGCAACGAACAGATTGAATGTAAATAATTTATAATAATTTGGTAAATGGTAGGCCTAATTAAGGTATATTTTTTCTATTAAATTTGTAAAAAATTTAATTTTGAAAAGATCCTTGTAAATCCATGTAATTATGAATTTTTTTAGCTAGGCAGCATGAAATACTGACTAACTTTGTTCCTAGGTTAGAATAACAGCTGATTGATTGTTCATTGGGTAATGTAGGCCTACGTAATAGCAGCCTATTAGATAAAATTAATGAATTTCAGTTTAAAAAAAACGTCATCTTCTTCTACTATCACCGTTATTAATTTGGTTACCTTTTGTATTAATGTTTTTCATCTTTTATCTTGTAAATACTTTAAAAACTTATGCTTAAACTTTTTTTTCGTTTTCGAAGCAATACCATTGGGTATTGTCTTCGTCATTTGAACCCAATCATACCATTTACTTATAGTTTTTGTTTTTTAAACTGATTGTAAATATTCTCAGAGGTTAGAAAAAAAAACGTTAAAATTAGTTAGGCTACTTTAAAAGGTGCTCAAATTTGCTCCCCAAGTTGTTCAATACACAGTTTCGCTCGACGAATGCATTCTTTACTAGCGCGTCTCATAACGTTAGGAGTATTCTTAATAGTTTCTGCTGCTTCTATTATGCGATGCGCGCGAATAATTCGCCCCTTCTATCAAACGGAAAGCGTAAGCAATTTTTATGGTTTTATATAATAAAATTATTTTTTTTTTTTATTTTTACTTTCACTTGCCTATATGAATATATAGGAAGGAAAGTATTGTTTTCATGTCGATTTTAAGAAATCGAGTTTTCACCGGATCTATACGTTTTCAGACCCCCTGAACCCACACAAACATGTTTTTAGCGATTGGTCTGTGTGTCTGTGTGTGTGTGTGTAGGCCTATACACAATATCTCAAGAATGGAACATCGTACGAACTTGAAACTTGAAACTTAAGTTACATACCGCTACCGGACCCGACACAAACATTTTCATCAAAATCGGTCAAACGGAAGTAGTAGTTTATTCGTGTAATTTTTCACTTTTTTGCAATTTTCTCAAAAACCGGTCCTACGATTTTTTTTTAAAATCGCCTCATTTACTCAATTTTTTATTTTCTAAAAGATAACGTAGGGTCCATGTTTGCTGAAATTCTTGGTGAGGGTGTTTTTACGTAAAAAAGTGTGTTTTTAAGATTACGGCTTTAATATGCATTTAAGCGCAAAAATGTATATATAATGAAAGTTGTAGAGAATTTAAAATTCTACAACTTTTATTTCAAACATTTTTTTGTATAACGCTTAGTTTAGCGGTAATTAGCGATTTTCTGTTTTTTTCTCACGAAAACGTGTGAAAAATCGATTTTTTTTAAGACTTCGGCCTTAGTTATGCACTTTACGATAAAAGTGTATATAATAAAATTTATAGAAAATTAAGAGATCTACAACTTTTATTTAGAGAATTTTTCTCTACAGAGCCTAGTTTAGCGTGAAAGTGTGATTTTCCGTTTTTTAAGCCAAATTGAGTTCGATTTTCATTTGCGTCTTTCACTCATGATTAAAATAAGGTTATGTTTTTGAGGTTAGTTTTTGTTTATTTCTAATATTTTATTAATAATGTTAGGTTTATTATTAATTATTTGCATTGGCAAGAAAAAGTTGTGTGAGTGTTTCACACCAGATTTTTTTTTGTAAATATGTGTACGTTGCAATCTGTTCACTTTAGAACAATAAGCAACCCCATGGCCCAATGAGGTGAGGATGATGTGTAAATGAGTCTGTGTTTGTCTTGTATAGACCCAGGCCGACCATTCCTGAGAGAGTATGGTTAATTAAACCCTAACCATCAAAGTACACTGGTAACCACTGTCTAGTATTCAATTCCGTATAAAAGTAACTACCTTTACTAGGATTTCAACCAGGAACCTTCGTCTCCGAAAATCAGCTGATTTTGGCGACGACTTTACCTCTAGACCAACCCGGTGGGTTGTTTTATTAGGCCTACTAATGTTAGGTTTATTGTTAATTATTTGCATTGGCAAGAGAAAGTTGTGTGAGTGTTTCACACCAGATTTTTTTTTACATTGTTTGCCTATAGGGCCTATGAATATACAGGAAGGAAAGTATTTTTTTCATGTCGATTTTTCGAAATCGAGTTTTCATCGGATCTACACGTTTTCAGACCCCCTGAACCAAAAAATATGTTTTTAGAGATTGGTCTCTCTCTCTCTCTCTCTCTCTCTCTCTCTCTCTCTCTCTCTCTCTCTCTCTCTCTCACCGTCTGCATTAGCAGTAACTGCAGAACAGTCGGATGTTAAACCAAAAAAAAAAAAAATCTCTCCGTGTGCGTGTGTGCGCGCGCGCGTGTGTGTGTGTGTGTACGTACAAAATATCTCAAGAACGGAATATCGTACAAACTTGAAACTTAAGTTACATACCGCTACTGGACCCGACACGAACATTTTCAACAAAATTGGTCAACCGGAAGTAATAGTTTAATCGTATAATTTTTCACTTTTTGCGATTTTCTCAAAAACTGGTCATACGATTGTTATTAAATCGCCTGGTTTACTAAATTTTTTGTGCCTTACAAGATAGGGTAGGCGCCATGTTTGCTGAAATTCTCGGTTAGGCGTTTTTTACGTAGGCCTAAAGAAATTGGTTTTTTAAGATTGCGGCGTTAATAGGCATTTTAGCGCAAAAATATATATATATATATTTTTTTTTTTTTGGTTTAACGTCCGACTGTTCTGCAATTACTGCTAATGCAGACGGTGAATGATGAAATGATTTTTTGTAACGTATGAAAATATGCCGTGCCTGAATGGGATTCGAACCCAAGACCGCATGATGAGAGGCGAGCACGTTACCAACTGCGCCAATGCGGCCGGCTGCAAAAATATATATAGGCCTAGGCCTAAATTAAAGTTGTAGAGAATTTAAAATCCTACAACTTTTAATTCAAACATTTTTTTGTATAGGCCTAACTTTTAGTTTAGCGGTAATTAGCAATTTTCTGTTTTTTTTCTCACGAAAAGTGTGAAAAGTCGATTTTTTAAAGATTTCGCTCTTAGTAGCCTACTCTATGCATTTTACGACAAAAGTGTAGCCTATAGCCTAAAGCTATAGACTAGTGTAATCAAATTTATAGGAAATTAAATTATTAGATCTACAATTATTATTTAAAGCATTTTTTTTTGCACAGTGCCTAGTTTAGCGTGAAAGAGTGATTTTCCGTATTTTTAAGCCAAACTGAGATTGATTTTCATTTTTCGTCTTTCATATAGGCCTAGTATAGCCTATGATTAAAATAAGGTTATGTTTATTGAGGTTAGTTGTTTTGTTCATTTCTAATGTTTTATTACTAATGTTAGGTTTATTTTTACTTATTTGCATTGGCAAGAGAAAGATGTGTGAGTGTTTCACGCCAGATTTGTTTTATTTGTTATCTGAAACTTACCTACATTACCCGATTCGATCGCTGCATTATTTGACGTGAATTAGGCATGAGTTTGAACAGGGACCCCCTGTAGAGTTTGTTCACGGATGGCTGTCACCTGGTCATCATACAAAGTCGTTTGCCAGACCGGTGTTACTTAACAAATAATAGTGACTTTCTACCAGCTGACTGACCGGGCTGGCCTGGAGGCCAATGAAACGGATTTAAGGGAATAATTTCATATATTGAATTAAAATTGACTAGCATGGTTGTTAACGGAAAATGGTTAGGTTAGGAACAAATATTTGGAGCGATTATCGAAACTTGGAAGATAGAAGGAAATGTTTGCTAGTGTGTTGGTGTGGCGGGGCGGGGCGGGGGGGATCATCTATTTCACCGGAGACGATCTTTTTCAAATAGACTACGGAGGCCAGATTACGCTTATTCTCCAGTCACTGAATTTCAAACATTTCTTGTACGGTTTTGTCTGGTATTCAGAGCGAATAAACATTGTAGTTTTTTTTTAGTTTTTTTATTCCTAATTTGTGTACGTTGCAATCTGTTCAATTTAGAACAATAAGCAACCCCATGACCCAATGAGAGATGAGGATGATGTGTATGACGTGTAAATGAGACTGTTTACTCTTGTACAGACCTAGGCCGACCATTCCTGAGAGAGTATGGTTAATTAAACCCTAACCATCAAACTACACCCACAACCACTGTCTAGTATTCAAATCCGTATACAAGTAACTACCTTTACTGGGATTTGAACCAGGAACCTTCGTCTCCGAAAATCAGCTGTTAAACAGCTGATTTTGGCGACGACTTTACCTCTAGACCAACCCGGTGGAACTTTTATTTCAAATATTTTTTTGTGTAACGCTTAGTTTAGTGGTAATTAAGGAATTTTCTGTTTTTTCCCACAAAAACGTGTGAAAATTCGATTTTTTTAAGATTTCGGCCTTAGTATGCATTTTACGACAAAAGTTTATATAGTCAAATTTATAGGAAATTAAAAGCTTTATAACTTTTATTTAGAACATTTTTCTGTACAGAGCCTAGTTTAGCGCGAAAGAGTGATTTTCCGTATTTTTAAACCAAACTGAGGTCGATTTTCATTTTGCGTCTTTCACTCATGATTAAAATAAGGTTATGTTTTTTTGAGGTTAATTTCTAATGTTTTATTAAGTTACTAATGTTAGTGTTATTGTTAATTATTTGCATTGGCAAGAGAAAGTTGTGTGAGTGTTTCACACCAGATTTCTTTTTTTACGTCCGACGGTTTTGAATTACTGTTAATGCAGACGGTGAAGGATGAAATGATTTTGTGTAACGTATGAAAATATGCCGTACCTGAATGGGATTCGAACCCAAGACCGCATGATGAGAGGCGAGCACTAAGGAGCCCACACGACCGAGCTGACATAAGGAAAGTAGGCTACACAATTCTATTCTGTATTCAATTCACAAAAATGTAGATTACTTTAAGGGGAGTTTGGATTTGGATTCCTATCCCTATCCTAAGCAATGTTAATGTTAACACCTAGAGCTACAATTTTTGTACTTTCTCTTGCCTATGTGAATATATAGGAAGGAAAGTGTTGTTTTCATGTCGATTTTAAGAAATCGAGTTTTCACCGGATCTATACGTTTTCAGACCCCCTGAACCCACACAAACATGTTTTTAGCGATTGGTGTGTGTGTGTGTGTGTGTGTGTGTGTGTGTGTGTGTGTGTGTGTGTGCGTGCGCGCGTGCGTGCGTGTGTGTGTCTCTCAAGATCGGAACAACGTACGGAACAACGTACCGGACCCGACACGAACATTTTCATCAAAATCGGTCAACCGGATATTGTAGTTTATTCGTAGTATAATTTTTCACTTTTATGCGATTTTCTCAAAAACTGGTCTTACGATTTGTTTTAAAATCGCCTGGTTTACTCAATTTTTTATTCTCTACAAGATAGAGTAGGCGTCATGTTCGCTGAAATTCTTGGCGAGGCTGTTTTCACGTAAAAACAAAGTTTTTTTGATATTACGGCTTTAATATGCAATTTAGCGAAAAACATTATATAATAAAAGTTGTAGAAAATTTAAAAACCTACACCTTTTATTTCAAACATTTTTTTGTATAATGCTTAGTTTAGCAGTAATTAGCAATTTTCTGTTTTTTTCTCACGAAAACGTGTGAAAAATCGATTTTTTTTAAGATTTCGGCCTTAGTATGCATTTTATAATAAAACCGTATATAATCAAATATATAGAAAATTAAAAGATCTGCAACTTTTATTTAGAACATTTTTCTCTACAGAGCCTAGTTTAGCGTGAAAGAGTGATTTTCCGTATTTTTAAGCCAAACTGAGTTCGATTTTCATTTTGCGTCTTTCACTCATGATTAAAATAAGGTTATGTTTATTGAGGTTAGTTTTTTGTTTATTTCTAATGTTTTATTACTAATATTATGTTTATTGTTAATTATTTATATTGGCAAGAGAAAGTTGTGTGAGTGTTCACACCAGATTTTAATTTTTATGAAAGGCCACTCTTTGGTACATAATTAATTAGAATGTGTGGCATTTAATTCTGGTTAGAATTTTGATATTCACAATTTTTTTTTAAAAGAAACCAGTTTTTTCATCGAAAAATCACCGAAAATTTTTTTTTCTCCCACAATTTTCAATATTTTTCAAAACGGCTCATTCAATCAATAGAACTGAACGATTAACATACTCCATAAAAATTTCAGCCATGTAACTTTCGTGGAAGCTGAGAAAAAGCTACATAAAGTTCTAAATAAAAGATAGACGGCAGTTTTATTTTTTTGTAATCACTAATGAGTGTACGTTTCAATCTGTTCAATTAAGAACAATAAGCAACCCCATGCATGACCCAATCAGATGAGGATGATGTGTATGAGGATGACGTGTAAATGAGACTGTGTAGTCTTCTACACACACACACACTCACAGAGTATGGTTACCATCTAACTACACCCACAACCACTCTCTACCATTCAAATCCGTATTAAAATAACTACCTTCACTAGGATTTCAAACAGGAACCTTCGTCTCCCAAAATCAGCTGTTAAACAGCAGATTTTGGCTCTTTTGGATTCTTTGGTAAGTATACTTACCAGGGCTTGACATAAAAAAGAAATATCTAGGCCTAGCTGTTCTAGCACTAGAAGTAGGCTGCATTATTCAAGTCCCTATGAAACATAATTTAACATTTTACAACATGTAGGCCTATATTTTCCTTGTAGTACTGCCCTATATAGGGTTAAGCTGTAGAAGGCTATTTATGAGAATGCTTACTTATATGGATGTGTAAAAATGAAAGGCTAGATTAATAAATTGGTGTTTCGTTTGTTTCAGGTAAGTGGGTGTCTCTAATTTGGTGGTTTGGTGATTGGCTTTATATTTGTTATTGGTGAGTTGCATTCGTGATATTAACCTTTCTTTCAGCACTCGGTAGAACGCAGTTACGCATCACACTCCGGTCACACTTGTAGTAGGCCTACTGTAAGGAGTTTCAAAATCTTTGAAACCCCTTAGAATTTTGTTTTAAATAAATTTTGCATTTTTTTTTAAATGAAAAATTTGCTATTATTTTCAAGTCGTATGTTCACCTTACTTTTGGAACATACTGTAGTGATTTTATAAATTTTTTTCATTAACATTATAAAAATCTTTATTTAAAATTTAATTTTTCTTTAAAAGAATTTCATCGTATGATTCTTATTATTTATGCATTTCCGGTCTCAAAGTTCATTTTTAATTCAACTGCGTATTTTATTGAAATATTTTCCTTGTATTTAATTTAATTATTTTCAATCTCAATAAATCACATTAGTTTTATTTGACACGCGCAATTGACGTTCTCTTCCGTTGTTCCGGTGAGTCGGCTGTCCTGTCTTGGTGTAAATTGGCCTCGTGCAATAGGAGAGGGGAGTATGCTCAATTTTTTTGTGTTTTTCTTATGCGTGTGAATTTTTTTTCACTTTCGACTTGGGAATCTTTGACGACCGTTTCACCTAGAATTTTTTCAGGTAATTTTTCCATTATGAACTTCATTATTGAATTTCTTAGATTTAAATATCGAAATTTTTAATTTAAATTTTGGTTCGCAATTTTGGTTTTTTTAATATTTTGGCTTGTCTGTTTTCTTGATCTTTTCGGTTAACAATTAATACGGTGTTTGATGTAAATTTCTATTTCCTAATTTTCCTCATTAATTTAAATAATTTAATGTAAATTTTTTTTTCCTAATTTTCTCATTAATTTAAATAATTTAATGTAAATTTTTTTTCCTAATTTTCTCATTAATTTAAATAATTTAATGTAAAATTTTTATTTCCTAATTTTCCTCATTAATTTAAATAATTTAATGTAAATTTTTTTTTCCTAATTTTCTCATTAATTTAAATAATTTAATGTAAATTTTTTTTCCTAATTTTCTCATTAATTTAAATAATTTAATGTAAAATTTTTATTTCCTAATTTTCCTCATTAATTTAAATAATTTAATGTAAATTCTTTTTCCTAATTTTCTCATTAATTTAAATAATTTAATGTAAATTTTTATTTCCTAATTTTTCTCTTTAATTTAAATAATTTGATTAAATTTTTATTTCCTATTATTTTCGGGGATGTAGTCTACGGTTTAACTGCAACTGAACCTACACCCAACGCTAAGTCATTGTTCAGGATATTCGTGTATCCTTTTCGCAGTTTCAGTCTTTCTTTTTTTGGACTTTAAATTAAAAAAAAAAAAAATTAATTAATGTAATATGTTTAATTTGATTATTTTAAAAATAGGAATCAAACTAAGATTTAGTTTATTCTATGTTCTTTGGTAAATCACCCGAATTTTTGTTTTACGTAATTTCCATTCTAAATCTTGGATCTCTTTTATTCCGTTTTATTTTTTTCTTTAAAATTTTGTTTCCATTTTTTAAAATTCAGTTTTATTTACTTAAGAACTTTTTTTTTTGTAATTTCTGTAACTCTGTGGTCCCCTTCCTAATTCTTTTGTTAGGACTGGTGTGTTTTGTTTTGATTTGATTTTTCGGATGATTTGCCAATGAACATGAATAACCATACATTTTTTTTTTCATTTTGTTTTTTTTTAAACCATTAAAGTAAATTTTTTTAAAATAAAGTAATATCTAATGTTCATTACGTAAAAGTTTTTTTTATTATTAATATTTGTTTAAGTAAAGATTTTGTTAGTTTCCCTACATAAATAATTAATGTAAATTTCCGTAAAAAAATTCATTCCAAAAATATTAATTCGTGTTTACATTCTGTTTTTCTTTATTGATAATTTAACATTTCTAAGAACTTGTTTCTGCTTTGCAATTAAAAGTTTTGTGTAGCCTACGTTTAAATATTTTATTTGATCATTAACTATTGTTAGTTAATAAGTTTATTTTATTCACTAGGCTATTATTGATTTTTACGTTTTAGGCCAGTTCAGTTTTGGGCTAATAATTTTTCGTTATTATTTGTTTTTATTAATAAATACATTTAAGTCACTCATATTCTTGTGTTGTGTAATGAATCATTTATCTGACCCGGCATAGATTTTATTATCTCGCCTCCGCATTTTAGTGTTGTGTTGCTCTACCGTTAATTCTAGCTTTTGGGGTATGGTTTCTCCTGGCCGTTTCCATTCGAGTTGGTTCTTCTGACCATGGTGGTGGAGATTTTGTTTGCACCTTGTGCTACAGCCCCCGAATCTATCAGTTTTGAGGTAGTATTTCATTTCAGCTGGCTGGTGGGATACGTCTTGACTGGTACAGCTCTTGTGTTTTAGTTAGTTTTTTTTTAATTTTATGTTCGGAGACGTTTGTTTCCCTTACATAAATTGGTGGAGACATCGTGTGGTGTCCTCATTTTACCTTACACTACACTTTTAATTCACGGGTTAGGCTACAGGTTAACCAAATGAATTTAACCCACCGAGTTGGTCTAGACTGTCTAGAGGTAAACTCGTCAGCTGTTTAACACCTGATTTTCGGAGACGAAGGTTCCTAGTTCAATGGTTACCGGTGTACTTTGATGGTTGGTGTTCAATTAACTGTAGGCCTACTCTCTCAGGAATGGTCGACCTGAGTCTGTACAAGGCTACACCTCATTTCCTTGTCATACCATCTTTCCCATCTCATTGGGTGATGGGGTTGCCTTACTGTCCTCAATTGAACAGATTGCAACTGACACACATTAGGGATTACGGAAAAAAACAAAGAGGAAATGAAAGAATAAGAATTTAGTTTAAGACGTTTAATTTAAATTCAAAATAAAAAGTATAAATAAATATAGGCTACATGTCAGGGTTTTGATTTAATTGATTTACTATAATCTGAAATAATTGGAAATTTTTATTAAATGTTAAACATAAAAAAAAATTGACAATCTACAAAAGAAAAACAGAAGGATATAAAAATTTTTATAATGAAAACTGACTGGCTGTAATTTTTTAAATTTATAACCAAATTATTGTAATAATTTATAATTAATTTAGAAAAGTCCTCTCAGCTGTACCTGTAACTTATATAAATATTAGTGGTAGGCCTACGTTGCCGGTTAATAAAATCCCTAATGTGTGTCAGTTGCAATCTGTTGAATTGAGAACAATAAGCAACCCCATCACCCAATCAGATGAGGATGATAATGTATATAAGGGAGGTGTAAATGAGGTGGTGTAGTCTTATACACACACACACTCACTGAGTATGGTTACCATCTAACTACACCCACAACCACTCACTGTCTACCATTCAAATCCGTATAAAAGTAACTACCTTTACAAGGATTTCAACCAGGAACCTTCGTCTCCGAAGATAGACGGCAGTGTGAAAAAATAGTAGGCCTAGCCTATAATAAATCACATTAAAATAGGCTATTAGGCCTAATCGAAAGGGAAAATTATTTTGTAAAATTTCGCGACATAGTCTATGGCAAAATCAGCTGAAACATAAAATCACAAAAAGGTATAAAATATTTTCTAGTTGGCCCACCAACATGATTCTAACACCATTTTTAAGCGCACATTTCTAACTATATTTTTAACGAAAAAACGAAAAATCAATAATTTTTCTTATTGCTTTTTCTCGCCTCTATGAATATCTTATAGTCTACCTATAGGAAGGAAAGTATATTGTTTTCATGTCGATTTTTCGAAATCGAGTTTTCACCGTATCTATACGTTTTCAGACCCCCTGAACCCAAAAAAACATGTTTTTAGCGGTTGGTCTGTGTGTGTTTGTGTAAGTTATACCTAGTTTAGCGTGAAAGAGCGATTTTCCGTAGCCTACTATTTTTAGGCCAAACTGAGGTTGATTTTTATTTTGCGTCTTTCATATAGCCTAACTTATAATATGATTAAAATAAGGTTATGTTAACGAAGTTACGTTTCTGTTTAGTATTTATAATATTTTTATGACGAATGTTTTATTGTTAATTATTTGCATTGGCAAGAGAAAGTCGTGTGAGTGTTTCACACCAATTTTTTTTTTTTATTACTTTCTCTTGCCTACATGAATATATAGGAAGGAAAGTATTGTTTTCGTGTCGATTTTAAAAAATCGAGATTTCACCGGATCTACACGTTTTCAGACCCTCTGAACCCAAAAAGCATTTTTTTAGCGAATGGTCTGTGTATGTGTGTGTGTGTCTGTGTGAAAACAGTATATCTCAAGAACGGAACATTGTACGAACTTGAAACTTAAGTTACATAGCTACTATTACCGGTCCCGACACGAACATTTTCATCAAAATCGGTTAACCGGATATTGTAGTTTATTCGTAGTATAATTTTTCACTTTTTTGCGATTTTCTCAAAAACTGGTCCTACGTTTTTTTTAAATCTCCTAGTTTACTAAATTTTTTATGCTCTACTAGATAGGGTAGGTGCCATGTTTCCTGAAATTCTTTGTTAGGCTGTTTTCACGAAAAAACATTATTTTTTTTATGATTACGGCTTTAATATGCATTTTAGTGCAAACATTTATATAATATAAATGTAGGGAATTTAAAATCCTTTAACTTTTATTTCAAACATTTTTCTGTATAACGCTTAGTTTAACGGTAATTAGCGATTTTCTGTTTTTTCTCACGAAAACGTGTGAAAATCCATTTTTCTAAGATTTCGGCCTTAGAATGCATTTTACGACAAAAGTGTATAATTAATTTTATAGGGAATAAAAAGATCTACAACTTTTATTTAGAGCATTTTTCTCTACAGAGCCTAGTTTAGCGTTAAAGAGTGATTTTCCGTATTTTTAAGCCAAACTGAGGTTGATATTAATTTTGCATCATTTACTCATGTTAAAATTAGGTTATATTTTTTAAGGTTAGTTTTTTGTTTATTTCTAATGTTTTATTAGGGTCTACTAATTTTAGGTTTATTGTTAATTATTTGCATTGGCAAGAGAAAGTTGTGTGAGTGTTTTACACGAGATTTTATTTTCATTCCACACTCCCCATAAAGAGCTTATAGCTACGAATGACAAATCAGAATACTAGGAAGGAAAGGTTACAATGAAAGATTGGTGGTAGGCAATTTACTGAAATAGTTTGGACTACCAAAGAATGTAGGCTAAACAGATAGACTATTATACAGGGTGATTCACGAAGATAAGCAGAAACTTTAGGAGCTCATTGTACATGTAAAAATAATGAAAAAAGTTTACATAAACATGGGTCCGGAAATGCTTCGTTTCTGAGTTACGGCTAGCGAAAGTTTCGCTCGGATTTCAGCTCACCAGGTGAAATCAGGTCTTCCTGAAATTCTGGTAGGGTAGATTAAGAAGCGAATTCAATCATTTCTTATGGTTTTTGATCCGATAAATTGAACAAAACAGGTCCCAGAACTGTAAGTTAAATAGTTTTTGAGAAATCCAGTGTCAAATGCAAAAAATGGTGTGAAAAAAGCACATTTCTCATCTTTGTTTTTCCGGTTAATTTTACGTTGTACTCTTATGAATAAAAATTCATTTTATCAAACATCTATTCGCTTTCTGGGTACTTTATTTACACCGGTTTGTTCAGAATAAAATTTTCTACATGTTTTATTAAAAGTTTTAACTGTTTCTTGGTGAAATAATAAAGTTATTCTTGCCCAAAGATGAAAAAATGTGTTTTTCACTCCATTTTTAGCATTTGACACGGGTTTTCTTAAAAACTATTTAATTTAAAGTTCTGGGACCTGTTTTATTCAGTTAATCAGATCAAAAACCATAAGAAATGATTGAATTCGCCCCTTAATTTACCTTACCAGAATTCCAGGAAGATCTCATTTCACCTGGTGAGCTGAAACCCGGGCGAAATTTTCGCTAGCCGTAACTCGGTAACGAAGCATTTCCGGACCCATGTTTATATAAACTTTTTTCATTATTTTTACATGTACAATGAGCTCCCAAAGTTTCTGCATATCTTCGTGAATCATTCTGTATAGTGTGAGAGAGCATCGATGTGACATCACTCCACCATCAACGGTTTGTAAATAAAGAAATAAAGTACAGTGTACAACGAAACGCATTCTGTTTATTGTTTACCTTGTTACGTTGGAAGGGATAGAGGTTGAACTTAGCCTGGGTTTGGGGGGTTGGGAGGGTAAAGGCGGAGTCAAAATAACTTTCCTGGATTGTTATTGGTGAAAGTAGTGGGGATAATTTGGTGAAAAGAAGAAGAAGGGGTCCACATAAAACAACTCTTGAAAACATCAGATTAGTCTGCGGACAGATGTGAAGGCGTACACTCCAACTGTGTTTCTGTTGTGTTTCAATTGATTTGTTCCGTGTTTAATAAACACAAACAGTTTGTTATTTTATTACAATTGAGTGTTGGTGTTTTGCGTTAATGTACTAAAAAAGTAATGTGTACTATAATTTAATTGTTTATGTGTGTGTGTTTTTTTAATATACATGTTTATAAATGCAAATATGGTGAAAATTGAAGGACATTTAACCGAACCTATATTAATGGCTAAAACACCGTTGAAATCTTCGTTCAGTATCAGTTCGATCCTTCCGGAAACCGCGAATCGACCGCCCAGTCCCATTTCAAAACCGGAACAAACTCTCGCCGCTAACGATTCTTCCGACGAAATCGTAAGTGAAAGTGATTCGGATCTGGACGTGACGGGAACTAACACGCCGCCTCCTTTGGACTGTAGTTTGGGCAACGGAAGGACTTGCAATTCGGACGACGACGAACAAATTAAAAAAGATAACGACGATGATGAAAAGGACAGCGATAAGAAAAAGACGGGCGATGAAGAGAAAAAGAAAAATGAAAAGCCTCCGTACAGTTACAACGCGTTAATAATGATGGCGATAAGACAGAGCCCTGAGAAACGCCTGACTTTGAACGGTATATATGAATTTATAATGCGTAATTTCCCCTACTATAGAGATAACAAACAAGGTTGGCAGAATTCCATCCGGCATAATCTCAGTCTCAACAAATGTTTCGTTAAAGTTCCTAGACATTATGACGATCCCGGCAAAGGCAATTACTGGATGCTCGATCCCAGCTCGGAAGATGTTTTCATCGGTGGAACCACAGGAAAACTTAGAAGACGATCAACAGCCGCATCTAGAAGTCGTTTGGCCGCGTTCAAAAGGACTGTCGTTTTAGGAGCGAGCGGTTTATATCCGGGAAATCCCACGGGATTTCCGATCATCAATTCACCGGCATCTCCATGGGGAATATCTTCGTTGAATCAATTGTATTGTAATCCGATGTATCATAGGTATCCGAATTATCAAGGTTATCCCGCCGGACTATTACAACCTTTACCCAAACCGACTCCGTTACATGGTTTTTCTATGGAACGTCTTCTAGCTGAATCTTCGCCGACGAATCTTAGACCGTATCCGGGTGTGGCCGGATATCAAGATCTGTTCAACACGTTGAGGAATCATCACCATCAACAACTAGTTGCGGCCGCCGCTATCACAAGTACCGGTGTGCATCAAACACCGAACGCTCCGGCTTCTTCGACCAGCAGTTGTTCAAGCAGCCCCGAACCGACTACTTCCAGCAATAAATCTCAACAACAGATCTTCAAACCTGTCCCCGTCATCACCAGACCACCTAGCTAGGTTTCCTTTCGCCAATTCATTCATTAAATAGGGCTGTGTTAATTGTGAATTTGTAGATTAAGTGTTGTTTATTCCATTAAGAAGACAAACGTAAGTCATTCATGTTGATATTCATTCATTATTTTATCATACACTTATTTCGTTTTTAAGAAAGTTGCGCCGTTTTCATTAAAACAAAGCTACGATTTTTACTTGGTAAAAGCCTGCTTTAGGGAGATGTGAAATTTTTTAAACAATTGAAGGGGTCGGCGGAGAAATTGCTAACCCACAAAATTTCCAGCATGATTTTTCTTAAATATTCTGTAAAAATAAAATATTGAGCACGTTTTAAACGGGATTCTTTATTTACGATCTCAAGAGCCTAAATTAACAGAAAATAACAAAATTTCAAAAACATGATTATTTGTAGGTTTCAGTAAACTTTTAAAACGACGTTGATGTGGGTTAGTACTGTCTTCTCCCGACCCCTTAAATTTTTCTAAGCCTTAAGTAGCCTATGTTAGCCTATAGGCTTAAAGCCTACAAAGGAAATTCACTGATAAAATTTAATTTTAATTTTATATAGCCTATGTCGCTTATACTTTTGCTGCAATTAACGATTATTTTTTTTAACCGATTAAAATTAATTTTTCCAAGAAATGAAGGCATTTAAGGGTGGACTGAGGTGAAGCCTACGCTATTGATTAAAGGGGCCTACTAGGCTCTATTTCATTTCTCAAAATTTCAACTTTTCATTTGGGCCGTTATCAATGAAAGTTTATTTAATTGGATAGGCTACTACCAACACTTTAACTGGATCTGTTTTGAATCCTATAGCTTAGTCACATATCGATAAACATTTTTTTGCAACTGAAATATTTATAAATACAGTAAAACCTCACTAATTCGGACTATTTGGGGGGAAGTGAAGTCCGAATTATCGCGAATATTTGTTTAGATCTAAAAATTGAATAATTTAGGCAGTTAAAATTAAAAAATAAACGTTACTTGTCTGAAATATCGATGTTCAATGAATTTACAGTACAGTATATTGAAAAACAACAAAGGTAAAAGTATAGAAATTAAAATATTTACGGCAGTAAAAGTATTGTTAAATAATAAATGTCCAGTGTAAAATGATATTTAATTAAAACACTGTAGCCTACTTACGTACCGATTATTTGGCACTTGTTGAAGTAGAGGGTTGACAAATATCCTCAGGGATCATTTGAGGTTGCTTAGAAAAAAAACTTGTTATTTTTTTCTGTGATTCTTTGCTACACTGTTTTCTTATAACTTGTTGGCGCACCTCTCTTAGGACAAGATAGTCTAACAGTCATTGAAGTCTGCTAATTCAATAAGTTCGTCTATGTCGTTTCTCACTTCACTAGTTTAAATTGTGGAACGTTTTCTTCACTGAGTAACCAATAATGTATTAAGTTATAGGATGAAACAATTTTTATTAGACAGTTAAAAGCTATTATTTTTTAAAGTAGCACTTTATTAATTTTTAACTAAAAAACTTCTAAAAAAATTAAAAAAGCTGCTCTTCTTGGAGTAGTCCGAAATATCGCGAATTCCGAATTAGTGAAGTTTTACTGTAGCCTACAACTAAAGAAAATAAGTATCCTACCTACAGCCTAGTCAGGACACACTTCACATAGGCCTACGGCCTGTTAGATGCACTTTAAATTGATAAAAAGTCCAAGTAAATTATGGACATCGGGCCGCCTCCGTTGTGTAGTGGCCTGCCATGCGGAGGTCCCGGGTTCGATTCCCGGCCAGGATACACGATTAGGCCTACATGATCCACCGTAGTCGCTAATCACCAACTACTTGCACTTGATGCGACTTTTAACAAATTACGCCTATAGGCTACACATCACTATGTTGCTTAAATTTCAATGCATCATTCTATAAAATAATAAGTTACCGGTCTACTTTTGCCGTAGACCCATAAATAAATATCTTTTTGAATCTACAAATAAGTAGGCCTAATATAGGGTATTGCCTACAGACCTATTAATATTTTACCGAAATTGCCAGATTTTTTACTTCAGTCCTCCCTTAAAACAAAAAATGCAACAAATTTTCTATTAATTACCGTACTGCATCGAATTTAAGAGGCACCCGAAAATATAATCATGTTTTGTGGGAAAAAAATAAAGGAAGGTAAAATAAAATTAACGTACAAAAAAGTAGATAGCCTATTTAAAAAACAAAATTAATTACGTGCTAAATATAATAGGCTAATAATAAGTTAATAGTAGGCATATAATATAATCATGTGTTGAGTTGTACATCTGCTTTAAATAAATGACAGTAATTAGCCTACAGTTAGTTTATAAACTTAATAAATTAATATTTAAAACTTTGATGATCCTGTTGCGAGTTCCAATAAGAGTCTTAATTAGGTAGGTAATTAAGAATAGAAAATATGGGAATGGGTTGAACGAGGAGGATTCGGTACAAACATGGATGTAGCCTATTGTTTGAAGTTGGCCACCGAGACATTAGTAAACCCTTACCACCCTTACATACAAACACACATTATAACAACTGTTTTTTTCTTACATTTCAACTGAAAGTGAAAACTTGGTCCGCGTGTCTGTGAGTTGTGAGTGTAGTCTAAGGGTTCCGTAAATCTAAGCGGCCTAATTTCTTCATACATAACAGGTAGGAATAAATCCCTGTATTGAAATACGGCAAATTTAAGAGGCACCCTGATTTTGCGAACGAAGATATTGCAAAAAAGGTGCGCCTTAAATTCAATGCAATACGGTATATCTTAATTTATTCAATCGCGGTTTTTCACGTCTCACCAGAGACAGAATAAAAGTAGGCTACACTGGGCTATACGGAATTAGTTAATGTAGGCGTTGCCTGATTCAGGCAATGTTCATAGGCTAAAAGAATAAGTTTCATTTGCCAGAAACTTAGTAGGCTATTGCTGTTTGATTTCTGATTTGAAATGTTATTTCATTTTTTCTCCAATAAATCGGTCTACAAATTAAACTAGTTTTGATCAGTTTATTTTAATAATTAGCCTACTACATGTAGGCCTAGAACTTTGGAACAACTGCTTATTTAGGCGTAGCCTATAGCTAGGCGTAGGGGTAGGCTGTATTAAATTCAACAGAAAACTGTGAAAATATTAACCTATGTAATTAATTAATTAAAATAATAGTTTGGGCGTAGACGTATTCAAATCTTACATCAGTGATGATGAAGCTGTTAACGTTTTTAAATTTGTAGTCCCCTACCGATTTCCGATCTGGTTTTCTAATAAAATAATAATTATTTAGGCTATCTAATAGATTAGGTAGGCCTACCTTATAGAAAATGAAACATCTTCACAATATGTTTTAATAGGCTACGTCTAACCACCTACTCTAGGCTAGACTATTTTTATGAAAAATCACAATTTGTCAACAATTTATTTTATTATTATTCTATTATTATTACTATTATTTATTCTATTCAGTGAAAGATTATTTTTATAATCTTTCACTGAATAGAAAATAATAATAGTAGACGTCCCGAAGGAAACCGTCATAAGTTGAAAAAATGAAAAATGTTTTATTGCATGATAGGCATGTAGTGATTTATTAACTTAAGTAGTCTACATATTTTTTCTTCCAAACTAATTTTGTTTAAAGATTTCGCTTATTGTCAGCAAGAAGTGGTATTAGCCTATTTCAAGTTGACTCGCTTTCGTCTGGAAACTGTTGTAGATGTTTTCGTTTAGTAGAAATGAGAATTATTTAGACTTGGTACCTACTACTGGTTTGTTCGGAATGTTGTGGTTGTTTGAGAAATTACTGACGTGGAACAAACAGGGTATTATTTTTAATTGCATCACTATTCTTCGAAAAATATGTTAATATTTATTAATAGGCCCATATAGGCTATTTTGTAAAGAGTGATGCATTTTGTTTTGACTACCTTTTTTTTCTAAAACTACATCAAGTAATTTTCATTTAGGCTATTTTATATTGTTATTTAAAACTTATTTGTAAAAACATTGTGGTGGGCCATGATTGTAAAAAATATAAAACAATATTCAGTATAGTCCATACCATTTTGGAAATGCAAAAAGGAAAACACATTAAACATTTTCTACATTTTTATTAAAATTCACAGATAAGAAAGAGTTAAATCTGTTTTCGCTCTCCTAAAAATTTACATTTTTTGACTTAGGACAGTTTTCTTCGGGACGTGCGCTATATTATAGCGTAGGCAACGCTGTATAATTTCATTTAATTTTTAAAATCTTGCAAGAGACATGAAAAAGGTGTTTAATATTTTTTTATAACAGATGTGATGTGTAGTCAACTCAACATGAATTTTTTATTAAATTTCGATGTTTTTTTGTTTTTATTTGAAGTTTAAATTTTCTGAATCAAAGCATGTGTTTAGTTTGTACGTTGACAAAAAGTTATAAAAATATGTTTTAAAAAATATAATTGGAGGGTTTAGTGGATGAAGGTGAAGGTGTTATGTGACATAAATACTGTTCTGAGCTCAGCTATTGAGTGTTAAAGTTCAAAAGCTATAACTTTATTTACTGATTTCACAAAGTTAGCTACATTTTTGGTGTCAGTATATTAAAAAGAGATAGGGGGAATTTATTTAAGTAGGCCTATTCTAAACCTTGTCTAATTTAGTTTTTAATTGAATTCAACTAATTTTTGTGTAGCTAGATACTTCTGTCACTAAAATATTTTTTAATTAAATGTCTATTTTAAAATGAATGAAGGTGTTAAGTAACAACTAGTTAACAAAAAAAAAATGTTAAAATATAACAAATTTATTTTAATAGTAGGCCTAACTAAATTGCGTTTTTACATTATAAAGAAACTAATGAATAATATGTAGCTATTGTAAACGGAAATTTATTGTTAGTACATTATAATACCGATTATCCGTGGTAATTGGGGGGATAACTATACCGTATAACCGGAAAACACGGATAATACAATCCAATCGGTCGAGACCACCTACGTCATAAACAAAACCACCAGTTACGCGTATGTTTTATTCTACTGATTAATACATGTTAATACTATCGGATATCGGAAATAAATAAACAAATTGTATTGAAATAAAAATATTTACTACATAAATTTATATAGGTCTTACCTTAAACTACGTAACAAAAAAAAAAAAAAAAATCACAAAAAATCCGTTATTTTACTTTGTTTCGATACGAAATTAGTTTATGTCTACATTAATGTACCTACTCATGTTGTCGTAATCGAACAATATTATCGTAGTAAATCACAATAATTGTGATAATTACGATGACGAAAATGTCGGGAGTTGAAAAGTTTTAATTTGTAAAAGTTATACAGTACATAGGCCTACATAATTAATTTTTCTAGCCGGCCGCGTTGGCGTTGTTGGTAACGTGCTCGCCTCTCATCACGCGGTCTTGGGTTCGAATCCCACTCGGGCATGGCATTTTTTCATACGTTACAAAAAATTAATTTCATCCTTCACCGTCTGCATTAGCAGCGTTTTGCAAAACAGTCGGACGTTAAACCAAAAAAAAAAAAAAAAAATTCTAGTGATCGCACGGTTAATCCAAACCCCGGTTAAATGATCCACGGAAAATCGGTACTCTACTGTATTTCTTATTTGACTTTACATTATTTGATTACACCTTCATCCTCTGGTATCTTCTTAATGAAAGCAGATAGAGATTTCTGTGTTAGTGCCAGTGAAAAATATGTACGAAAAGCTTCATTGCCGATGAAAACTCAATTTTTGTGGAAAAGTCAGTCAACACCTTCATTCACTGACACTGACACTGACCCCCTTCAAATGTTTCGTTTTTATTGTGAAATATTTTATAAATCAGAAATTTATCAGTTAGGTAGCCTACTTACTAATTACTGTAGGTTTATTTTGTAAATAAATAAACTATTTATTTAGGCTTACATGACGATCAGATAAATAGGCTACAGTAAATTATTTTGTAAAAAATATAAAGCCACTAGCAAGGCGAGTGAATTATTCCTTAAACTTTAAATTAAGTTCTCCGAAAATGTGTTTTTGCATGAATGTAGATTTTTGGGAATTAATATTTTGGTTTATAGCCTACAGGAGATGAATATTTTTTTAAAATGTTGATAATTTATTCTTGCTCTATTATCTGTTGAATGGTTATTACAAAAAACTAGATACGGATTTAATTAAAAAACAATTTGTGAATACATCCAACAGATAATAGACAGCAATTTTCTGTATTTTTTGGCACAATAATCACATTGATATCTTTCTTGGTTCCTCACATTTTTACTTTTCCACCCCCACCCTTATATTGGGGGCTGTAATTAATTTTTTGGCCTGGTTCAAGTGGTAGATCATTAGGCCTACTTCATTTAACCCTTTCAGTGCCGAAACAATATTTAAAACTGCCGTTTAATTTGAATAAGGGTGTACAAAACGTGCCAGCCTTTATTCCGAAAACTTGCAGGTTTAAGCCTGCCATTGCCAACCAAAGTTTCAACGTTACAGAAACATAAAATTTCCTGTTAAAAATTAATTTTTATTGCGTTCATAAAAAAAAATCTTTGTTAAAAGATTTTTATTTTTAAATAAAAGTATTGAAAATATTTTACCATAACCCACTGGTATATATTTTAACGGTGGTTTTAATGTGTTAGAATTTTCAGACCCTAGCCGAGAATCGAACCCGGGACCTTTCACTTTGCTGGCTAGCGCGCTAGTCACTATTCCACAAAGGCGGTTTTTCAAAATACATTATTTAATTAATTTTTCTTTAAAAGTTTTTTTTTGTAAATGTTCGGTTATGCGGACGTTAGCACTTTATGCAAAACTTACTGAAGTTCGGTAAACCGGATGTTATCACTAAGTAAAATAGATAGACGTCCGGTTTTCCGTACGTTGGCACTGAAAGGGTTAAAATATATAGGCTAATGATAATGTAGTAGGCCCTATGATAGGCTAGAGGTAGGCCTAACTAATGACTGGGCAGAATAGCCCCTTGAGTCCAAGTAGGCTAGATAAATTAGTAGCCTAAATCGGCGCTTTATTCAAATTCTAATGATTGATTTTTGTGTTGAAAACGGCCGACTGAATAGGCCCATAAGGGTAGGTCTACTTCTAAGTTAGCCTAAGTTAAATCTGTGATCTCTTTTAAATTGTAAGTAGGCTAATAGGCCTAAAACAGGCCCTAGTGTAAGTTATTACAGTAAAACTTATCAATATTGTAGTGTTCAAAAATAAAAATAATTCCGTTATAGGCCTACAGATATTTTTATCAATCGGAAGAAATTATTGTAAAAATATAATTTAAAAACTAAGCTACGGCTTACAACGATTACATGTTTTTAAATATATAATTAATTCTAAAAGAGAAATTTAACAATAGGCCTACATCATAAGTGAAATTCTAATTAAGTAAGCAATAGGCAAAAATTATTATTAGTCTATTTTTAAAATACTTAAAATTAACTTTTAAATATAACTTTAAAAGTTATTGTAGTACGATCTGAAATTATAGCCTAATGAAGGTAAAAATAAGTGTGTGAAACCACCTAGCCTAGATTCAATTGTTTATTAGGCTAGGCTATACATTAATTTAACATTCAGTGTTCTGTTAGTGTAATATGGCAATATTATGCTGGAAGAAAATTCTTTACAGCTAATTAAAAAATATAATCGCGCCAAGATAGTGAACAGAGTAAAGTAAAAACCCACAATTGTTTTACTTTAAAGACAGATTTTGAAAAAGTGTTGCTTGGTCAAACAGTAGGCTAGGCTAAGTGAAATTTAAGATGCGGTCACATTCGAAGCCCAGTAGGCCTACTGCCCTGCCTAAATCACATAATTGCCTACTAGGTAGGCCTAATAAAACAACTTAATATATAGGCGTAGGCTACTTACAAAATCTATAATCTTTCCCTGTCAAATTTCCCACTAACTGATTTCATACGATTTTCTTAAATATTTTTTAATACATCTTACATTATTGTTTTTAGTCTATGGGTTATCTAACTGAAATGAAACGGTGCATTTTGTACTGAAATAATTTCCAGACCCCCCAGCCAGGGAATCGAACGCGGGACCTCCGCGTTGTTGGCTTGCGCGCTACGAAGGCGGCCTCTTACATTTAATTTTCACAAAAAATTTAGCCTAGAAAACTATGTTGTCATGCATTGAGAAAATTTTTCATTGGCAGAAATAGGCCTATAATAGGCCCTACTACGGAAAATGAATATCTGAGGCGACCATACGCTAGGCCTATTAGTTCCGCCGTACAATTTAAAAACAATTTCTCCACAGTCTTAATGTGCGACTTCACAAATGACGTTACATTATATTCCGTTAATCTTACCAAAACATAATATTTTATTTAAATTAAATAGTAGTCTACTGCATTTTATATTTTTTATTTATTATTTTGATTGTGCTATTAGGGGAATATTGTTAAATTTATTAATTTTTTTATAATATTATTGAACAACGGCAAGGCAGTCGGAATTAGCCTAAATGAAACATGGGAAAAGCTTGGGATTATCAACCGCCACAATGACACCGTGTTTTGACTCATTCTTTAAGGAGTAGGCTACGTAGATTTTGAAAGTGATTAGGCTATAGGCCTATAATTTTGATAAAAATGGTAGCCTAGTATTGGATTGAAGCGCCTATGTAAAAGTAGCCTATGATCTAGGTTCCCCGGCGCTGTCGTCGACGTATTTGAATAAAATTAGGCCTACACTAATCGACGCAGTTAGCCTAAATATGATTTACCTGTCAGGAGGGAAAAAGTTAAAAAATGTTGGTGCCAATAATGAAACACCCGTTGACCTCCTGATATTTCTATTCATTTGCATGGCCAATTCAGCTATCGGCTGCTGTTACAATAGGCCTAATTGTATGCTTTTATTCTGTTAGGCTATTTCTGTTTCATTTATTGGACGAAGTTAGCCTGTATGATTTTTTTTACCCCGAGCAGACATCTTTACTAACGTTATACTTTTTAAAATTTTGAAAATTCGCCTTTAACGTAAATTTTAGTAAATCCAAAATTGTATGCTATTTCTCATGGATACCCGCAAAAATATTAAATTCACAGCTTCAACTGTAAATTAGTGAAAACCCGTTAAGAAAGCTACATGAGTCTTCTACAGGAGGGTATAAGATCGTGTGATGAAAATTCAAAAACGAACTGCACGATTACAAAGCAAAACCTTCATGAGGGCTAAACATTAGCAACGAACTGATATCAGACGGCGGTCTCCGTCCGCAATCACTAAAATTTGCTAAAATTTTAAAAAGTTTTGGGTTTAATAAAGCTATATTCGCTCGATTAGTTAGCTTATACACAGTCTTATTTAATTATACTGTCGCTGTACGGAAACGAAGAAAAAGCGGTTTTCATAGTGAAATATCCTAGCCTACGCCTTTCGGCTACTTCACCCGTGAAAATCAGAAAGAGCCCGTTATGGAAAATTTTACTGTAAATTATTATCATGAGATGAATTATTGTAATAAAACAAACAGATTTATAGCCTATTATAATGATGCCTAACGAGGCTAAACTTGTTATTTTAGCCTACAGTGTGTAGGCTATAACTTAGCCTACTAATTTGCATGACGAGAAACAACTAGCCGTACGCCTAATGTTTGCTATTTGCATTTCTAATCTCATCAACAACTCGTCATTTAAAAGTAGGCTATCTTATAGGTAGGTTCGCTTATTTTAAAAATCCGCCGCTAGTAATTTTCCAACTGGGCTTACTAGCTTATGAAGCCTCAAAATTAGGAGTAATTTGCCTTAAAAAAATTCTCAATTTTTTTTGCGTCCAGGAGGAGTATAGGACTAGGACATGTCAGCTATAGGCTAACACCTGAAATAGGCTACATACGAGTATAGGGCCTAAGTTAACAATCACCACACAATGTAGCCTATCACTAGTCTACTGTTGTTGTTTAGGTGGTCATCAGCCTGGTTGGCTGGTTTCAACATATAGATAGAGGTTCAAACCAGCCATGTGATGAGGTGGAGCTGGTTTACCTTATCCTTCCTCACTGAGAGGAAAAGTACGCTTATCAGCATGCCGGGTCCACTATGCAAATGACACCTTCACTTCATTCACCACACAATCCAACTGTATAATGAAATTCATTACTTTCAGAGGAGATATCTCTGATTAGTGTCACCTAACACACCTCTACCTCTTCTCTTCTTAAATGATTCACTCATTTAATTGGGTGACCATGTGATAAGAAACACAACTATTTATTTTAGCCCTGCAACTAACAGATTGAGTGTAAATAATTTGACACTCCACCTGTCCGTTATGGGCAGGTATCACTACTATCAACAAAGAAATTCTTGTACGTTATAAAAAGTTTCACTGATCAAGTAATTTTTCAGATTCTTTTTAAAGGAATTCAAATTATCATAACATTTTAAAAATTTGGGTAATTAATTCATGAATTCTAATAATAATATTAGAAATAAATATTACCCTAATAATAATATTTCTAATAAGAAATATTTTCCCCATTATCGGGTATACTAGGTGAACAGGCTCTTCGCCTATTATAGGTTAGATAGTGTCCACTTTTTTTTTTTTAATTAATTTATTTAACGTCGCATCAACGACGACATTGGGGTGTAACTATTGTACAATGAAAGATGAAATGATTTTTTGTAACATATAAAAATATGCCGTGCTTGAGTGGGATTCGAACCCAGGACCGCATGATGAGAGGCGAGCACGTTACATTTCCACATTTATTTCAGTCACTAAATGATAATTAAAACATAAATTTTATGTTGTAGGCCTACAACAGTAAATGAACAAGTGTCGTGTAAAAAAGTGCATGAAATGATTGTACCTGCTTAGAGCGATTTCTAATGTTTTAAATACAGTCGGACCTCTGTTTATCGAACTTCTATATATTGAAATTCTCTATAAATCGAAGTATTTCCTGAGTCCCGTGAAAATTTAAATGAAAAATGCTTCTCTGTATATCGAAAACAAATTCTATTTTATATCGAATGTAATTTTAGTGAAAATATAAATAGAACTCCATATAGCCCTCCCATGACACACCAATCAATCCGAAACATTGAGATAAAGAGAGAGAGGGGAAGGTAGAGAGAGAGAGAGAGAGAGAGAGAGAGCAACGTGACAATACAGTACGTCAGTACGTTGACCAGTGTGGTCCACGTACAAGGGTAGTGTGATACGTTTATTCTATGTACGATCAAAAATACGTAATAAATACAACGAAGAAGTTTTCAAATGGGTACCTAAAACTGTTACGAGATAAAAACATGGCTAAGCAAAAGAGAAAAGTTTTTCTTTCTGTGGAGAATTGCCCTTCTTCACACCCGTGTTCACAATAAAACAAACTTTATTGTAAATAAATACTGTTTTAAGGTAATATGGTCACGGTCGAGTAATCTCACTTAATATAAGTAGCAGTGATAATGAAAAAAAAAAACAGCGTTTCTCTTTAGCCTATCGAAGTTTCTATATATCGAATTTTTTATGAGGAACGTACAATTTCGATGTATGGAGGTCCGACTGTAAATGCCTATGTGAAGAGTTAGGCGGGTGACCGACGCTTCTCTCTCCCCCCTAGTTGCACTCCTAGTTCTCTCCCCCGCCGACCTCCAAAAGTGAAGAGATCGGTTTGGGTCGACCAGCCTAGGCTTACTACTGCACGTGTAAGCCTACTTTAGTTGTTTTGTATGTCTGTCTGTGTATTTTATTTATTTTTACTTTAGGGAGCCTACTTTTTAGTAGGTTGATCTCGGTTTTTTGCAACTGTCGACCTATTTTGAAAGGCACGAGCCGCCATTGTAATAGGGCAGTTAAGGCGGTGCGTGATAGTATAGTATTCGTGAAAAATGTGTTGCGATTTGCGGAGGTAACTTATTATTTGTAGGGTGGCCTTGAATTTATTTCGGGCGTTTTCTCCACTTTCGACCTAGACCTTGCCGTTGGCATTGCCTATAGCAGTAGGCCTATTAGCCTATCCATTCCAAGGTAAACATTACGCGTAGGCCTTCTCTAAATATAAACCCCAATCGAAGAAGAAAGCTACTTCATCTTATCTCATGTGAAATTTATCTGTCCAAATCAACTGAAAACTTCATTCACAAATAGCCTAATAGAGCCATTTATTACGTAGGCCTATCTACATTAAGGCCATTAGAAACAATATCTTTATATTACATTGTTAAAGAAAAAGTAAATATGCATAGGTGAAGAGAATCTTCGCCTGAATAGCTGACATTTTAGTTGTCAATCACAAGACGCAACCACACACGCTGTTAAGTATCATTTCACTTCTAGTGTTAGATTCTATAGCAATGAAGTAATTTCATTCACTTTTCTTTTTTGTTTTATTCCTAATATGTGTACCTACGTTGCAATCTGTTCAATTTAGAACAATAAGCAACCCCATCACCCAATGAGATGAGGATGATATGTATGACGTGTAAATGAGGTGTAGTCTTGTACAGACCCAAGCCGACCATTCCTGAGAGAGTATGGTTAATTGAACCCCAACCATCAAAGTACACCCACAACCACTGTCTAGTATTCAGATCCGTATAAATAAGTAACTACCTTTACAAGGATTTGAACCAGGAACCTTCATCTCCAAAAATCAGCTGTTAAACAGCTGATTTTGGCGACGACTTTACCTCTAGACCAACCCGGTGGTTCTTTCACTTTTAAATCATTTATTTTTCGGTTTTAGCGAATAGACCACAAACTATCACGCATCTTCCTGGAAATGTCTCTTCCTCTCTCTCCTCATCGCCCAATATCTTTATGCTCTCTCTTCATGTGAAAATTTCGCTTCAGTTTTCTGTTGACCCACTGTCAAATTGCAAACTGGATTCCAAAATATGATAGCCTACAGTAGGCCGCCGCCTATTTCTCATTCTCTTTCTGTTGTCAGTCAGCCTAATAAATACTTTTTGTGTTTTCTTTAACACCGTCTAGCCTAGCGTACTCTTATAGCAGGTTTTCCCTAAAGTGTCACATGTTCCTTTAAAAAGGTTCCATCGGTAGGCTACTTAGGCCTAAATAGTTTTCCATCGGCACACAAGTTTACTAGGCTTAGGCCTACTCTTTCTTTATTACTTCAAAAATCAAAAATCGCTTTTTTTAATTTATATGTGAGCCTACTTTTTACAATTTTTGTCACAAGCTTTTTACGAAATAACGTTTACTGATTTTTAAAATTCCCAATACTTGACAAACAACTGCCTTTTAAAATAGTTTTTCTCAAAAACTATTTAAGATAATACAATAATTTTCTGACAGAATGTAGAATGCATTGATTTAGAAATATATTCTAAAAATGTCAAAGTGATATCTTAAGTAGAACCCAACCCACGGGGTTGGTCTAGAGGTAAAGTCGTCGCCAAAATCAGCTATTCAACAGCTGATGTTCGGAGACGAAGGTTCCTGGTTGAAATCCTTGTAAAGGTAGTTACTTTTATACGGATTTGAATGCTAGACAGTGGTTGTGGGTGTACTTTGATGGTTGGGGTTCAATTAACCATACTCTCTCAGGAATGGTCGATCTGAGTCTGTACAAGACTACACAGTCTCATTTACATGTCATACACATCATCCTCATCTCATTGGGTCATGGGGTTGCTTATTGTTCTCAATTGAACAGATTGCAACGTACACAAATTATGGATTACAAAAAAAAGTAGAACCCAAGAAATGATTCTTAACCTTTAAAATACAGAATAGGTTATACGGAAAAGGAAAGAGAAATTCATCGCTTATCGCATAGAATTAGGAGGAAGGATTTCTAACTTTTGTTTACCAATTGTATTTTTCTTTCTAATTTTTTAATGTTATTCTTGCAAACATTTTTCACTTTTAGATAAGCTTTTTAAGCGCTGTGAATGTTAATCAACACTAACCACTTGCCAATGCACCATTCAGTAGGCCCATAACAAAATAAATAAACAAATAAAACTACTTCTGCCGCTTCCGTAGCGTAGTGGTAGGCCTAGCCAGCTAGCTTACCACGCGGAGGTCCCGTCTTCGATTCCCGGCCAGCATCTGGAAATTTTCTCAAGTCAAAAAAACCCACCGTAGTCGCCTATGACCGAACTGTTGATCGATTGTAAACTAAAAAACAAACTTGTACTCCGATTTTCAAGTTTTTACCAACATTTTAAACTAGATAATAGGCATAAATTGGGAAATGGATATTAACTATTGGCCGGCGTAAGCCTATGCCTACCAGGGGCGGTTCCAGGGCTGATTTTCGTGGGGGGGGGGCTATGTTGTTTTTATGTAGCTCTTATTACATAATTTGTAATACATAGTTTGTAATTGAGTCATTGAAAAGTCCTCTTTTATGCTGTATTGCTGTAACCACAATTTCAATTCATTGAGAAATTTTCAAGGTGCTGACTGGATGCGAGTGGCTTTTTACTACTGACACTGATTGTTATCTTATTTCTATTTAAAAATAGACACTTTCTGTTTGACTCATTTTTATACTAAAATAATTATTGTTAATTGATAGGTACGATGAGTATTGGGATTCAGTTTTGTTACAAATAATAGCTTATAGAAAATATTAAACTAAGTTTTTCTAGTATTTCGGGGGGGGGGCGCCCCTGATGCCTACGGCGTGCGACCATCTAGACGAGGGAACAGTTTCCATTGGTTGACCTTGTAGCCTATTTATCTATCGATGGTGGCCCGTAGGTAGGCCTACAATATTGTTTATAGATAATTTACAAAGATTCTGACACGTTTCGCTTATTAAGCCTAAATCAGGCAAATCAAACAAAAACAATTAAGCCTACGGACACGAATATGCCTAATCGTTGAAAAATGTATTTTCAATCAAAACAACTTTCAAACGGATATCGTTAGGCCTACCAGCTTTAACGTCTGTTCATAGAAGACAATAAACAAATGACAAACATCTAATCATCTGCCGCCTCACTTGGCCTACTTTTCTAAACTAGCCTACACTCTGTTAGAAAAGTTCACCCTTTTTTAAACATTCTAATTCCTAATGTGTGTACGTTGCAATCTGTTCAATTCTGAACAATAAGGAACCCCTTGACCCAATGAGATGAGGATGATGTGTATGACGTGTAAATGAGATGTAGTCTTGTACAGACTTAGGCCGACCATTCCTGAGAGAGTATTGGTTAATTAAACCCCAACCATTAAAGTACACCCTCAACCACTTTCTAGTCGGTAGGCCTACCATGAATCGTGCATGACCAAATATAGAGTAAAGTATTTCCGTTGCGTTTTCAATAACTTTTTTTTTGTAATTCCTAATGTGTGTACGTTGCAATCTGTTCAATTGAGAACAATAAGCAATGAGATGACCCAATGAGATGAGGATGATGTGTATGACGTCTAAATGAGACTGTGTTGTCTTATACACACACACACTCACTGAGTATGGTTACCATCAAACTACACCCACAACCACTGTCTAGCATTCAAATCCGTATAAAAGTAACTACAGGTACCTTTACTAGGATTTGAACCAGGAACCTTCGTCTGCGAAAATCAGCTGTTAAACAGCTGATTTTGGCGACGTTTTTACCTCTAGACCAACCCGGTGGGTTAAAAACACGTGCCCGTTTTTAATGCAATCTTTTCAATTGACAACAATAAGTAGGCTACCCTAATAGGCAGCTGGAGTGTAAATTATTTAGACTCGATCTGCTTGCTTGATAGTTGTCTCGCTTGTAGCAGCCAGTTTTCAGGTTTCATTATTGTAAAACATGTCATTTTTTTATTCTAGTAAGAAAATAATTTAAAAATTTTCAAAATAAATGTCATTCAAATTATTAAAAATAAATGTTTGTTTTTATCTTTTATTTGTTATCGGGAACTGTACATTGTGACAACTACTCAATTTGATCGCTGCTGCTGTTTGCTGTATTTTTTTTTTTTACGTGGATTAGACATGAGTTTGAACAGGGACCCCCCAGTAGAGTTTGTTCACGGATGGCAGTCAACTGGTCACCATACAAAGTCGCTTGCCCAACCGGTGTTACTTGACAAATAATAGCGACTTTCTACCAGCTGATTGACTGGGCTGGCCCGAAGGCCGTCAAATATTTACAACAATTAAAAGCTTAAAGAGGAAGAATAAAAAATATGTTGGTCACCGGTCAGTTGAAGTTGACTTTTTTGTTTGTTCTCAGTAATTAATAAGTTTAAAATAACACGCTACACGCTTATCACATGCTCACCCAATTATTAGAACAAGAGAGGTGTAGTCTTTTACAGACTTAGGCCGACCATTCGTGAGAGAGAATGGTTAATTGAACCCCAACCATCAAACTACACCCACAACCACTCACTGTCTACCATTCAAATCCGTATAAAAGAAACTCCCTTTACTAGTATTTCAACCAGGAACCTTCATCTCCGAAAATCAGCTGTTAAACAGCTGACTCACGGCGACAACTTTACCTCTAGACCATCCCGGTGGGTTTAATAACATTTAAAATAACATTCCGTTCCGCACTTGGAACTGTTTTAGCCTGCTTTCGAACGGCCTATAGGCCTATCATAATAGGCTAACTTATAGGCTAATAGGCTACACAGATAGATAACCAATTTATAACAACACTACACAATTATGAATAAAATGTGAAAAATTAAAATGAAAAGAAACGGAATGAGTTTTAACGAATTAAAATACCGTGCGTTCGGAAAGTCGCTGTGCACTGGAATTGTGACTATGGATTTATGAAAATATGTATAAAGAAATGACTAAGCATTTTGGAAAAAAATTTATTCAATACCTTAATTACATTGTTAAACCGTGATTACATTGTTTATAGAAGGTGATCGAAATGACCTCCATTGGCATCAATACAGCATTGCACTCGTTTCATTTTGTTTGCAAACACCTTTCGCAACTGAAGAACAGTGATTCCTTGAATGTATGCCGTTATTGCGGCTTTAAGTTCGTCAATCGTGTGTGGTCTGTTCCGATACACAGTTTGTTTCGCCGCACCCCATAAAAAGAAATCGGGGGGAGTCAGATCAGGAGATCTTGCAGGCCACAAATTCTTTGAAATTATTCGTTCACCAAACACGTTGCGCAGGAAAGCCATTGAGATGTTAGATGTATGTGCTGTTGCCCCGTCTTGTTGGTACCAACCATTATTCATTTCCACTTGTGTTATTTGATGCGTAAAGTTCTCTAAAATATCAGAACAATAACGTTCACTATTGATTGTGTTTGCAAAAAAAATTGGTCCAACAATACGTGCTCTACTCACAGCAACCCAGACTCCAATTTTTGCTTCGTGTAAGGACTGTTCATGTAAAGCGCAAGGGTTAGTTGTCGACCATACTCGAGTATTTTGTGAACTTATATACCCTCCCAAGTGAAACCACGCTTCATCTGTATAAAACGTTACGTCAAGGATGTCTTCGGAATTTTGGTTGATGAAACGTTGAAACCAATGACAATAATTTAGTCTCTTGTCATTATCTGAAGGTTTCAGCTCTTGAACACACCTCACTTTGTATGGGAATAGTTTAAGTTCTTGTCTGACAGCTTTATGTGCGGTAGCAAGTCCGATATTATGCTGTTGTGCTAACTTACGCATTGATTTTTTTGGACTTTGTGCCATAGAATCAGAAATATCCAGCAGCTTTTGTTCGTCTAGCTTAGGGGGCCTACCACTACGTTCAGCGTCCTCAACAGAGCCAGTTGCCCGAAATTTTTCTATCAGTGTTCGTACTGCATTACGGTGAGGAATAATTGAATCTGGAAACTTTTCAGAAAATTTGCGCTTCACTAAATCACTGTACTTGTCACCTTCGCGAAATACGTATTCAACGAGGAAAATGCGCTCCTCTACTGAAAGAACCATCGCGTCCAACAACAAAAAACGTGCAACAGAACTGCAATAAATGAAACATATACAACTTCAACTCAATGACTGACAGGCCTCGACGTGTTCGGCAACAATTGAACAGCACAGAGCTACCAACCTAGCCATGAAATTATTCCCTGTCATGTCACTTGGTGCACAGCGACTTTCCGAACGCACGGTACTTTTATTTGTATAAATGTAGCGTAAAACGTAAAAACAGAATAGCCAAATCAAAACAATATTTCCTGTAGCTACTATTCATAGCGTAATAAAATAAGAAGGACTGTGTATACCAATGAACTTCGAGTGTCAGTATATTTGTTAGGATTGTAATAGAGAAGTAGGTTATTGTTTGAACAAAAACCTCCTACTTATGCAGGGAGAAAATTCATGAATAAATTACCCCAATCTTTAAAGTGTTGTGAGGATTTGAATTCCTTAAAAGAAAATCTAAAAAATACTTAATCGGTGAAACTTTTTATAGCGTACAAGAATTTATTTGTTGATAGTAGTGATACATTGTGTGTGATTCTTAAGTATATGTATTTCAGGTTTTATATCTGACGACATGTCCTATAGGCCTACTCCTCCTGGAGTCTCCAGGGCGAAAAAAAGAAAGAAAGAAACTGGGCATGCGCAGTAGATAGTTCCCCCTCTTACACTTCGTCTCAATGAAAGTTCATTGCGTGACTAACCATCAGTGAACACTGCAACATTAGACAGACCATAGGCTACACAAACATACAAGTTAGAAAATTGTAAAAGTATTCAAATTGAATTGCCCTTACATTAGGCCTACTGTACAGGGGCGGTTCCAGGGCTGATTTTCGGGTGGCGGGGGGCTATAGTATTGATTTTATGTAGCTCTTACTACATAATTTTTAATACATAGTTTGTAATTGAAAAGTCCTCTTTTATGCTGTATTGCTGTAACCACAATTTTAATTCATTGAGAAATGTTGAAGGTGGTGACTGGATGCGAGTGGCTTTTCACTACTGACACTGATTGTTATCTTAATACTATTTAAAAATAGATACTTTCTGTTTGACTCATTTTTATTCCTACTAAAATAATTATTATTATTAATTGATAGGTACGATGAGTATTGGGATTCAGTTTTGTTACAAATAATACCTTATAGAAAATATTAAACTAAGTTTTCCTAGTATTTCGGGGGGGGGGCATGGCCCCTTCCCTGACCGCCCCTGCTACTGTAGCCCTGCGTTAGGTTAGGTGTTTGCCTTCGTGGTTCGTATTTTTCTGTTTCAAAATCTGCGGAATTGAGCAAAGTTTAATATTAGGTAGACCTACAGCAACGTTGGCGTTTATAAAAAAATTACTGTAAAATATGTTGTTTTAGATGTGAACACGGTGGGCCAACTACGTTGTTAATTGATCCCTCAGTTCGGGCTGTGTCGAATGGTGTGGTCATCGTTTCTCCCTCCTAATGTGCTTTTATTTTGTTGGGGATGTTTTTGATTGACTCGTAGGCGTTTGTGAAAGTCATAAATGAGGACGGAAGGTCGTTCACCCGAGTATACCTAGTACAATTATTGTTTAGCGTGGTTTCAAACAATGACCGACTGACTGACAGTTTATGAAAAATGGTCGCACATTAAAGGGTGGGTAACTTCCTTACAATGGTAGGAATTAAAGGAACTCGCTACCTGAAAATTATTTCAGTAGTCTATAGGAAAAGGGCTATACAAATTGTGGTTTAGGTATTTTAATGAAACTTTTGTTGGTAGTCAGCACAAGTTTACCGTTGTTTGACAGGTAGGCGGCTACCCTATTTATACTTGTAGGCCTACAAATTTGGCGTTCCCAGAAATAAATCCAAATATACCGTGGCTTCTATTCGACTACAAAACGGTGCACTATTCCCGATTTGAAAGTAAATATCTAGAAAGAGGCATACAGTTTCCAACGCGACACTCTCTCCTGTTGGAAGGCTTGATCAAAACGTTGGTTCACTAGATGAGTAAAACTACACTTACAGTTGAGCCGTTGTTAGTTTGCTCCTCCTTCTGTCAACAAACAAAAGCCACCTACTACAGGGTGCACGCTACACTCCACCACTTTACAAAGGTCGTATTCCTATTAAGTTAACTATTTTTTAAATTATAAGTACTTAAAACATCAACCATGATATAATGTAGGCCTAACAATTTCATTTATAAAAATACTTTTAAATGTATTTTGTATTGTAAATACTTTTAAAAGTATTTGTTGTTACTTTTTAATCAGCGTGTACTCATTTTTACGCGTAATGTGCATACTCAGTGACTTGGTCATTATTTGTTTACATTAGGAGCAAACTAACAGAGGCTGGATTACAGGCCTACAAGCAACTGCAATTAACAATTAACTTGTAACAGTGATTTGGATGTAACGGGTGTTTTATTAAGGACACAACCCTCATTATAAGAAGATAGAAGTAATACATGGGTAAATTTTCTCTCCCCCAATCGGTAGGCTATGTACTCAAGGCCAACTACCTAACACAGTTAAAATGTTCCAATCAAGCATTAGTGTGGTGACACCAGTCGTGTCGTTATATTGTGTCACCAACGATTTCTTCCAAGGAAGAACGCGTGTTTATTGTAGACGTACATACCGAGTAAATCTTACAAACGTGTGCAACCGGTATAGGTACGGCAGCGTGAGTTTATTCTTCTTCAGCTGTGTAAAATTTTGTTCCTCATCACTAAAATAAAAATGATCCAACAATTGAATACCTTTTTGTTCAACCAAAGATCGAAACCACCGACATTATTGTAATCGTTTCTGATGGTCAGTAGCTTTCAGTTGATGAGTTACGCCAACGCGATAAGGATGCAAATGTAACTTTTTCGTAGCTCTGAAAACAGTAGTTAATGTTAGCCCAACTTGCGATGATAATCTTCTAAGCGATTTTTTTAGGTGATTGAGTCAAACGATTTTTCAAATCTTCGAGAACTTCCGCGGTTAACTTTGTTGGCTGGCGAGATGGTTTCTCATCGAGCACACTCCCAGTTCTACGAAAATTATTTATCAAACGCAATATTGACGATTTATTCGGAACGGCAGAACGGGGAAATTTTAACTGAAACTTATCTTGTACACATTTTTGTAAGATTTACTCGCTATGCAAGTCTCTACAATAAACACGCCTCTTCCTTGTATAAATCCATTGGTGACACAATATCATGAAACGACTTCTGTCACCACACTAATGCTTGACTTGAACATTTTAACTGTCTTAGGTAGAGTTGGCCTCGAGTACACTGTTGCCAATATACCGATTGGGGGAGAGAAAATGTACCGATGTATTGCTTCTATCTTCTTATAATCAGGGTTGCGCCCTTAATAAAACACCCGTTAGTTAAGATAAAGCTTTAAATCAAACAACAAGTACTTAGGATTAATTCGGTAAAATTTTTCCGTAAAGAAAAGCGTTTTTCATTTTATGTAGACTGATTGTAAATTTGTTCATGAATCGCCTAACTTACTAAGAATTTTCCCTTAAATTTCCAATATTTGGTAACAAACATTTTATTATTAAACTATTTAAGTTATGTTATTTAAGCTAGGCTTATCTTACTTGTATGAATGAGTACAGTTGAGCCGTTCTTAGTTTGCTCCTCCTTCTGTCAACAAACAAAAGCCAGCTATTACTACAGGGTGCACACTAGAGTCTGCCACTTTATGGATGTCGTATTCCTATTAAGTTAACTATGTTTTTAATTATAAGTACTTAAAACATCAGTCATGATATGCTGATGGATTAATAATTTCATTTATAAAAATACTTTTAAAAGTATTTTGTATTTAAATAATTTTAAAAGTATTTTGTTGTTACTTTTTAATCAGCGTGTATGCATTTTTATATAGGGTGATTCACGAAGATATGCGGAAACTTTGGGAGCTCATTGTAGTGTAAAAATAGAGAAAAAAGTTCATATAAACATGGTCCGGAAATGCTTCGTTTCCGAGTTACGGCTAGCGAAAGATTTCCCCCGGATTTCAGCTCACCAGGTGAAATGAGGTCTTCCTGAAATGTAAGGTAGATTAAGGGGCGAATTCAATCGTTTCTTATGGTTTTTGACCTGATAAATTGAATAAAACAGGACCCAGAACTGTAAGTTAAATAGTTTTTGAGAAAAACAGCGTCAAATGCAAAAAATGGAGTGAAAAATACACATCTTTTCATCTTTGTTTTTCCGGTTAATTTTACTTTGTACTCTTATGAATAAAAATTCATTTAATCAAACATCTATTCGCTTTTTGTGTACTTTATTTACACCGGTTTGTTCAGAATAAAATTTTCTACATGTTTTATTGAAAAATTTTAACTGTTTCTTGGTAAAATAACAAAGTTATTCTTGCCTAAAGATGAAAAAAATGTGTTTTCACTCCATTTTTTGCATTTGTCACTGGTTTTCTTAAGAACTATTTAACTTGCAGTTCTGGGACCTGTTTTATTCAATTTATTAGATCAAAAACCATGAGAAATGATTAAATTCGCCCCTTAATTATCTTACCAGAATTTCAGAAAGACCTCATTTCACCTGGTGAGCTGAAATCGGGGTGAAACTTTCGCTAGCAGTAACTCGGAAACAAAGCATTGCCGGACCATGTTTATATAAACTTTTTTCATTATTTTTACATGTACAATGAGCTCCCAAAGTTTCTTCATATCTTCGTGAATCACCCTGTATAATGCTCATGCTCAGTGACGTCATTATTTGTTTACATTAGGAGCAAACTAAGAGAGGCTGGACTTTTAAGTATGTAGCTATTAAGTAAAGCGAAACAGATGTCACTCAACTAATTTGTAGCCTATTTGCATTTGGATGAAAGTTATTTCGGTGAGACATTCTTATTTCGAACATGGCACCGTAACACTGTTTATAATTTATTGTAAAAATAATTACAACTACTATAGGTATAGATATCAGACGAATTGATGTCCCGTAGCCGAACGAGTGAGAGGGAGATATGTGGCATAACTACGCATGCGCCTAAAGGTCTTTACCGTTACAATCCAAATCTGAAAACATTTGACAGTCGTTATTTTGCTTGTTAGTTAGTTTACTGCGTGCATAAACGCTTGCTCACAACAACGAGTAAAATTATACGACAATGTTATTGGGTAGGCGCGTATGGGTTGTGCGAGTGAGAGCGTTATCCATTCTCTCACTCACACGACTGGGGGACTTCAATTCATCTGAATACTGTATGTTGTGTTGTTATTTTTGTAAATATGTAAGTAACTGTTTTGTATAGTAGTCTATGTTAATAAATAAGAGAAATTGAATAATGTAAATGGAGGAAAAGAAAAATAATATTTATTGAAAAGATAAAAAATATTGTGTATTTCATTTTATTAAGTTACGTTCTCTTGCCTATATGAGTATAGCCTACTATAAGAATGAAAGTATTGTTTTCATGTCGATTTTAACAAATCCACTCTTCTCACCTGAATATAGGCCTACTTTTAAACAGACCCCCTGAACCCAAAAAATACATGTTTTTAGCGATTGGTCTGTGTGTCTGTGAACTTGAGATATCAAGAACGGAACATCGTACGAACTTGAAACTTAAGTTACACACCACTACCGGACCCAACACAAACATTTTCATCAAAATCGGTCAACCGGAAGTAGTAGTTTATTCGTGTAATTTTTCACTTTTTTGCGATTTTCTAAAAAACTGGTCTACGATGTTTTTTAAATCGCCTGGTTTACTAAATTTTTTATGCTGTACAAGATAGGGTAGGCGCCGTGTTTGCTGAAATTCTTGGTGAGGCTGTTTTCACGTGAAAAATTGTTTTTTAAAATTATGGCCTTCATATGCATTTTAGCGCAAAAACTTATGTAATCAAAGTTGTAGAAAATTTAAAATCCTACTACAACTTTTATTTCAAACATTTTTTTGTATAACACTTAGTTTAGCGGTAATTAGCCTCTGTTATGTTTCTTTTCTCAATAAAACGTGTGAAAAATTAATTTTTTAAAGATTTCAGCCTTAGTATGCATTTTACGATAAAAGTGTAGACTAATAATCAAATTTATAGAAAATTAAAAAAACTACAACTTTTATTAAAAGCTTTTGCCTCTACAGAGCCTAGTTTAGTGTGAAAGAGTGATTTTCCGTATTTGTAAGCAAAACTGAGGTTGATTTTCATTTTTCGTCTTTCACTCATGATTAAAATAAGGTTATGTTTATTGAGGTTGGGTTTTTGTTTATTTCTAATGTTTTATTACTAATATTAAGTTACAGTGGTCATTATTTGCATTAGCAAGAGAAAGTCGTGTGAGTGTTTCACACCAGATTTTTTTAATTTAATTAAAGTGACGTCGATTGGGTTAGCGTTGTTGTGTTGTGGTGCATTGAAACAGCCGTCGTCGTCATACGTCCGTCCCTATCCGTGACTGCTATCAACATAAACAACTTTTCTTCAGTAGCCCTAATTTCTTTCTTTTCGGCTAAAAGAAAACCCATATGATAATCGCAAAATGTTAATCGTGAATTAACATTTTTCGTTAACCCAAAAAAATCTGATGTGAAACACTCACACGACTTTCTCTTGCTAATGTAAATATTGGAAAATAATCTGTCCTGATAAGTATAAAGGTCTTAACTAGAAAATAGTTATTTTTCAGAAGAAGCAAATGAAAATTTAAGACAGTATAATTTATATAGGCTATTTGTTATTATCTAACGATAGTTTTTGCAATTGTCTCTTCCGAAAATTGTTTTTATAATTTATTATACATTTCTTTTCTTTTCTATTATCAACGAAAATAAAAATTTCTTTTACGTCTACGCTGTGGCCCATTTTTGGGAAGGCAATTCCGTGAATTGCCTTAAGACTTAAGACGTTAACAGTTAGCAGTGTAACTGAATACCTTTTGACCTGGTTAATTCTTAGTACAGTTACTTAAGTCAAGAGTTTGGCTTTGGTTGCTTGTCTTCTCGACCATTTCAATTTGTTTTTTTCCCAGTTGATCTCACCAATTGATATCGGTGAAGTAGGCCTAATAAACTACTATCGGTATAAAGGTTAACTCACCTTAAGACCTTTAAAGGTCTTAAATTAACAACTTAAAAGGTCGTAGCCTTTTGTACAACTAAACCAGACTGAGAAACTAAAAATCTAAACTAATTAAACTACTATCGGTATAAAGGTCTTAACTCAACTTAAGACCTTTTGTACAACTTTAAAAGAGTGAGAAAAGCCATTTTATAAAGCCATTTAGACCATTCAACATAATTCACTTAAGGAGTTACCTACACTTAAGCCCTTTCTACCAATTAAAAGAGAAAATTTTTCTAAATTGTGTTAGTAGCCTACACTTAACTCAAAACCGACAATTTTTGACTTTATCACTATAGAATAACCTATGAATGGCACTAAAGTAAAATCGACCTTGAAATAGATGTCGTAGGTTTTGTTAACTTACTTATTGTTTGGGTGGTGGGCGTACCATCTTGCTCACAGTAATCTAATTTCAAATTGAAATCCATAGGCTAGGCCTAATTATAAACACTTGTGTCATAAAAAGCATACCGAAGCCGCAATCTTAAAAACTCATTTCATACCAGTTTCTACGATGAACTAGGAAAAATGAAAAATTGCGGCTGCTTAAGCGGATTGAGTGAAGGTGTCATTTGTTGACTGGTAGCCTATTGATGGTTACAATCGATAGTAACCATCGATGGTTGCTATCGATGATTAGTAACTATCGATATAACCATACTTTGATAGTAACTATCGATGTATAATGTAGGTTAAACCATCATACTTCGGTTTGTTGATACTCTCGGTGTTGATGGTGTTTGCTCACCCGACATCTTTTGTAATTTGCTTGAAATGTTCTAATAATGTTTGCCTCACCCTCCATTATTGATAGAGCCCTACCTGAGTGTCGTGGAAGATATTTTTACTTTGTTATTAGTCTAAGTTAGTGTTGTAGCCTACGGATTCAACAAGAGCCTGGTTGCTGTTGGACCATTCGAAACAAGGTTTGTCTGTTACTTATATAGCTTATTTATAATTTTCAGGTAACTTATTTGTGTCGGTAGGCCTACCATATAGAGTTAAGTATGTCCGTTGCGTTTTCAGTAACTTTTTCTTCTTTTTGTAATTCCTTATGTGTGTTCGTTGCAATCTGTTGAATTGAGAACAATAAGCAACCCCATCACCCAATCAGATGAGGATCATGTGTACAAAGTGTGAATGAGACTGTATAGTCTTGTACAGACTCAGGTCGACCATTCCTGAGAGAGTATGGTTAATTGAACCCCAACCATCAAAGTACACCCACAACCACTGTCTAGCATTCAAATCCGTATAAAAGTAACTACCTCTATTAGGATTTGAACCAGGAACCTTCGTCTCCAAAAATCAGCTGTTAAACAGCTGATTTTGGCGACGACTTTACCTCTAGACCAACCCCGTGGGTTTGTTATTTTCAATAACTTTGTTATTCAATAACTAAAAAGTTATTTTCAATAACTTTTAGCATAGGCCTATATAATTATTTGTGACAGGTAGATTTGTGATAGTTAAGTAGGTAATCGATAATCGACTCGTAAATCGATTATCGATTATGATAGATAATCGACTCGTAAGTCGATTATCGATTATTATAGATTGTCATAACCTACAAATAAAAATATTCAATGATTCGTTTCTTATCCGATTGTAAGCCTACAATAGTTTGTTCGGGTAAGATTCCTTTGAAATGGGTGGGCCTACAGTGGGGTGTCGACGCGCAAATAAAAAGTCAAATGTAATGCAGTATAAGTTAGGCTACTTTGATTAAGGATCACTTACAAATGGCAATTACAAACAACCTCTCGAATGCTCATATTGTTTGCCTTCAGCATTCACACGGTCCTGCAGTTTATTTTTATACTCAAGCACACTTTGGCAAAAAAAATTCTGAAACTGATATTTCGCATATAATTAAAAGTATGCCTATATTGGAACGCGTAAGTATTGTTTGCCCTCGTGCCTAGCTGTTGCTAGCAGGCAGTAGACCGATGGCCAAATAACTACCACTCTACCCGATTGCACATTGTTGCTGTTTACGTGACTTCAACCTTTACTGGCTTCATTCATTAAGTAAAACGACGAGTCACGTGGTAGCCTATACTCACAATGACTGGAAAAGTATGTATGGTTATCACCCTGCAAATGACACCTTCACTTTTCATTCACGAACCACAGTTGAGCCGTTGTTAGTTTGCTCGTACTGTCAACAAACCAAAGCCACCTAATACAGGGTGCACGCTAGAGTCTGCAACTTTACGGATACCGTATTCCTATTAAGTTAACTATTTTTTTAAAATTATAACTACTTAAAGTACTAAAAACATCAGTCATGATTAATGATGTAGGGCTAACAATTTCATTTAGAAAAATACTTTTAAAAGTATTTAGTTGTTACATTTTAATGAGCGTGTACACATTTTGATATAATGCGCATGCTTAGTGACGTCATTATTTGTTTACATTAGGAGCAAACTAACAGAGGCTGGACTTTTCACTACCTGTACAATGAAATAGGAGATAACTGTCTCCTGTGTGACTATATAGTGTGTTCTTCTTGTTGATAATGCTTCACTCATATAAATTATAAATTAGCAGATAGAGCGCAAATAATTTAACACTCGCAAATGAGTTTAGGTGGTTGAATTGGAGGTTAGTGATGATGTAGGCTAAGTGATAAGTGATCTAGCAGTGAGACAACGACTGTTAACTGTCTGTTATGTCAACACTCCCGTCTCTCTCTCCTCTGTTGTCTTGGCTTATTCATTCATCAACATTTCAATTGGTCATTTCCTTTATTTATCAACCAAATCTTATAAAAGCCTCCTCCATTCATCATGCTCCTCAATCATATTTCATTAATAAAACAGCAAACACAAGAAAGAAAGAAAGAAAGAAATTCATGAATGGAGAGGTCGCAAAGTGAAGGGTGAAAGGTGAAAGTGTTGTTCGGGGTGATACTTAAGGAGGGAGGGTGGGTACGCCTACGCGGCCACTTAGCCTAACAAGCCAAGTGTATTAAATAAGTTAGTGACAATTAGCCTACACATTTCATTAGGCTATTGTTCTAGTCTACAACACATGTCTAACTATTACTTACTACCACCGAATTAGTGATCGATCTAAACGTTTTATTTATTTTTTTTCAATTCCTGATTTGTGTCAGTTGCAATCTGTTCAATTCAGAACAATAAGCAATGAGATGAGGATGATGTGTATGACGTGTAAATGAGACTGTGTAGTCTTATACAGACAGACACACTCACTGAGTATGGTTAATTGAACCCCAACCATCAAACTACAACCACAACCACTGTCGTCTAGTTTTGAAATCCGTATTAAAGTAACTAACTTACCTTTACTAGGATTTGAACCAGGAACCTTCGTCTCCAAATATAACCTGTTCAACAGCTGATTTTGGCGACGACTTTACCTCTAGACCAACCTGGTGGGTCTGATCTAAAGTATATACGTTTTTTCTTAGTTGAGTCCTAGCCACCGGGCGAGTGCAACGAACAGAACTCACTGTTCTTCAAACAATTCTGCTTACAGTACGACCGCTCCTACCTTTCATGTCATTGCATACTTTTGCACGAGAAACTATTGAGCCTTCTATTGAATTGAAACCCCCCCCCCACCCCATAGAGATAGAATTAGTTTATGACTAATGTTGGCTAAATGAGGACCATTAGTCAGTGACAACCGGCTAAATATCATTTAAACTAGGTAGGCTAACTCATTTATAAACAAACATTCATCAATAATAAATCTTAACCCTTTATAGGTCTGTGGTAAGTATACTTACCACTGGCAATAAGGTCGATTTTTTTAAAGAATAAGGTATGCAGTTGAACCCTATTGGCATTTTACGGTTCTATAGATGTTCTATGGTAAGTAGGTGATCCACATTTTGAAATTAGTTTAGTGCGCAGCGATCATTTGCTTCATGAGTTACACGAATGTGGTAAGGATTGTACCCAACCGTGTTGTTTAGTTGTTACTTTTGTACAGTGCTTAGAAAACTCAAGTTTTTTTACGGGAAAGCAAAGCATTCATGCTAATATAAAGTTCAGATAAGTTACTTTACACATTTCTCTGTTATATAGTAGCCTAATACAAGTTGTTTTAATAAGCATTCTTACCACTAAACATTATTTGTGATTCCCACTTCAATAAACGTTTCTTGGTAAGTATACTTACAAGGACTTAACATAAAAAAAGAAATATCTTACTGTTCTGGCACTAGAAGTAGGCTACATTATCCAAGTCCCTATAAAACAAAATTGTAACATTTTGCAACATGTAGGCCCTATATATATTTTTCCTGTAGTAGGCTACTGCCCTATAAAGGGTTAAAGCAGTTTTGTTGATATCAAATTTTTCTAAAGCAGGCGGCGTTTAACGTTTTCTTCTTATTTCAACAGAGGTTTTAAAGCATCAATCTGTTTAAATTCTTTTCGTACTCTTTGTAAACTCGAACAAGATACACCTGTAAATTCAGCAGTAAGTGATTCTATCTCTTTAACTTATAAATTAGGATATTTGTTAGCAAACTTATTGATAACATTAGCCTAATTGCAATTGTCTTTTCTCCGGTTCGTAAACGTTTCCCTTTTTTATGTTTAATATTACTTCCCAAAGAAGACGGTTCGTCCGCCATCATCAATACATCTGTTGTCGCACAATCACGTGATTGTGCGCATTAACACACAAAAACTAAGAAAAAATACAAAAATTGATGAGAATAAATAGAATTTTACATCAAATCGCTCATTATATCATGAAGACATCACACACCACGTATTCCAAAATGTGACCGACTCATACACTACAAGATTTATTTTGTTTTGATTACACCAATCTATAAACAAACAGATAAAGTCATGTGAAGTGAAAATAATTTACATATAAAAAGGACAAACCATTATAATTTCATTATTAGGCCTATTAGCTACATTATAGGCCTACCACCGACGATCGAATTGACAAAATGTAATGAGTAGGTGTTCTCTTTTTTTAGATCACCGGTTAGGTTGGAGAGAGTTGACCAGAGGCCACGCGTGTTCATGTGTTAGCACATACGCAGTTTGTTTACAACAGGACTCAACTTACAAAAAACCGACTATAATGTGGTTTAACCCACCGGGTTGGTCTAGAGGTAAAGTCGTCGCCAAAATCAGCTGTTCAACAACTGATTTTCGGAGACGAAGGTTCCTGGTTCAAATCCAAGTAAAGGTAGTTAGCTACTTTAATACGGATTTGAATGCTAGATAGAGTGGTTGTGGGTGTAGTTAGATAGATGGTAACCATACTCTGTGAGTGTGTGTGTGTCTGTAGAAGACTACACAGTCTCATTTACACGTCATACACATCATCCTCATCTGATTGGGTCATCAGGTTGCTTTTTGTCCTCAATTCAACAGATTGCAACGTACTCATATTAGGAATTAAAAATAATAAAAGAAAAAATAATGTGGTTGTGAAGAGTTAGTTGGTATGAGAACGGAGAGAGTTGTCAGCGGCAAATATCCTCTGGTAGCCGGCTGGTCTCCCGGCTAGTAGTGTTGAGATGATTTTGGGTCGGCCAGCCCAGCCCAGCCCCCTACAGCACCTCCATCTTCTGTCTACGTGTAGGCCTACGTTAATTGTTTTCTATTTATTTGGACAACAGTAGCCTATCGCCTATAACACTCACGTACACACTCTGTAGGCTGTAGGCTTAGGAGTGTAGGCCTTTTACATTTCTTTTGCGTACTAGTTGTTGCTGTTGTTGGATTTTTGCAACCGTCCGCCTGTTTTGAAGAGAAAAGTGGCGGCGACTGGTGAATAGGAAAAGTATTGTTTGTTGGGGGGGGGGGGGAATGCGGGCGAGGTGGAGTTGTGGAGGGTGACGAGAATGGACCGAGTACCAATCCAGCTGATAAGAGTGGAGGTGAAGGGGGCACGAGTCAGGTATCCTAATGAATGAGTGACGCATGCTGGGAAACCCATTCCATTGTTCTATTTATTACTGCGATACAAAACATTCGTTTTCAAACTTACCTGTATTTAACATATTTGTTTGTATTTATTTACATGTTTTGATATAAAATGGTAAGTTAAATATTATGAATCCGACCAAGTTTATAACCCCTTGAGGTATTTGTTAAATTAATCCGCCGGATGATATAAATATTTTTTTTAGAATAATATAATGTTAATAGGCTATTCTGTAGATGATTGTCGTGTTTAAGTGTGAATGTTGTAAATAACTAAATGAACATTTTTAATAATTATCTCCGGTGAAATTAGGTGAATATTTCAGAATCATCTGCTTATTATTTATTTCTTATCATTTTGTTTTTTTTTCGTTGTAAAGGAGGTTTTGGTTATTTTTTTTTATTTATTTAAAAAAGTACTATCTAATTTTGATTGTAAATATTAATTAAGAACAGTAGGTATAATATGTTTTAATGTTATAATTTGTTAATTACAGAAGTGGGTTGTAATTTTTTCATGAGTTGTATCTAATTGATAAGTTGCATTTATTGTTATTTATAACAGATTATTATGCATTAAAAAAAAGTTATATGATAAAAAAAAAGTCTAGTTAGTCGCTACCACTACAAATGCATCTGTAGCTGTGAAACACTACTAACACTCATTCATTCTTCTACTACTATAACAACGCACTCACTCCATTCCACAACAACTTCACGGAGGGAGGGAGGGAGCTGTGACTCAAACAGTAGGCCTATGTCCACACAATAACCAGATAGAGTTTTAGGGTCTTTTCCGTTTTCTGTATGCCACTATCAAATCCGAATTCCCTAAAGGGTTGCACATTTGTTCATTTCTCCCACTCCCTCTCATACTGAGACAGCCACACTCACGCATGCGTACACACGTCCTTCCCAGTTCCAGTATAATATATAGTACTGTGTTATACGTTCTGTTGTTTTATTTTGTCATTACTACATCACTATTAAGTTATATTTTTTTATTAAATATTTTGCTATTACTAGGTTACAATATACTTTTTATGTTATATTTTTTAATTATTTACATTGTGAAGAGTGAGTGAGGGTGAGTGTTTCACACATAGTACTCTTTTAGTAGTCACATCTTCTGGGATTATGTATGTAATAACCTGTTTTCAAGAAGGAGCTCTGCATCAAGTTCCTCCGTCCGAATATTAAGTTATTAGTAGTGACTGTACAAAATTCAAGGCAGACTGTAAATATTGCTAGCCATATTGGCGCGCTAGACGCACCAGTGGCAGAATTTTGTAACCCTTCAGGGAATTCGGATTTGATAGTGGGATACAGAAAACGGAAAAGACCCGAGTTTTAAATTATTTTCACTCCATCTCTCTCTTATCATTTAACAAGAGAACAGGTAGGCCTACACGTGTAAAACATCCCACCGGCGGTCACAGTAACTTATCTTCTGTTTCAATAGCCTACAGGTGTACAGGTAGACCTTTTCGGTGATTGAAGTGGGAGGTGGGAGTAGATGCAATGGTACACCGCCGCATCGCTGCTCGCTTTGCTTACAATAAGAGGTCTGCCATACAACTAACAGTTGAAGGTTTTCATAATTTCCTAATAAACGACGACGCCTAAAACAGAGAAGCAAGTTAAAGGGCGAAGGGTAAAAAGGACATTGAGCAAGTGCCACAACATACAGCAGCTGTCACTTGATTAATGTAATGAAGAGGATAGGATTGAGTAGTAAAAGTTAGGCTCGTGCTACTGGAAGACCTGATCATGCAGACCAGATGTCATCTAATTCAAACTAATTATTTACTTAAAGCAACGCCTGTCCAACAATTACACTTACGTAACCCCCCCCCCCACACTCTATTACCCTAAACCTACTAGATTAATTGAACAACGAACGCCTTCTTCACTTTCATACAACTATTGTTTCACAAGTTTTTTTTTATTCCTAATTTGTGTACGTTGCAATCTGTTCAATTTAGTACAATAAGCAACCCGATGACGCAATGAGATGAGGATGATGTGTATGACGTGTAAATGAGACTGTGTAGTCTTATACAGACTCAGGGCGACCATTCCTGAGAGAGTATGGTTAATTGTACCCCAACCATCAAAGTACACCCACAACCTTCACTAGGATTTCAACCACAGAACCTTTGTCTCGGATAATCAGGTGTTAAACAGCTGACTTCTGTCTACCTCTAGACCAACCCAATGGTGGGTTAAACAAGTAAGTGTTGTTATTCAACGAGATCACAACACAAATGTGTCCCGTTCAAAGAATCCCCTCTTTGGTTTGGTTTGGCCACCGTTCACCAATCAACTTCTTTCACGCCTATTAGGCAATACCTTATCTTCTATACTAATATATATAATAAAGAAGAAACTTCTGTTGGTTTGTTTGTTTGTTTGTATGAGGTGGTAATCTCTGAAACTTCTGAACTGATTTTTAAAAATCTATCATTGTTGCATAGCTTAGAGCTTCCTGATCAGTATAGGCTATTTTGCAACTTAAAGTAACTTTAATTAAGTTAGTTAACCAACTTAAACTGTGACGATGTCACAATTTTTAGTTTATCGGGCGCATAGCACTTTTATTTTTCGTAAGTCCTCTGAATGGTGTAGGACTATCTTTTGGGCTAGAAGCACGATTCAACTTTTATATTTCATAGAAAAACGTGATGCCCATAACAGACAGGTGGAGTGTCAAATTATTTACACTCAATCTGTTAGTTGCAGGGCTAAAATAAATAGTTCTGTTTCTTATCACATGGTCAGCCAATTAAATGAGTGAATCATTTAATAAGAGAAGAGGTAGAGGTGTACTGTGACACTAATCACAGTTATCTTATCTGAAAGTAATGAATTTCATTATACAGTTGGATTGTGTGGTGAATGAAGTGAAGGTGTCATTTGCAGAGTGGAAAATATGTGCTTTTCAGAGGGCTCGGTATGCTGATAAGCGTACTCTTCCACTGAGTGAGTTGTGGCAATGGTAAACCACTTCACTCCTCGTTTTACTTAGTAAAACCTCTAGAGGTTCAAACCAGCCAACCAGGCTGATGACCTAAACAACAACAAGAAAAACGTGAATAATAACATTCGTTCCAAAAACATTAAAAATTTGGAAATATTCAACATTTGTATTTCTGTACTGTATTTCATATAAGTTATTTGAGTGAATGAGTCATAGCCTATAGGCTACGAGTGCAATTACTCAGTGGGTACCGCACCCACCTATTAGGCTACTGTCTCTTATCTCAACCATATAGGCTATCAACTGTCTCTTTCTTTTTCATCATCGGTAGTCTTCTATGCATTCTATTCAATTGTGTTAAATCGCAGGGAGAAACATTTAAAACGGTGGGCATCGATTTGAATGAGACAAGAGGGTTTCCTTCACTCATGGACAGCTTTATGTCGGACTTTCTAGAGCTGCAAGTGCAGAAAAACAATTTATTAGGCCGAATGATGAAGAAAAGTAGGCGTATCCTTGTCGAATGTAACAGCAATCGCATCAAGATCCGAGGTAAAGCAAAACACAGGCCATAGCCTACGAGGGACGGACCACACCATTTCTGCTTATTCGATGGACCATCTTCAAAGAATGATCGTATCTTTATTTCATTTCACTTTAGGCTACATTCTTCAATTAAAACACAATAGGCTAAATTTTAAACGCAATACAATTATTGTGCGTACATTTATTGTGTATTCATTTATTGTGCGGCCACAATAAATTTATTCAGTTTATTCATGCGGCCGCCCGCATTGGCGCAGTTGGTTACGTGCTCGCTTCTCATCATGCGGTCCTCGGTTCGAATCCCACTCAGGCACGGTGGCATATTTTCATACGTGACAAAAAACATTTCATCCTCCATTGTACAATAGTTACACCCCAACGTCGTCGCTAATGACCGTTGCAGTTGATGCGACGTTAACTTAAATAAAAAAAAAATTTATTCATAATAGGCCTATATTTAGTTGAAATCAATGTCCTTTCATTTTTCTTTTAACCAAATCATCACTTTAACCGTTTATCAGCTGAATCTGTTTTTTTTTCTTTAATGTAGGCCTATTTAAAAAAATAGGCCTACATTTAAAATAAAATTTAATATTTCACTATTTGAAAATCCATTTAACAAAAATAATTAAAAATTTAATTTTTATTATAAAAAATAAACAATTTTGATAAAAAATTAATATAGTATTTTAGGTTTATGTAAAACTTTTAAAAATGTAGCATGACATTTTTTAGACCGGACTTAGAATTTGCCAAATTCTTGTTTGGGAAGGCTATACAACGTTCAAAATAGATTATTTTATACCGATTTCTATAATTTTGATGCGGCACGTCTTGAGTAGATAAAAGAAGATATTTCTTAACATAGAATAGAATACTTAAAGAGACCAGTGTAAATATGTAACACAGCGGGGGAAAATATTGAGAATTCCTGAAGAGAGGTGATGAGGAGGAGGGGGAGACACTAATTGCCAGTTTAGTATAATTAAGAGTGTAGTGGTAAGAGTGAGTAGCAGGCTGCGGCGGTGGCGGTGGCGGGTTGTCATCCAAACGGACACAACACAACAGAAGAGAAGAGAAGAGACGAGAAGAGAAGAGATTGTTGTAATTAAGAGGTGGATCCGATAATCCTGTGACTGGACTGAGGCGGTCTCCCTTTCATCTGTAACCAACCGTTTAATACATAATTATTCATCACTGCCACTGGGTGATCAAAAAACAACATAACTTCACTTTTATATATCTTTTTATTTTATTCCTAATTTGTGTAGTCTACGTTGCAATCTGTTCAATTTAGAACAATAAGCAACCCCATCACCCAATGAGATGAGGATGATGTGTATGACGTAGTAGTCTTGTACAGACCCAGGCCGACAATTCCACAGAGAGTATGGTTAATTAAACCCCAACCATCAAAGTACACCCACAACCACTGTCTAGTATTCAGATCCGTATAAAAGTAAACTACCTTTACTAGGATTTGAACCAGGAACCTTCGTCTCCGAAAATCAGCTGTTATACAGCTGACTCACAGCGACGACTTAACCTCTAGACTAGACCAACCCGGTGGGTTAGTCTATCTATCTAACACCAACATTGTTGTTGTTTAAGCCAGGAGTTCTCAACGTGGGGGGCGTACAAGATTTTCAAGGGAGGCGTCATCGTATTAGAATTAAAAAATAGCTATGATTAACCAAGGTTAGTTCCTGCCTTTATATTTCAAACACCATTATTTTATTGTACAACACTCAATGATACAGTTTGAATATTTCGTAATCAATTATATTTTAAGTTTTTTGGTTCTGTGATTTGACTTGTATGTTCAAAAATATATTAAAGGTAGTATTAAACATTTTTTAAAAAGTTATCAAATATTTAATTGTATTACCTTTATCCCAACCCTAAACTCGCTATAGTTACAAATTGAAATTCTACTAAGTAGGCCTACTTGGGTTGACCATATAAGGGGGTAATAGTACTAGGGAGGTGTGACGGAAAGTCAGTCTACTAAGGGAGGCACACAGCCTGAAAGGTTGAGAACCCCTGGTTTAAGCGATCAACCACTAAGTAAAACGGGCAGTGAGATGGCCCCTTACCATTGCCTCCATCATTCCTCACTCACTGACTGGATAATTATGCTCATCAGCCAGCAGATGACACCTTCACTTCATTCACCATCCATTCACCAGAGGCAGAGGGTAGGAGCTAACTGTCGTCCCTAACAACCAACGGTCTTCTGTTGTTAAATGCTGCTTCACTCGTATAATTGGCTGACCATGTAGGCGTATCTGATAAGAGAGAGAGAACTACAGCCTACTAGCCTATTATGAGTCGTGGAACTAGCAGATCAAGTGCAAATAATTTAACACTCCATCTGTTATGGGCACAACAATACCATATTTTATGCATTACAATACAAATTATTCCATCAGACATTTAAAATAACGGGTGTTTCATTAAGGACGCAACCCTGATTATAACAAGATAGAACTAATACATGGGTAAATTTTCTGTCCCCCAATCGGTATGTACTCAAGGCCAACTACCTAACACAGTTAAAATGTTACAGTTAACCATTAGTGTGGTGACACCAGTCGTTTCGTTATTATTGTGTCACCAATGGTTTTTTACAAGGAAGAACAATATTGTAATCGTTTCTGATGGTCTGTAGCTTTCAGTTGATGAGTTACGCCAACGCGACAAGGATGATGCAAATGTAACGCTTTCGTAGCTCTGAAAACAGTAGTTAATGTAAGATGATAATCTTCTAAGCGATTTTTTAGGTGATTGAGTCAAACGATCTTTCAAATTTTCGAGAACTTCCGCGGTTGACTTTGTTGGCTAGCGAGGTGGTATCTCATCGAGTACACTCCCAATTGTACGGAATTTATTTATCAAACGCAATATTGACGATTTATTCGGAACGGCAGAACGGGGAAATTTCAACTGAAACTTATCTTGCACACATTTTTGTAAGATTTACTCTCTATGCCAGTCTTTACAATAAACACGCCTCTTCCTTGTAAAAATCCATTGGTGACACAATATCATGAAACGACTTCTGTCACCACACTAATGCTTGACTGGATTATTTTAACTGTGTTAGGTAGTTGGCCTTTAGTACATACCGATTGGGGTAGAGAAAATTTACCCATGTATTACTTATATCTTCTTATAATCAGAGTTGCGTCCTTAATGAAACACCAGTTAGTAAGATGTTTGCATACAGCCTACTTTTTAAATTACTTATTTAGTCCACTCACTTGATCTATAAGTGAGTAGGCCTAATTGAAGAAATATGAGTGGATGGTTGAATAGGCCTATTAGCCTATTCTTGACAACCGTCAGGCGTAGTGTTACATTTTAGATTAGACGCAGTATCAATGGTCCTTTTGTCGGCGAGCATTAACAATAAAATTCCACCCTTCCGACAAAAAGAACAAGAATAAGAAGAAAACACACGCTAAACGGAGTTGAAGTGCAGCTGGATAGCATTTAAAAAATGAAATCCTTTATTTTTTGTTTTCTTTTCATTAAAAACATTTAGGCTACGTTTTTATTCTACTTCGTTTGGCAAGTGTTTCTAGTAGGCCTAAATGGTTAAAAGTTCTTATGTTAGGCCTACCTTTTAAATCTCTTGTAATAACAAAAAAAAGCGTAACTTACGCCTATTTTGTTTAGGATAAATAAACACCCACAAGTAGCACTCAACTCTTTAGGCCTACTTTCTCTTCTCTTATAGGCCTACTCTATGAATAACTTGTATAGGGATCGAAAGTTTGTTTTCATGTCGATTTTTAAAATCGACTTTTATATTCGTTTTCAGGCTCCTGAACCCCAAAAAACATGTTTTTAGAGATTGGTGTGTCCGAACAAAATATCTCAAGAACGGAGTAGGCCTACCGCACGAAGAAGTTGAAACTTAAATTACTGTTTTAGTAGGTAGGCCTACGCCTACTACCACTAGAGGCCCCAACCGAACATTTTCATCAAAATCGGTCAAACAGTAATAGATTTTTTTTTCTTTTTTTTGTAACTTGGTCATTAGCGACTACGGTGGATTGTGTAACATTAACTTTTGGGATTTGACAAGTAAAAATTTCCAGACCCTCGCCGGGAATCGAACCCGGGACCTCCGCGTGGCAGGCCAATGCTCTAACCACTACGCTACGGAGGCGGCCAGTAATAGATTTTATTCGTGCAATTTTTAACTTTTTTGCGATTTTCCGAAAAACTGCTTCTTCGATTTTTGTTAAAATTCGTTTTAATAAAATCATTTAGGCGTAAGTTACTACATTTTCTATTCTCTACAAAATAGAGATGGCCCATATCTGGTGAAATTCTTGGGGAAGCTGTGCTCTCCTAAAAAAATGTTTCTTTTTTAAATAAAAGCCTTAATATGTATTTAAAATCAAAAGTGTACGCTATGTAGGCCTAATCAACTTTGTACAACATTTAAACACCCGAAACTTTTATTTCTAGCGTTGTTTTAGTTTAGAGGCAATTAGTATTTTCATGATCGAGACTTTAGTAGGCGTATGCACAGCCCAATCAAAGTTGTAGGCCATTAAAAAACCTACACTACAACATGTTAAGTAGGCCTACTGTTTGAGTTCCAGCTGTGTGTAGGTTTATTGAATTAGTGACGCATGCTGGCACAACTATTATTGTATTACTCTGATACAAAACATTCGTTTTCAAACTTTCCATATTTAACATATTTGTTTGTATTTATTACATTCATTTATTTACATGTTTTGATATAAATTGGCAAATTAAATATTATGAATCCGACCAAGTTAATAACCGGGTAGGTATTTGTTAAATTAATGCGCCGGATGATAAGAATATGTTTTTAGTCTAGTTAGTAGACGCTACCACTACAAATGCCATGAGCTGTGAAATACTACTAACACTCATTCATTGTCCACGCACTGGATGCCTCCCAACTAACTACACGGAGCTGCGACTCAAACAGTACTAGGTGAACCTGTGCGGGAAAACCCGCACTTAAGTGTAAACGTACCATGTGAAAATACCGGCTGTGGCAGATAAAGACCAACTTTGTTGAATGTTTGGCCTTGGGATTTATTTATTGTAATCGCAAATGCTAAACGGATGGGGAACTGTCTTCTCTTAAATGTAAATGGCAAAGTACCATCCGAAGGGGTTAGATCTAACCGCGGTAGTAAAACCCTTCTGCCTTTGGCTGCCCCTGTTATGACTTCTAAATCAAGAAAATTTTCGTACATTCTTAGATTTATTCTTAGATTTCCGATGTTACTAATTTTCCAAATTATTTCGGGTTTTATCTATTTGAATTTTGTCTTCGCGCATTATAATAAGGTATCTGACGAACTGATTCCGTTGGAGCACTTCGAGGCGTGCCTCGTCTCCTTCCTCTTGGTCTTCCCCCTAATGGACGACTATCCATTAAAAAAATAAAAAGAGAAGCAGAGTAGGAGAAAAAATAGGAAATTAATTTCCTGAATATATTATCGAGAAGAAAATGATATCAGCGTGGTTGCCTAAAGAAAATAGTGTTAGCAGCCCCCTCTCCATCTGAAATAGCTGTGCGAGATGTGGCAGGGATAGATAGAGAGAAAAAGAGAGGCGTATACTTCAGTTCGTTGAACTTGCCCCCTCTCCAATATATTTTAGACCTCCTATTTTACGGTCATAAATTGAAATATTTAATTTTGGATAGTTTTCTGCAAATCTACTCGAACAGACGATTCATTTGAGCCCACTTCGGGGAAAATCGGTGAAGGTTCAGGTGGTTAAAATCGTGTTGAAAAAAAAGCTGCTCGCTATTAATATAGGTATAGATGTTTCTCTACAGAGCCTAGTTTAGAGGCAAATACTGAATTTTCGTTTCTTTTAAGTTTTACAGAATTTAATTTTAATTTTGCGTCATTCGTTTATGATTAAAATTAGGGTTATGTATTTCATTTGACATCAGATAGGTGACGCTGTTAGAAGAGTGAGTCGGTTTTATTTGTACTATGAGTAGTAAAGAAGGCGTGGGAATGGTGGGCCATCTCTTAGCTCTCTCAGGTAGATGCATTTAATCCATCACTTACTAGCCATTAGAGATGTGGAGAGGTTGCGGTATTTTCAAACAGTGACTGAGCTAAATGTTTGTTTGGCGGTCGGTCGATCATATCGGCGGCCGGCTTCTCTCTCTCTCTCTCTTCTGCGTGAGTGGCTCGAAAACGATATGAAGCCCATCTAGCCCACACCACACTTAATCCTACTAAACACCGGCTGTATAAAAATATTTATTGTTTATAATGCATCCTGCAGTTTGAAATTAATTCTATTTCATATAGTCCAGCCTCTCTTAGGTTGCTCCTTCTGTAAACAAATAATGACGTCACTGAGCATGCGCATTATATAAAAATGAGTACACGCTGATTAAAAAGTAACAACAGAATACTTTCAAAAGTATTTAAATACAAAATACTTTTAAAAGTATTTTTAGAAATGAAAATTGTTAGGCTTACATCACATCATGACTGATGTTTGAAGTACTTTAAATACTTATAATTTAAAACATAGTTAACTTAATAGGAATACGACATCCGTAAAGTCGCGGACTCTAGCGTGCACCTTGTAGTAGCTGGCTTTGGTTTGTTGACAGAAGGAGCAAACTAACAACGGCTGAACTTTAATGAATTTCACTAACCTTCTTTTTAAACCGCGTCAACTTTTATTTTTGGCCTTCGGGCCAGCCCGGTCAGTCACCTGGTAGAAAGTCGCTATTATTTGTTAAGTAACATCGGTTGGGCAAGCGACTTTGTATGGAGACCGGTTGACAGCCATCCATGAGCAAACTCTACTGGGGGTCCCTGTTCAAACTCTTGTCTAATCCACGTCAAAGAAAATACAGCAAAACGCAGCAGCGATAAAATTGGGTAGTTGTCAACAATGTACAGTTCCCGATAACAAATAAAAGCTAACAAAAAAACGTTTATTTTTATCTACCTACACGTGTTTCAGTGGATCCACCATCATCAGAGTAAATAACATAATTGAAACATATTTATATAAATGACTGAAGATGTATCATCTTCTATAGATTTGTTTTTAGTTTCAATTATTTTATTTACTCTGATGATGGTGGATCCACTGAAACACGTGTAAGTAAAGAAGTAAAGATAAAAGTTGACGCAGTTTAAAAAGAAGGTGAGTGAAATATATTAGGCGTAAATAAATTGGAAACATATTTATGTAGAGCGTGTCAATAGTAATTGAATGGTGTCGCCTTCTAATTAACCAGGTATGCGTGTAGTTAGTGGAATTTACATATCAAAGAAGGGCAAATATGTTTTTAGTTTTTCATATAGTAATTTATGTTAAACGTGGTTGTGATAGGGTGGTTTGCGCCATACTCACCCACCCTGCAAATGACCCCTTCACTTCACTGGCCTCACCGTATGCATTAGGCCTACTCTCAGAGGACATAGGCTACAGTAGCTCTGACTAGTGTGTTTTTTCTGTAGCCTACCTCTTCTCTTATTAGGTAGGGCAAGTGCACAGTGAACGGTGGTCGCTGGTCGTGCATAGTGGGACCATCTATAGTCCAGCCTCTCTCTCTTAGTTTGCTCCTAATGTAAACAAATAATGACGTCACTGAGCATCCGCATTATATCAAAATGTGTACACGCTCATTAAAAAGTAACAACAAAATACTTTCAAAAGTATTTTTATAAATGAAATTGTTAAGCCTACATCATATCATGACTGATGTTTTTAGTACTTATAATTTAAAAAATAGTTAACTTAATAGGAATACAGCATCCATAAAGTGGCAGACTTTAGCGTGCACCCTGTAGTAGGTGGCTTTTGTTTGTTGACAGACACTAGGAGGAGGAAGAGCAAACTAACAACGGCTGAACTGTAACTACGCGCTCAAACTTCATTCAGTTGTAGCGACTATTCAACATGAGTTCCACTAGCAACGGCCATCATTAATTATTGTTATTCCTAATAGAAAACGTTTCCACGAAATTAATAACATTTAAAGACGATACCGTTAGTGACATTAATAAGAACAGAAAATTGTTCACCATAATCATCTTCTTCTGCAATTAAAATAAGATAGAGACAGGTTTTTTAAATGCATTACAATGACTCTGAAAACGTTTAATTTTATATTGCTTTTAGCCTATATTGAACTTGTTTTCAAAAAAGAAAAAAATGGTACAACTTGCACAAGCAACCAATATTACCGTAAGAAAGATTAGTGATTACTTTGTGTAAAATTTTAAACGTATTTTGATTACCACGACGCCAAGTAGCCGTACCAAGCAGCAGCAGCAGCAGCAGCCACGTTTACACAGGCAGCTTTCTCCACCAGCGTTTACTGTGATACGTTTGGATTAGAATAGGCCTATAGCCTAATGGGCTATTCCTACTAGCTGGCTCCCTCCCGCTTCCAAGCGACCACCAATTCCAACCTATAATTTTCTAATTTTGTTGTTGTTGTTTAGGTCATCAGCCAAAAGGCTGGTTTGAACCTGTAGAGGTTTTACTAAGTAAAACGAGGAGTCAGGTGGTTTTACCATGGCCTTCCTCACCGAGTGGAAAAGTACACTTATCAGCATGCCGGGCCCTCTGAAAAGCACATATTTTTCCACTCTGCAAATGACACCTTCACTTCATTCACCACAGGGTCCAACTGTATAATGAAATCCATTACTTTCACAGGAGATAACTGTGATTAGTGTCACCTAACACACCTCTACCTCTTCTCTTCTTAAATGATTCACTCATTTAATTGGCTGACCATGTGATGATAAGAAACACAACTATTTATTATAGCCCTGCAATGACAGATTGAGAGTAAATAATTTGACTCTCCACCTGTCTGTTATGGGCAGTTTCTAATTTTATAACCTCTATAAACCTATAACCTCTAATTTTCTATTAGGAATAACAATAATTCATGATGACCGGTGCTAGTGGAACTCATGTTGAATAGTCGCTACAACTGAATGAAGTTTGAGCGCGTAGTTACAGTTGAGCCGTTGTTAGTTTGCTCCTACTGTCAACAAACCAAAACCACCTACTACAGGGTGCACGCTTCACTCCACCACTTTATGGATGCTGTATTCCTATTGAGTTAACTATTTTTTAAATTATAAGTACTAAAAACATCAGTCATTATATGATGTAGGCCTAACAATTCAACCTGCGACCAGCGTTCATTCTCCGCTTACCCTTTTAAGTGGTTCACTCATATGCAGGGGCGGTTTCAGGGAAGGGGCTATGGGGGCCATGCCCCCCCCCCCCGAAATACTAGGAAAACTTAGTTTAATATTTTCTATAAGGTATTATTTGTAACAAAACTGAATCCCAATACTCATCGTAGCTATCAATTAACAATAATTGTTTTAATATAAAAATGAGTCAAACAGAAAGTATCTATTTTTAAATGGAATTAAGATAACAATCGGTGTCAGTAGTGAAAAGCCACTCGCATCCAGTCACCACCTTGAAAATTTCTCAATGAATTAAAATTGTGGTTACACCAATACTGCATAAAGAGGACTTTTCAATGACTCAGTTACAAACAGTAAGAGCTACATAAAAACAAGATAGCCCTCCCCCCCAACCGAAAATCAGCCCTGGAACCGCCCCTGCTCATATGATTGGTTGACCATGTGATAAGAAACACAGCTATTTTTTTGTAGCCGTGGAACTAACAGATGGAGTGCAAATAATTTACACACTTCACCTTCCACCTGCCTGTTATAGGAATCTCCTAAACCTTAGCGACATCTAATTTTGTCAACATTATTTTTAAAATTTGTTATCCAATCTTTTATTATTATTTTGCATTACCTAATTAATTTAAGTAGCTTAATAATACAAGTATGTGTGTTTCTGATTGCGGCTATGTTTTGTCACCGGATGGCGACATTAAGTGGCAAACCTTATTAATTTGGTGGCCCTGAAAAGGGCCGTTTAAGCGGTGGTCGTCTTGGAGAGGGGTCGGTCGAGGAGCTGGGCGACACGGCGTGTCGTCGTCCATCGGAGACGTCATCTTCTACCCTCGCAGTAGTGTGTCGATGGCTGTTTCTTTGGGTCCGGTGGGCGTAAGGCTCGGTCGAGGGACCGCTGTGGGCGATGACGGTCCGGTCGACGGCCTACGGTGACGGGTCGGCGAGCGGAAGCATCATCTTCTTTCTTGCGGGGTCGTCGATTAGTCCTCGCTGGAGTCCGGCAGCCGTGTGCCGTGGTGGACGTCTTGTCGTTGTCTGGTTCGAAGTGTTTATTATTTGTTTTTTGTTTAACGTCCGACTGTTCTGCAATTACTGCTAATGCAGACGGTGAAGGATGAAATGATTTTATGTAACGTATGAAAATACGTTACATAACGTACTGGTTCGAAGTGAATCCCTCGGAGTCTTGATCGGAATTGAATCTCTTGGCTCAGTGTAGCGCTCTTTATAGGGTCCGGTTTACAGGGTCCGGCAGAATAATCTGACGATTTTGGAGGGTCAATAAAAAAAGGACGATTCACAGTACAACAAAGTTTAATGGGTCAAATGAAAATTCAAATTATACAATTTTACTTACAGCATTTTGATAGTTCGCTTGAATATTTCATTTGAAAATTATGTCCAAATGTTTCCCATTGTTCCTCACGCACTCATTCAACCTTACAAATTTTCGAGAACTAGCTCACATGCTGTTTTGCGAGACGCGTAGTCATATTCAGTAAGTTGTTGCACAAACATCATCTTGTACGAATGGAACTGAAGGTCATCATAAAGGATTCTTCTTACATTTCGGTCAGATATTCTTAGTGCGGCAGCCTGCTTCACTACGGAACGCCGTGGAGACTGCGACACAGATAACCTTACAGCCTCAATATTTTCAGGAGTTCTCAGACAAGGCTTTCGTCCTGTTGGTTTCAGTTTCAAAGCAGACGATGTTAAACGAAAGTTTTTCACCCACAGCAATATCGTATTCCTACTTGGAACAGACGCGTTTCGGTTTAGATTAAAATGTCTACGAAATAAACGCTGCGTAGCAATAACAGAAACATTGTTTTTGAAATACGCTTCAATCACAAAAGCACGGTGCTCACACGACCAACTCATGATGGCAGCTAAAATGGTAGTATTAGCGCTACCCCGTAACAACTGTACCAACTTCCTATTCACAGTGTTGCCAACATACCGATGAATACAAAATCATCAGATTAATCTGCCGGACCCTGTATAGTCACCGAGAGCAATGTGGTAGAGAGCGGCTACTGGCTCGGCCTCGATGACAAAGGCCTCTGTCGGTGCGGAGCCGAAAGGTTTGTCGGTGCGCCGACAAAGGCCGAAAGAATTATTGAGGCTGGCAACACATAGAAGGGGTGGCGGTGACAGTTTATTAGTCTATTTGAATAAATTGTTAAACCGCTCGATACAACTCTATTCATATATTAATTTCCCCATAAAAGGCAGGTCCAGTATTAAATTACGTGCACTTGATTTGCTATTGCACGGCTACAAAAAATAGTTGAGTTTTAAGAAACTCAACCGCGTGGTAAGCCAGACGGTCACCAAATTTTATGACTGGACTATTTAACAACAGCACAGGTAGACGTGGCACTAGTCACAGATTGAACACAAGATAACGGGTGTTTTATTAAGGACACAACCCTTATTATAAGAAGGTAGAACTAATACAATGTTTTCATTGCAATTTGATATTCATTTGTAAAATAATAATTTAGATTAATTAACAATTTTTAAAGTACGGAAAATAAAAATATGCCGTAGATTGTGGCTTTTAACATAGGGTTGCGTTCTTAATAAAACACCCGGTTCCGTCCTTGGAAAAAACCATTGGTGACACAATATAACGAAATGACTGGTGTCACCACACTAATGCTTGACTGGAACATTTTAACTGTCTTAGTAGTTGGCCTTGAGTACATACCGATTGGGGGAGAGAAAATTTACCGATGTATTGGAACGTTCGAGTTTGTACGGCGAGCTGCATCCACGGGCGGTGTAGGGGTTCCTTGACGAGGTAGCTACGTTCTACCGTCGTCATGTAGTATAACTATGGGTTTGTGTCCCTCGGCTATGGTCGAAGGCACTCAAGTCTAAATTACATTTATGGTGTACAAACACTTGTTGGCAAATTTAAAGGCGACTAGGTCCTAACTAATATTTTTTTTTTTTTTTTTTTTTTTTTTTTTTACGGCCACAAAGGACCACTTAAGTTCAATCTTTCAACGTCTAGCTCTTTTAGATGTTCCACCAAAACGCCCCCGCAGTTGTCGCTCCCGTACTTCTCCTCTTCTTCGCCAATAATTCTTCAATGTTTCGGATCTTCTCAGTCTCTCAGCGTCCGAAATCACGATGGCTTTCCTGACCCTCATTTGTTCCCTAAATTTAACCGATCGCTGTTTGTATGTCCTGTAGCTCCCTGACTTAGTTTTGAGGTCAGCTATTGTGATGTTTAGTTCCTCCATATCCTTTTTGACTTCCTTTATCCAGTTTGGTGTCATCTTCTTTTGCCAGAAAAACTCAGTCATCCTTCTTAGTAATCTTGTATCCTCCATTCTCAATATATGTCCCAGGAAGGATATCCTTTTTTTCCTGATGATACTTGTTAAAGGCTCAATTGTTTCATATACTTCCTTGTTTGGTACAATATAGAAACTACCATCTTGAAGGGACCATTTTCCAATACACCTTCTTGCTATTTGCCTCTCCACTTTCTCGATTTTGTCCTTTTCGCCTATTCTTGTTGGACCAAACAGGGTTTCACTCGCATACAGGACTTCAGGAAGTATCACGGTATTATAGTGTCTTAATTTTGTGTTGATGGACATACATTTCTTATTGTAAATATTCCTAGTGGTTATGGCGGATTTGATTAATTTATTTGTTCTTTCCTTCCAGTTAATTTTTTCTTTAATGTTGTGCGTTATTGTTTCACCCAGGTATTTGAAACTTTTAACTAATTCCACGTTTTGATTGTTAATTCTGACGTTGTCTACACACAGGGGATCTCGAACCATTATTTTTGTTTTTTCATAAGATATTTTTAGTCCTATTTTCCCAGCGTATTTCTCTATAGTTTCAACCTGTGTCCTGGCTTCTTCTATGCTTTTGGATAATAGTGCTAAATCGTCGGCAAAACCGAGGCAGTTAACTTTTATCTCTCTTCCAACTTTGATATAAGCTTTATTTTCCTTGTTCCACTGACGCATAATATACTCCAATGCGCAGTTGAAGAGAAGTGGGGATAGTCCATCCCCCTGCCTCAGTCCTGTTTTAACTTCGAATGGCCCCGATATTTCACTCCTGAATTTTACTTTCGATTTTGTTTCAGTCAGGGTTAATTCAATCATTTTAACCAATTTAGGGTGTAAGCCAAAGTTCCTCAATATTTTCAGTAGGGATTCCCTGTGTATACAATCATAAGCCTTTTTGAAGTCAATAAAGGTCATGACTAGCTGTTTATCTCTAATTTTAAAGTAATCTATTATCAATTTCAGGGTTAAAATTTGGTCAGGACAGCCTCTCCATGGTCTAAACCCTCCTTGATACTCCCCTAGCTCTTTATCCAGCTGATCTTTAATCCTATTGTAGATGATTCTGGATAGAATTTTATACGTGCAGTCGAGGAGAGAAATTCCCCTGTAATTATCCGGATTAGTTTTATCTCCTTTCTTGTGTATCGGATGAATGATTGCTACTTTCCATACTGAGGGGAGTTGCTCGTTTTCCCACATTTCTACAAGTTCTTTGTGTAGATTCTTTAGCGTTTTCCTCGAGGCGTTTTTCCATATTTCTGCTGTTATATAGTTCTCACCACTGGCCTTATTATTTTTCAGTTCCTTTATTGCGGTGAATACTTCATCGAGACTAGGAGGCTCAATGTTTTCAAGACTGGTTTTAATCCTTGTGTTAGTGTCTATGTTGAAGGGTTCTTCTGGGTCTTCGCAATTCAGTAGTTTCTGAAAACTTTCAGCCATGATTTTGGCATTTTCTCCAGCACTATGGGCTGGATTTCCCTCCTTATCCTGGAGCACAAGTGTTGGGGGTATATATTGTGATATTTTTTGTTTAAAGTTTTTATAGTATTGTCGGGAATTGTTTTTCTGGAAATTTTCTTCTATCTGATTCAAAATGTTTTTCTCAAATTGTGTTTTAGCATTACGGATTATTTTCTGAGTGAGTTTTCTTTGTTTGATTATTTTAATGCTATTTACTTCAGTTTTGTTGGATTGGAAGATCAACCAACTTTTGCGTCTATCTTCAACCGCTAGATCGCACTCCTCACTCCACCATGGATGTTTCTTTCTTCTATTTGTTACTGCTATTTCAGCTGCTATATCATTGAGTTTTATTACCAGATCTTCCAATTTTGTATCGCTGGGGATGCTTTCTGTTTTTGCTTTATACTCTGCATTTCCAGTTAATTTTGATTGGTCATAACATTTCTTGGCTTTTTTAAAAGGTGATTTTTTCTTGTTTAGTGGAGTCATTTTAATTTTGATTTCAATTAAGTAATGGTCTGAATCTATTTCAAGTCCTCGCATGACTCTAACGTTGTAAATCTCTCTATGAGTATTTTTATCCATACATACATGGTCCAGTTGATGTTCTCCCCTTTTCCAGTCAGGGTGCTTCCATGTCCTCAATTTTCTGCGCAGTCTTTTGAAGCAAGTTGATTTTGATATGAGACAGTGATTCCTGCAAAGTTGTATTAATCTTTGGCCATTCTCCGTAGTTCTGTTATGGGCTGGCCATTTCCCTACAACATCTCTGAATTTCTTTTCCATTCCCAATTTAGCATTAAAGTCGCCTAGCAAAATTTTTGTGTAGTTTTTGTTACATTCAGCCATGACCTGGTCCAGGAGATCCCAAAATTTATCCACAGATTCTTTATCCGTTGTGTTTTTCACATTTGTCGGTGCATGAGCATTGATAATTATGTAACATTTATTTGCTATTTTTAAAGTTAATGTGGCCAATCTGTCAGAATACGCTTTGAAGTCTTTTACTGATTCAAAACAGAATTCTTAACTATAAATCCTGTACCAAGTTGTGGCATATTTTCCATAACTTTCTTGCCGGGGATCCCTTGGTAAATTCTATATCCCTGGGACTCATATGGTTCCCGGGATGAATTCCGCATTTCCTGTAGACCTAATATTGTGATTCTTTGCTTCTCAAGAACATCAAGTAAATTCTTCAGTTTTCCTACCTTTGAGAGTGAATTCACATTTAATGAGCCGAATTTTGTAAAACTCCTGGGTTTCAAGTTTTTTGGTGTTGATTTTGGACGCTCCGATTCGCCCATGGTAACTTCTCTAAGTTGTTTGCCCCCCGGATCCGATGGCAAACTTTCCTGGACCGCAGTACCAGACGGGGAAATTCTCCTTAAAGAACTCTCCATGGTTGATTTGAACTTTTCAAGGATGTGTCTTTCCTGCGTGGGGCAAGCCCCAGGTTACAACTATAGTGGTAAACTATAGAGGGTTCAATGCACAGCCGCCCATTCTGGGTACAGACGCTTGGGGTTATATATTCCAGTGTACTTCCTTCCACTGAGGGTATATCAGCCCTTTCAAAGGAAGCTCTTCCGCCCTAAGCCGTTGACTTCCTATGATTGTTGCTGGTTTTGGTCCACCCCGAGTATTTCATTTCCTCGGTACCACCTATATCTAGGAGGCAACCCCCTATCCGCCACCTGGGGAGGCGCCCGATAGGAGACCAGCTCTAACTCCCACGGGTTACTAATATTTTATATTATTAGTTATTTACAATTTTAATCTTCGACAAGTTAATCTTGACTGTTAGGACCCAAATGTTTTCTGACGCGGGCCTTGAGCCCGAAGAGGCACCCCGACAAGAGGGTGAGAAGTGCACACTCCCCAAGTCGGTCGACCTCCCTCCAACTCGCCCTCGAAATTTTTTTAATATTCTTAACTAGTTTTTATCTTAAATAAGGTGACTGTCGCCGTCACAAAGTTTTATAACAGTTGTTAGGAACGGCCTCCACCTCCAGGTGTATGCCTTCCGGCGACCAATTGGAGGGGAGGTGGTGGGAGAAATGCCACCAAACCCATTACATCTATTATACATCTATCTATTACATCATCTACATCTATTATAATGAGGGTTGCGTCCTTAATAAAACACCCGTTGTTTGTAATTTTTGGCGGTAAATACGACACAGATAATTGCCGACGGAAGCGTTGTATTTATGTGACTGTGCTATTGCGCATGAGTACAAATAATTAGGCGTAGGCCTACTTGGCAGTGAGGTATGATTGACAGGTTAACAGTATGTGTGTAGACCTACCTCTATGGGTGCCTACCTAATGGTGTTTAATGACAAAGAGATCATAATTATTACTCTACACTACAGAATGATGGCTAATGAACAGATTTGAAACGTGCGCCCGCGCAACCCTCTTTCTTCTCAATATTCTCTCTAATAACTCCTTCCTTTACTTTCCTTTCCTTTCCTTTGTCCTTTTCTCTTTCTGTCTGTCTGTCTGTCATCTGAAGATTGTCTAACGCCGGCCTCTGTTGGTTTCGTTTATTCGCATAATTTTCTCACCGCACAATAGGCCTACCTCTAACTACAAACTGTAACGCGGTTGTTCCATTCCATTCCTGATAGCTCCTTTGCATTCCTTTGCTTCACTTTGTCGGCTTTTATTCAATGAATTCTATAAAAATGATAGGCGTGCAACTCGACTACTCGCTTTATTTCTATTCACTATTTACTCTTCTAATTCAATGAACGTTTCCGATCATAACTCTCTTCTAAAATAAGTAACAAAATCTGGTGTGAAACACTCTGTCACCGCCACGCCTTCTAATTAATCGATTATTTACTGTGTTGCCGGCTTCAATAGTTCTCCCGGCCTTTGACGGTATAGCGATAAAGCTTACGGCTGCGCACCGCAAAGGCCTTTGTCAACAAGGTCAAACCAGTAGCCGCTCTCTACAACAGCGCTCTCGGCAGCTATATAAAGAGCGCTGCACTGACCCGAGTCGATCCAATTCCAATCAAGACACCGAGACCTTCACTTCGAACCAGACAGCAGACAAGACGTCCACCACGGCACACGGCTGCCGGACTCCAGCGAGGACTAATCGACGACCCCGCAAGAGAGAAGATGAGGCTTCCGCTCGCCGTCCCGTCACCGTAGGCCGTCGACCGGACCGTCATCACCCACAGCGGTCCCTCGACCGAGCCTTACGCCCACCGGACCCAAAGAAGCAGCCATCGACGCATTACTGCGAGGGAAGAAGAAGATATCACCGCTAGATGACGACACGCCGTGTCGCCCAGCTCCTCGACCACCACGACCACTACGACCGACGACACACACGCTTAAACGGCCCTTTTCAGGTTTGCCACTTAACGTCGCCATCTGGTGACAACTCACACAACTTTATCTTGCCGATGCCAATGATTAACAATAAACCTAACGTTAGCAATAAAACATTAGAAATAAACAAAAAAATAACCTCAAAAAACATAACCTAATTTTAATCATGAATAAAAGACGCAAAATAAAAATCGACCTCAGTTTGGCTTAAAATACGGAAAATCACTCTTTCACGCTAAACTAGGCTCTGTAGAGAAAAATACACTAAATAAAAGTTGTAGATCTTTTAATTTTCTATAAATTTGATTATTGAGTACACTTTTGTCGTTAAATGCATACTAAGGCCGAAATCTTTAAAAAAATCGATTTTTCGCACGTTTCCGTAAGAATAAAAAACAAAATCGCTAATTATCGCTAAACTAAGCGTTATACAAAAAATGTTAGAAGGATTCTAAATTCTCTACATTTTTTATTATATAAAGTTTTGCGCTAAAATGCATGTTAAAGCCGTAATCTTAAAAACACAAATTTTTTCACGAGAAAACAGCCTCACCAATAATTCAGTAAACATGGCGCCTACCTTATCTTGTAGAGTATAAAAAATTTAGTAAATCAGACGATTTTAAAAAAAAACATTGTAGAACCAGTTTTTTAAAATATCGCAAAAAAGTGAAAAATTACACGAATAAACTACTACGTACTTCCGGTTGACCGATTTTGATGAAAATGATCGTGTCGGATCCAGTAGCGGTATGTAACTTAAGTTGCAAGTTTCAAGTTCGTAAGATGTTCCGTTCTGGAGATATTCTGTACACAAACACACACACACACACACACACACAGACCGATCGGTAAAAACATGTTGTGTGGGTTGAGGGGGTCTGTTTACGTGTATATTCGGGTGAAGAGTGGTTTTGTTAAAATCGACATGAAAACAATACTTTCCTTTCTATTTTATTCATGTAGACAAGAGATTGTGTCACCAACGATTTCTTCCAAGGAAGAACGCGTGTTTATTGTAGAGAATTACATACCGAGTAAATCTTACAAATGTGTGCAACCGGTATAGGTACGGCAGTGGGAGTTTATTCTTCTTAAGCTGTGTAAAATTTTGTGCCTCATCACTAAAATAAAAATGATCCAACAATTGAATACCATTTTCTTCAACCAAAGATTGAAACCACCGACAATATTGGAATAGTTTCTGATGGCATGTAGCTCAGTTGATGAGTTGCGCCAACGCGATAAGGATGCAAATGTAACTTTTTCGTAGCTCTGAAAACAGTAGTTAATGTTAGCCCAACTTGCGATGATAATCTTCTAAGCGATTTTTTAGGTGATCGAATCAAACAATTTTTCAAATCTTCGAGAACTTCCGCGCTTAACTTTGTTGGCTGGCGAGGTGGTTTCTCTTCGAGTACACTCCCAGTTGTACGGAATTTATTTATCGAACGCAATAATGACGATTTATTCGGAGCGGCAGAACGGGGAAATTTCAACTGAAACTTATCTTGCACACATTTTTGTAAGATTTACTCGCTATGCAAGTCTCTACAATAAACACGCCTCTTCCTTGTATAAATCCATTGGTGACACAACATCATGAAACGACTTCTGTCACCACACTAATGCTTGACTGGAACATTTTAACTGTCTCAGGTAGTTGGCCTTGAGTACATACCGATTGGGGGAGAGAAAATTTACCGATGTATTATTTCTATCATCTTATAATCAGGGTTGCGTCGTTAAAAAAACACTCGTTATGTAACAGAAATTATTATTAGCCTACTTATTTAGTGAGAGAAATAAATCTGGGTAGGCGTAGGCGAAGAGACTCTTGGACTATTTCACCTGTATAGCCGCCGCCGCTGTAATTAAATATCAAATTGATAAACAAATTTACGAAAATTTAATTGCGATTTACCGTACGCGTAGGGTTTATTTTTGTTTGTATCGGTTGTTGTGAGGGCAATAAGATTAGGAATAATTGAGCTCAACAGCTCACTGAGGGGGAAATAAAATAAAATATGAAACTGTTTTAAATATTTGTCAGACAACCGAGTGGAATGTTTGTCGTTAAGATGAGATCGGTGCACGGCCCTTCTCCTTCTCCTTTTACCGTCGGCGAAACACAAAGCGAAACGACCTATTAATGTAATGATCGATCAACTGATGTCAACACACACCTACCTATTTGAAAATAGTAAACTCTGCCGACGTAGGATGTGGTGATCACTCGATTGATTCGTTTATAGGCATACGTCTGATAGTATTTGACGGCCGCAACACACAACTCTTATCTCTCCTCTTTCCTTCCCTCTTCTCTCTTCTTTCTTCTGTCTTATTCACACGCTTCAATCTTTATTAGTCCGGGCAAATTAGGAGGTTAACGACAGAAGCTACATTTTTACGTTAGGCCTACTCCGGTTGAAAATGTTTTTTTTTATTTTTTAACAGTATAGTTTTTCTTTTGCAATCAGTTAATAAATAAAATAACTTTAAGCAAATATGAGAAAGTCTGAGTAATGTCCTTAGAATTAAAACACAAACGACACTCAGTAGTGTGTTTGAAAAAGACCGAACTGTGAAGAAAAAAATATATATCTATACAAAATCAAACTTGATGAACCGTGAATCAACATTCCGAAACACAAAGTGTTGAAGTTGGAGATGACAATGACGATGGTAGAGATGAAAACGACGCCAATTATGAGATGCTGATGATTAGGAATTGAAGTAGAAAAGATGAAAATAAATTTAAATGACTAACAAAATCGTAGAGGTAAGTCCAATGGTTTAAAGCGTTTCAGTCTGTAAGTATCTTCGCTGTTGTCAAGGAGGCTAATCGCTAATGGATTCTGTAGGTCTTCTAGTTTTTGTAAATGTTTTTCGCTATGTTGTTTAATTTCTTCTTTTATATTATAGGGCAGGTTTAGGTGATTGTGTAGTATTTCATTTGTTACGTAGTACCATGGGGCTGCAGTGATCAGTCTCACCCACTTTGATTGAAAGCGCTGCAGTATTTCTATATTTGATGAACTAGCTATACTAGTTGAAAATGTAAAACCATAATACAGTTCGTCTACAGTTGAGCCGTTCTTAGTTTGCTCTTACCGTCAACAAACAAAAGCCACCTACTACAGGGTGCACGCTAGAGTCTGCCACTTTACGGACGTCGTATTCCTATTAAGTTAACTATTTTTTAAATTATAAGTACTTAAAGTACTTCAAACATCAGTCATGATATAATGTAGGCCTAACAATTTCATTTGTATTTAAATACTTTTGAAAGTATTTTCTATTTAAATACTTTTGAAAGTATTTTGTTGTTACTTTTTAATCAGCGTGTACATATTTTTATATAATGCGCATGCTCAGTGACGTCATTATTTGTTTACATTAGGAGCAAACTAACAGAGGGAGGACTTTACTTTCCAACGTGAAATAATACTCAAACGCAGCGATTTAAAAAATTTAGTCAATCACTATTAAATGCTGTGTTCCCCTTTTTTTTATCCGAGGCGGTGAGAAAAACTCATGTTCACTCCCTGATGATGGGGGAAGTAGGCCTAGTGTTGGACTCAATTGAGACGTCCTCGTCCAGCCCCAACGAGGCTGAAACCGCTTTACCAACCAAAAACCCGCCGCCTGGCCGCTTGATCCGACATCAGCAAACAACCCTACACCTCCCTCGCAACTGTTTATATAATACTACAAGAGAAAGTGCACTGGGAATGGTCAGGAAATTAAAAAAACCTATATATAACTTTCATTTTAAACATTTTTTCTACAACGTTTAATTTTTCGTCAATTAGCGGTTTATTTATATTGGCAAGAGGTTGGTAGTACTGAATTTGAAGAAGATTGTAGTGGTGTGTATTTGTTAGCGTATTACGAGTATTTTTGTATATTAAAGTGGTTTAGATACAACTGATCGTTTTTTTATGTGATGGTACTCTATCTATGTAAGTGTGTGAGCAGGTGGTGCTAAAAAGTATTGTGGTAAGAAACTGTGTATAACCTTTTTAATCAAAAAATCGCATAGTAGAATGGGTTTCAGTACGAATTAATTGGATAAGAGTTACGGTAATATTTTAAAAAACTGAACTTTGTACTAGGAGCTGCCAATATTAAAGTTTTAAGAAATAAATGAACGGGTTGTAATGACCAATACTGCACAGATTTATTCAAACAAAGGATTTAATTAGAGAGGTAGATAAGCCTACTTTAATATTTATAACAGATTATGTACTGAATTTGATAAGAAAATAGGCGGTATCGGATTTTATTTTGCTTTAATTGGATTACGGTAAAATCCATTCATTATAATTATTTTATCATTTAATAGTCTGTATGTTTTGATTAAATTTGTATTCCTTTCATTTTCATTTGCCGTCCACTTTGTTTTTACTGTAATAATTACCATGGGCCTCCTTTTGTGTTCCCATGCCTTGGTAGCCCTCTAGGCGTATCCAGCAACTCCTGTGTGCCTGTTTCCTTATGGATTTTGAATAATTGTGTGTCAGGGTGAATGTTAATCTGCAGTCTTATAGGTTTGATGGTAAAACTTGCATTATATCAGGGAGAGCAGTAGATGTCAGATAAAAAAATCAGCCAGTACTTTACTCCGGGGAAGCGCTTAAGGTCCAAATCTTCACCGGAAGCGTTAAAACAAGTAGCAAAAAAATCGCTACAAAGTAGACAGGGGAGTTGCAGCGGAGAAGGTAGTAAAAGTATTTGTACAAATATGGAACCGGATGATGCGATGGTGAGGGTTATTGGTGATTTACTGGATCGAAAGCTGGCTGCCCTGAGGGATGATTTCAGTGACTTGAAAAAAGTCGTAATGGGGGTACTGCGGGAAAATAAGGAGTTGAAGGACGAAGTAAAAAGACTGAAATCTCAAAATAATTTGATGTTTGAAAGGCTAAAAGATCTGGAGGATCGTTCAAGACGGAATAACTTGATCTTCCGTGGCATGAAATATAGAAGGGGTGCGGAGAGCAGGGTAGTGCTTGAAAAATTCTGTAAGGATACGTTGGGACTTAACCAGGTAGTGATAAATCGCGCCCACCAGTTGGGAAAACCTATTGACAACGGCCCGATTATAGCGCACATCCCAAAGGATGAGGATATCCAGGAAATACTAAAAAATGTAAGCAAGTTGAAGGGAACCGATTACGTGATCCATAAGGACTTCTCCAAGGTGACGAGAGAAAAAATGAATAGATTATTGAGCATAAGGCGAGAGATCCTGCGAGTGGATAATACGAAAAAAATAAGCGTCAGGGGGGATAAGATGATAATAGAGGGGTGTTATTTTACTTGCTCGGAAGAAATGGCACTCAGGTGGCGAAGGGAGGATGGTGTGAAGAAGCTTTCAGAGATTTTCGGTGGAGAGATGCCAGATCTAATTGGAAATGTGGGCAGAACATTTGCGGAAAAAAGTTAGGAGGGGATCGTCTGCCAGGTTGGTGGGAGCTCTTCGGATCACGGGCTGCGTCCTGGCACTCGTAGGGACGTAGTTGGTGGTCTGAAGATTTTGGGGTATAATATTGCAGGACTCAGGGGTAAGAGATATGATAGCGATTTCCTGAATTTTGTTAGGGAGCATGACATTTTTGTCCTCTTCGAGACTCACATGGAGCAGCACGAAATAGATGATGGGGGGGAAAATTATTTCCAGGGTTATTGTACAAGGTGGGAGTGTGCAGTGCGAGATTGTAAATATGGTAGAGCTAAGGGGGGAATGTTGCTGGGATTTAGGGATGATTTACAGGGGAGGGTAAAATATGTAAACATGGGGAATAAATTGGTGCTATTTTTACAGCAATTGGGTCAGAAAATTATGTTGGTTCCGGTATATCTAAGTGGAAGTGGCAATATTGAAAGTTGGGAAGAAGATTATAATAAGGTATGGGAGACTTTGGAACAGGGAAATGAAAATAAAAATTTTATCGTGCTGGGAGACTTTAATAGTAGAATAGGTAATAGACAATCTGTCCCGGAAGAAATGGTACTAGGGGATTCACTTACAAAGGATAGACATTCAAAGGATATGGTAGTAAATAGTAAGGGTGAACGTCTTTTGGAGCTCTGCGACAGATTCAATTTACTTATTGTTAATGGACGATGTAAAGGGGATGAGTCAGGGGAATATACTTATATAGGGGGGGTGGGTTCATCAGTAATAGATTTGGCATTAATATCCTTAGAACTAGTTGATCTGATTGAGGAGTTTTATGTGGGCTTGGAAAGCTTCTCGGATCATTTGCCTGTAGTAATATCTCTTAAGAATGTGGATGGGGGGGGGACCGGTTCCCAATGTACTGCCTCTGCTACCGAAGCTGAGATGGACAGAAAATGATGACTTAGGTTTTAAATGTAGAATGCAGGATATTTGCGCCCAAAAGGGCTGCCTTTCAGATAATGTTAATCAGGCAGTAAGTGACCTAACAGAACGAGTATTGCAGGCAGCGTCGGGTGGACTGGTTTTGGGGGTGGGGAATAGGACAACTCACAAGCAGCGTTGGTTTGACAGGGAATGTGTGAATGCAAGGAAAAGAGTGTACAGAGTGTTGCATAATTATAGGAAATTTAGTACGGAACATTGGAGACTAGAATACTTAGAAACTAATAAAACGTATAAGAAATTGTGCAAGGAAAAGAAATCTAACTATTATTCTGAATTTTCAGAGAGGTTTAGGAGCGTTCGTGATTCGAGGGGGTTCTGGGAATTGGTTAAAGGTTTAAAGTCGAATCCATTTCTAACACAGAGTAGTATTAGTGCAGATAAATGGGTGGCACACTTCAGAGAATTGTTACATTCAACGGAACCAGGGCTGCTGACATCATATGCAGCAGGGAGGGTGGAGGATGAGGGATTGGATGCGGTAATTACGATAGAGGAAGTGCAGCGTGTTATTAGAAAAATGAAGAATAATAAAGCACCGGGGCTAGATAGGATACCAGCTGAGTTTTTTAAGGAGGCATCTAAAGAATATTTACGGCTATTAGCTACTCTATTTAATAATATTTTTGAATCTGGGGTTATACCAGAATCATTTAGGAAGTCAATCATTTTTCCAATCCACAAAAAGGGGTCATTAAGTGATCCAGTCAACTACAGGGGGATTTCCTTTTTAAATGTAATGTCTAAGGTATTTACAGGAATTTTATTAAGTAGATTAGAAATGTGGGTCAGGAAGAAGGGTATATTAAACGAATATCAGGCGGGGTTCCGTAAGGGTTATTCAACATTGGATAACATCTTTAATTTGTTAAATATTATCGCTTTAAAAGTAGGTGGAGGTGGGAAAAAATTGTACTGTTTTTTTGTGGATTTACGCGCGGCATTTGATGCTGTGAATAGGAATGCTTTGTTTTATAAACTATCGGAGATGGGTGTGTCTAGTAAGCTTCTTACGGTCATGGCGAATTTATATCATAACACGGCATCTTGTGTGTGGACCAAGGAGGGGGTCACAAAGGAGTTTATTACAGATCGTGGGGTGAGACAAGGGTGTGTGTTGTTACCACTGTTATTTGCCTTGTTCATTAATGATTTACATGAGGTGTTAGAAGGCGGAGTATGGTGTGGTAGTATAAATGTCAGAGTACTGATGTATGCAGATGATCTGGTGTTAGTTGCCTCTGTTCCAAGAGAGTTACAAAGAATGATTGATAGATTCCAAGCGTACTGTGAAAGATGGAACCTGGTTGTTAACTTAAACAAATCAAAAGTAATGGTTTTTAGGAAGGGAGGAGGTTTAGGAAGAAATGAAAAATGGTTTTATGAGGGTAAACATATTGAGGTGGTTAACAAATACAAATATTTAGGAGTGACTTTTACCCCCTTGCTGTCTTTTAACTTGCAAATACGGGAGAAAATATCAGTAGCAAAATTTGCCCTTAATAGTGTTTGGCGGCTTTTTCTGTCAAAAGATAATATTCCGATATCCTCTAAGGTGAAAGTGTTTGATGCGGCTTGCAAGACGATAGTAACATACGGAGCTGAAGCATGGGGGTGGAAAACAGGGAAGGACATTGAACAGTTTCAGGCGTTCTTCTTGAAAAAACTATTTGGTTTACCAAGGACCACGCCTGGGTATATATTGTACCTGGAAACGGGTGTAAGCTTGATGAGGATTCAGGTTTTGGAGATGCATTTTAAATTCGTATTAAGAGTTTTAGGCTTGCAACAGACAAGACTAGTGCATCAGCTAACTAGCTTAGTAATTAATAGAAAGGTGGGTTGGTTTAAGACATGGTTGGATCTGAGTGAGAGGTATGGAATGGGAGGCAGGTTTGAATTTGTCAATATCGGAGACTGGCCGGATGTCACTCAGTCACTGATAGAGAAAATAAAGGAAGTAACTGAACAAGTTTGGGTGGAAAGGGCAGCTAGGTCGAGTTTTCACGGATTGTATGCTGACCTGAGATGGGATCTTGGTGAAAAAGGGTACATGAAAGACAATATTGGGAGAGGCTTTATGAGCATAATTTTTAAGGCTAGAGCTTCTATGTTGTCGTTAAATTATAATCCTGCGAGGGAAGAGGGCAGGTGGATGTGTTCCCTGTGCAGTGCTCGGGAGGATGAGGATGTCATTCATTTTATATCTAAGTGTGGGGTGTTGGCAGAATTCAGGATGAGATGGTTCGGGAGGAGAGAATTGAGTAAGGAGGAAACCATTGAGTACTTAAATGGAAAGAATTGGTTAACTCTGGTAAAGTATCTAAGAGAAGCTGGCTCGTATAGGTACCAGTTGGTAAGGGAATTTAATGTTTAAATAACTAGGAAATGTAAGGGTACTAAAAGGTTTAAGGGTACTAGATGCTATGATAATTCTCTTCTCTCGGTGCGCTGGGTTTTGGGTCCTGTGGTATTGTACCGTTAATATAGTAAATGGCGCAACGAAGGTTGTTTTTTTTTAAAGTTATTTCTATTGGACTTGTTTGTCTCCTTGAGTAATGAAACTTTGTGTATATTGTTTAAGAAGAGTTGTGCATGTAAATATTTTGTTCTTTTTTTTATTTTTTATTTTTATAATGTAATGGTAAAGGGGACTACCAGCCGGGCAGACGACCGGGTAGGTCATGCTGGCAAGTGTTTTGCCTAGAATAAGAAACGCAACAAAGTGAAGGTGAATTAGCATATTGTATTTCTTGTTTCAATTAATTTATGGTTTGGTTTTCTTTGCTGTATTTTATGTGTGCTAATTTGTATTTTTTGTTTCTTTTCTATTGTTTGTAAATTTAAATGGCAAATAAAAAACACTATTATTATTATTATTATTATTATATTGGCAAGAGAAAGGCGTGTGAATGTTTCACACAAGATTTTTGTTTTTCTATTCGTTATTACAATTTTTTTTTTATTCGAGGCGGTGAGAAAAACTCATGTTCACTGTTAGACGATGGGGTAAGTAGGCCTAGTGTTGGACTCAATTGAGGCGTCCTCGTCCAGCCCGAAGGAGGAGGTCGCTACCGCCTACCAACCAAAAACCCGCCGCCTGGCCACTTGATCCGACATCACCAAACGACCCTACACCTCCTTTGCAACTGTTTATATAATAGCCTACTACAAGGGAAATGTCGGATTAAAAACAAAACATTTTACATATTGTAAGCGAGGCGTGGAAGGGAACCGTACCCTAATTGCTCTCTCGCTGTCACCGTCACTCACTCTCTCACTTCATTCATCTCTTTCATTCATGACCAGGTATGTAAATCAGTGTGCCTACCTTACCTATAGTCCAGCCTCTCTTAGTTTGCTCCTAATGTAAACAAATAATGACGTCACTGAGCATGCGCATTATATCAAAATGTGTACACGCTGATTAAAAAGTAACAACAAAATACTTTTAAAAGTATTTTTCTAAATGAAATTGTTAGGCTTACATCATATCATGACTGATGTTTTAAGTACTTATAATTTGAAACATAGTTATTTTAATAGGAATACGACATCCATAAAGTCACAGACTCTAGTGTGCACCCTGTAGTAGGTGGCTTTTGTTTGTTGACAGTAGGAGCAAACTAAGAACGGCTGAATTGTACTGAGATCGGGACAGGATTGATTCACTGTGGGAGAGGGAGAGGTAGAGGGAGAGGGCGATCCCACTGATCTCCTCCCTGCGCAGTCTCCCGACCACCTTACATTAAATGAAAGGAATGTTGGGGGACCCCGATTACGTGATGCGTTCAAATGCAAATGATAGATTTCACTTTTACAAACACTGTTACAACTCTTCCCAATTTAAAGGCAAATAAAACAAGAGAAAAGGCCTAAGATAATGATCGGTTTGTTGTTCAGGTGGTCATAACCCTGTAGGCTGGTTTGAACCTGTAGTCTAGAGGTTTTAGGTGGTTCACCTATGCCACAACTCACTCAGTGGAAAAGTACGCTTATCAGGATGGGAGGGCCCACTCTGCAAATGACAACTTCAATTCATTCACCACACAATCCACACTGTATTATGAAATAGCAGATAACTGCACTGATTAGTGTCACCTAACACACCTCTACCTTTTCTGCTCTCTTATTTTCACCAACCTTTGAGAACCTCGTGCTGTGGGTGTTATTGCAGGTTTTTTTCGGATCTGGTTGTTAATAAATGATGCCCGTAACAGGTAGGTGGAGTGATCTGGTAGTTGCCTCTCTTATCTTGAAGTCGCTGCCCATAACAGACAGGTGAAGTGTCAAATTATTTACACTCAATCTGTTCGTTGCAGGGCTAAAATAAATAGTTCTATTTCTTATCACATGGTCAGCCAATTAAATGACTGAATCATTTAAGAACAGAAGAGGTAGAGGTGTACTGTGACACTAGTCAGAGTTATCTTCTCTGAAAGTAATGAATTTCATTATACAGTTGGACCCTGTGGTGAATGAAATGAAGTTGTCATTTACAGAGTGAAAAATACGTGCTTTTCAGAGAGGGCTCGGCATGCTGATAAGTGTACTTTTCCACTGAGTGAGTGAGTTGTGGCAATGGTAAACCACCTCACTCCTTGTTTTACTTAGTAAAACCTCTAGAGGTTCAAACCAGCCTTTCGGCTGTTGACCTAAACAACAACAACATCTTGAAGTCACCTCCCCCCCCCCCACACACACACACACACACACACATGAGTATGCCTATGCCTGCCTGAACCATTTAACAACACAACTGGTAGGCCTACACACGTGTAAACACACTAATCACCACGCAAAAATTAATAGCAACCTCAGTTGGAAACGCAATCGTTAAAAGGACACTTCTATAGGCCTATGTCAAATTAATGCCTGTTTAATTCTTCGTTGAACGGTGAAAACTAGAAATTTTTATCTATTTCTTTTTAAACGTCATATTAACTTTACAACAAAAAAAATCTCGTGTGAAACACTTACACGACTTTCTCTTGTAAATGCAAATAATTAACATTAAACCTAACATTTGTCATAAAACATTCGAAATAAACAAAAACTTACCTCAAAAAATATAACCTAATTTTAATCATGAGTGAAAGACGCAAAATGAAAATCGACCTCAGTTTGGCTTAACAGTACGGAAAATCACTCTTTCACGCTAAACTAGGCTCTGCAGAGATAAATGCTGTACCTTTATAAAAGTTGTTAAGTGCTCTATAAATTTAATTATATAATTTTTTGTCGTAAAATGCATACTACGATGCCGAAATCTAAAAAAAAACGATTTTTTCACACGTTATGGTGGGGAAAAAACAGAAAATTGCTAATTACCGCTAAACAAAGCGTTATGCAAAAAAATGTTTGAAATAAAAGTTGTAGAATTTTAAATTCTCTACAACTTTTATTATATACAAATTTTTGCGCTAAAATGCATATTATAGCCGTAATCTTAAAACAACAATTTTTTTTTCGTAAAAACGGCCTCACTAAGAATTTCAGCCAACATTGCGCCTACTCTATCTTGTAGAGCATACAAAAAATTTGGTAAACGAGGCGATTTTTAAAAATATTGTAGGACCAGTTTTTGAGAAAATCGCAAAAAAATTAAAAATTACACGAATAAACTACTATATCCGGTCGACCGATTTCAAAAAAAATTTTCGTGTCGGGTCCTCAGCGGTATGTAACTTAAGTTTCAAGTTTCAAGTTCGTACGATGTTCCTTTCTTGAGATATTCTGTTCACACACAGACCAATAGGTAAAAAGCAGTTGTGTGTGTGGGTGTGAGGGGGTCTGTTTAGGTGTATATTCGGGTGAAGAGTGTATTTGTTGTGATCGACATGAAAACAATACATTCCTTCCTATGTATCCATATAGGCAAGAGAAAGTAAAAATTGTCCGTTTTTGAAGAAATTTTACGAATGTGTAAACTTATTGGCTTATAACTCTATAAATGGCCTACTCATCCGATTTTTGTTAAATTTCGTCACAGTGTAGGCCTACAGCGGATCCCAAAGCGATACTTTTTTACTTTTTGTCTTTTGCGACCCGTTGTTATCTCGGTACCGGGACCTTTGGATTGGCAGTAGATTCAATTACAGTCCAGCCTCTCTAAGTTTGCTCCTAATGTAAACAAATAATGACGTCACTGAGCATGCGCATTATATAAAAATGTGTACACGCTGATTAAAAAGTAACAACAAAATACTTTCAAAAGTATTTAAATACAAAATACTTTTAAAATTATTTTTATAAACGAAATTGTTAGGCCTACATCATAACACGACTGATGTTTTTAGTACTTTAAGTACTTATAATTTAAAAAATAGTTAAGTTAATAGGAATACGACATCCGTAAAGTGGTGGAGTGTAGCGTGCACCCTGTAGTAGCTGGTTTTGGTTTGTTGACAGACACTAGGAGGAGCAAACTTAGAGCGGCTGAACTATAGGTGATTGAATTAGCCTATTAGTGACAGTTATCTGCAATTTGATCTGCAACAGGTGAGTGAAGCGAAGGTGTCATTAGCAGGGTGTAAGTAAATAACTCTGGACTGTTGTGGTAGGGTAGGGAAGGGAAGGGAAGGCGTACAAGTATTCTTCCAGTATTGTTGTGCTAGACCAGACCAAGTTGTCTACTTGGCTGATAGGTAAAGGAGGTGGTTGGGTCGGGTCAGGCGGGCCCTTTGATCGCAGTCACTCCACTCATTAAGCCCTCCAATGTAAGCCTACGTAGCCTATAGTAACCCCACAAATCCACTTGTCCATCTAACTACCGCTCGCTTTTCTCATACATTGGCTAACCACCTTACATTGAAAGCGAAATCGCCATTCTACAAAAAAAATACAATAAAACCGATTAACTTAATAGGCCTTCTGGAGTCAAGCAAAGGTATACGCATATTGTGGAAGGAAAGCTTCAAAGCTTTACCCTTACTCAATAAGTTAGCCCGTGTTAAGACAATCGACAATCGATTGCCGAGTAACGGAATGTTTTTCAATTGAATTCCCCGAATAGCTATCGTACTAGGTTGAACTCTTGTTCCTTGAAATCAGGTAGAAAGGTTTTTATTACGAATATTTTTATGCCGAGTGGAAAACAACCGAAAGTTGAACTTTTAAAAACAAAAAATTGCGTATAATTTATTTTGTTAATAGAATCGAAACGTCTGTTTCAAAATATTTAAAATATTAATGTTAATTAAATTGTTAAATATTTTCAAAATTCTTACAAATTAATTTTGTAAAAGTCCCTTTCATGTCTTTGAATAAGTCAAAGTCTTGCCATAAGGCAAGAACAATAAGGGATTTCGGACTCTTTTTTCAGGAATAATAAGCCTACGTAGATTTTGAAACTATACAATTTAGATAAAGATAATTACAAGCCAAATTACAATAATCAAGTGCCAAGTAGGTGACTCACTACTGAAGCATGTATTGGGGTGGTGGGCGCGCGTGCGTGTTTGTAAGAGCGATTGCACGAAGCTCTGGACATTATGGGTCTTTACCGTTTTCTGTATGCCACTACCAAATCCGAATTCCCTGAAGGGCTGCACACTTGTTCATTTCTTTCATTCCCTACCTTACTGATTAGTCTACTCATACTGAGACAGACACACTCACGCATGCGTACACATGTCCTTCCCAGTCCCAGTAGGCCTACACAGTATAATACACGTTCTGTTGTATAGTCTATAATATTACAGTCACTTGAGTGACGAGTTTGCCCTTGTTTGCAACGAAGGGTAAAGGGGGAAAAGCATCAGTGGGCATGCGCGACTACTGCTTTAATTTCAGTACGACAAACATAACAACTTGTACTATACCCAGAGCATATACAATATATCCTTTTGAAGGAACCTTTTGTAGGTCAACTGTACGAATATAACTGTTTGTTACCGTAAAAACAAATGTCCGTTTCTCGAAGATGTGGTCGAATTACTCACAGTGCTGAACGCAATGTAATAAAATGTTGTGAAGCTAAACAAAAATGCCTATCCGTGCCTCTTAGCAAAAGCCGTAAGCGAGCGGTTAACTGCTGTGATGTTTCTTTTTCCACAATTCAAAAAATAAAGAAGGAAATTAAGGACGTGAAGAAGCTATTCTTTAACAGTTTTTTTGACACCTGGTAAAAAAAATAAAGCGGTTAAGTAGATACTAGAGAGACTGATAATGAAAACGCCGGTGACAGCAATAGTAAAGAAGGCGATTCATTCGTAATTACAGTAAATCAAACATTTCTAGTAATTTAATTCTAGAAATTGAATTAAGCTATAGGCAATATTACAGGTCATATTTATTTCTTATAAGATTTATAAAGAAAACATTTTCCCGGAATAAACCACAACTTAGAAAATGTATCTAGAAACTGGACGGTAGTGAAATGTACGAGTAGTGTCTCACTGTTGAGATTGGCAGCACTGTAAATATATCATTTTTTTCCTCACAGCCGATATGTACATACGCAAAAGCAAACTCGTGACTTCAGTACCTATATACTATCATCCACGTTCTGCTTTTACTTTCTCTTGCCTATATGAATATATAGGAAGGAAAGTATTGTTTTCATGTCGATTTTTCGAAATCGAGTTTGCACCGGATCTATACGTTTTCAAACCCCCTGAACCCAAAAAACATGTTTTTAGCGATTGGTCTGTGTGTGTGTGTGTGTCTGTGTGTATCGGTGAACAGAATATCTCAAGAACGGAACATCGTACAAACTTGAAACTTGAAACTTAAGTTACATACCACTACCGGACCCGACACGAACATTTTCATCAAAATCGGTCAACCGGAAGTAGTAGTTTATTCGTGTAATTTTTCACTTTTTTGCGATTTTCTCAAAAACTGGTCCTACGATTTTTTTTTAAATCGCCTGGTTTACTCAATTTTTTATTCTGTACAAGATAGGGTAGGCGTCATGTTTGCTGAAATTCTGGGTGAGGCTGTTTTCACGTAAAAACATAGTTTTTTTAAGATTACGGCTTTAATATGCAATTTAACGCAAAAATTTATATAATAAAAGTTGTAGAGAATTTAAAAACCTACAACTTTTATTTCAAACATTGTTTTTTATAACGCTTAGTTTAGCAGTAATTAGTGATTTTCTGTTTTTTTTTCTCACGAAAACGTGAGAAAAATCGATTTTTTAAACATTTCGGCCTTAGTATGCATTGTATGACAAAAGTGTATATAATAAATTTTATAGGAAATTAAAAGATCTACAACTTTTATTTAAGCATTTTTCTCTACAGAGCCTAGTTTAGCGTGAAAGAGTGATTTTCCGTATTTTTAAGGCAAACTGAGATCGATTTTCATTTTTACTTTCTCTTGCCTATATGAATATATAGGAAGGAAAGTATTGTTTTCATGTCGATTTTTCGAAATCGAGTTTTCACCGGATCTATACGTTTTCAGACCCCCTGAACCCAAAAAACATGTTTTTAGCGATTGGTCTGTGGGTGTGTCTGTGTGTGTGTGTGTGTGTGTGTGTGTGTGTGTGTGTGTGTGTGTGTGTGTGTGTGTGTGTGTGTCTGTGTGTGAACAGAATATCTCAAGAACGGAACATCGTACGAACTTGAAACTTAAGTTACATATCACTACCGGACCCGACACGAACATTTTCATCAAAATCGGTCAACCGGAAGTAGTAGTTTATTCGTATAATTTTTCACTTTTTTGCGATTTTCTCAAAAACTAGTCCTACGATTTTTTTTAAAATCAACTGGTTTACTACATTTTTTATGCTCTACAATATAGGCGTCATGTTTGCTGAAATTCTGCTTGAGGCTGTTTTTACGTTAAAACATTTTCTTTTTAAGATTGCGGCTTTAATATGCATTTTAGCGCAAAACGTTATATAATAAAAGTTGTAGAGAATGTAAAAATCTATAGTTTTTATTTCAAACATTTTTTTGTATAACGCTTAGTTTAGCGGTAATTTGCGATTTTCTGTTTTTTTTCTCACGAAAACGTGAGAAAAATCGATTTTTTTAACATTTCGGTCTTAGTATGCATTTTACGACAAAAGTGTATATAATTAAATTTATAGAAAATTAAAAGATCTACAACTTTTGTTTAGAGAATTTTTCTCTACAGAGCCTAGTTTAGCGTGAAAGCGTGATTTTCCGTATTTTTAAGCCAAACTGAGTTAAATTGTCATTTTGCGTCATTCACTCATGATTAAAATAAGGTTATGTTTTTGAGGTTAGTTTTTGTTTATTTCTAATATTTTATTAATAATGTTAGGTTTATTATTAATTATTTGCATTGGCAAGAGAAAGTTGTGTGAGTGTTTCACACCAGATTTTTCGTCTTTCATATATGATTAAAATTAGGTTATGTTTATTGAGGTTAGTTTTTTGTTTATTTCTAATGTTTTAATACTAATTTTAGGTTTATTGTTAATTATTAGCATTGGCAAGAGAAAGTTGTGTGAGTGTTTCACACCAGATTTTTTACTTCGTAAATATGTTGTTTTATTTTGCTAATACTACATTATTAGGCCTATTATTATTACTAGCCTATTGTCAACTCATTAGCCTATGTGCGTGTCGGCCCTGATGGATCGCGCAAACCATTCCGATTAGCTACTATTACAAAGCTATTACTATTAAGTTATATTTTTAGCTGAATTTTTGCTATTACTAGGCTAAATTATACTATTATGTTATATTTTTTAATTATTTACATTGGGAAGAGAAAGACGTGTGAACGTTTCACACATACGTTTTTTACTTGACACATCTTCTGTGGGATTATGTTGTAATTAACCTCTTTTCATGAAGTAACTCTGCAGCATTTTCTTCTGTCCGAATATTTTTAGTAGTGACTGTACAAAATTCATAGCAGACTAATTGTGAAATGGGAGTGGGAGTGGAGTTGACACTACGCAGGAATATTGCTATAGTCCACCCTCTCTTAGTTTGCTTCTGATGTAAACAAATAATGACGTCACTGAGCATGCGCATTATATCAAAATGTGTACACGCTGGTTAAAAAGTAACAACAAAATGTAATATGAGACACCTACACAGACACACAACGGACACACAACGGACACACAACGTAAACATAAACATAACTTTACAGCATCAACATCAACATCAACCAGATGACCTCACTTACAGATGTGAGAATAACAAAAAAAAAAGAAAAAAGAAAATTTTATTAAGCTAATAAAATTTGGATTGTTGGATCATTCGTTTTTAAAACTTTTAAAGGAAAAGGTCACCGTATACAATTTTTTATAATAACACAAAAACAATTTAAAGAATTTATTCATTTAAAAGTTTATATTGAATTTAAAAAATAGATTTTAGAAGATTTAGAATTTTCAATTTATTTTTAAGAAGATTCAACGATTTTAAGAAGTTTTAAAGAGTTTTAAGATTTTTAATTGTTTTTAAATATTTTAATATTTAATAGCGATTTTTAATTAAAGAAGTTGAATTTTCGATAACATAAAGCCTTTTTGGATTTTTCTTTATTACGAACCTATGGGTTAACAAAATGGTGCCGTGACCAGGATATTTAATTTCAAGAGATTTAATACCAGGATATTTAACTATTTAAAAGGATTTACCAAGATTTACCAGGATACAAAAGTCACAATAACCAGGATAAACCAGGATAAACCAGGATTTCAGGACAATTTCGAGAAAAATATTAATAAATTAACGCAACAATAAACTTTGGAAGGATAACACAACAAGAACAAAGGACGAACCGGAACAAAATTCATCACACAAAATTCATTAATAACAAAACAAAATAAATCTTCTAAAATTTACACAAAAAACAAATTATAAATAACGGTTACAAATTATAAACAACTCACATCTGGGCAAGTATATTGAAGTCATCTGGTAAGTCATCTATTACACACACATAAATCATCTCACCACCATCATCAACACCGAACAAAAACAAGTAGAAACATGAATATGCAAGTAGCACCAATTCTTGACCCCACTAAACTAGACGAAACAAACATTAACTTCCAACTACGAATACGAAAAAGCACAACGACAGGAAACGTAAGACAAAAAAGGCAAAGATTACAAAAACTTTTAGATAATGGACGACAAATTGATTTAACTACACTACATAGATTTGACATAGACAAACAACTGGCTGAATGTCAAAACTATTTAGTAAAGTTACAAAACATAGAAAATGTAACTGAATTAGAAAGGTATAATGCTGAAATATTTGATGATCGACTTAACAACCTAAAAACATTCACATTACCCAACAAACCAGATAAACTTGTAGGATTTCAAAATTTAAAGGAAGGATTTGATATTTGGAAACTTAATAGGTTACAAAATTTTGAAATCGAACCTAATTTCGAGCAAAACAATGTAAATCTTGAAAATGCACATTTAGGAAATAATTTCTTACCTGATCAACAAGGAAATCTTGGTGTTGGTCATGTTAATGTTTTACATTCCCCAGTAATGCAAAATCCAGTTCTTAGAAATGAAACTCCTGACATATTAATACCGAATCCTGTAGGTAATCATAATCCCGCCTATTTTCATCGTGAGTTAAATTTCAATTGGACAAAAATTGCAAATCCAATTGAAAACGAATTAAAACAATTAACTATAACTGATGGACGTGATATTGACATGTTAGTACGAAATATCAAAATTATTAAACAAATTCAGAAACGTTATGCAGTAGATTTACCTTTGGTATTGTTGACTCCGTTTATGACTGGGTTCACTGAACAAATTTTTGAAAATTCTATTAGAAATAATCATAATTTCGATCAATTTCATAGAGATTTAGTAAACAAACTAATCACGCCCAAAATGAAAGAAATATTAAAACTCAAATTGTTATACCGAAATCAGTCACAAATGGAGACCCTTACTGAATATATAAGAGAAATTTTAGAAAACCATGAGGTGTTAAGATTAGATCTGACAGAAGGTGAGTTAATTAATATAATTTTAACCGGTTTAAATGAGATATACGCCACGCACATAGGTATAATTGGCAAACTTTCAAGATTTCAATAAATTAGATGCCTATGTCTATGAAAGAGTTTACGCTAGGACTCTGAATGACATCGGTTTATCTAAAATAAATAATACAAGTGTAATAAAAGATGTAAATGGCATAGTACCTTCCCAAGGTAAACAAAATACATTGAAAGATGCAACTTACAACAAAATCAGATCACAAATGCCTGCAACCACTTTAAAATGTTTTTATTGCCATAAATTAGGTCATATCAAAAGGAATTGTAAACTTTTACATCAAAAAGGAAATAATGATGTTTCAAAAAACTAAATCTTTACAAATACACTGAGCATAAACATATGATGTGTATTTGTAAACATGATTCAAGTAAACATTTAAAGTTAAAAGAAAACAGGTCAAATTGTAATTATACCTTAAAGACCTTATCAATAAAAATCAAAAAAATATATTTAATGCCCTCATCGATTCTGGTTCCACCCATAACATTATTAATCAACAACTTTATAAATTTTTAAAAACTAAAAAAGCGATTATAAAGGAAGAAAACATTAACACAATTTGTCTTACAGCTGATCGATTTCCTCTAAAAATAAATAAACAGATATGGGTTAAAATTACTCTTCCAAAAATATCGTGGAAAATAAATTTTAAAATATTACCGAAAATACAACACCGAATGATACTCGGAATGAACTTTTTACAAAAAACTCAAGCAATATTTAATGCTACAAGATCTTTCATAACCTTTGATTGGGCAAAAAATAAACAATTTCATCTAACGAATCTATATCCAGAGCAGATAAACAACATAGAACAAAGTGAGTATATTAAAAATACAATTAATAATTTATGCAAGGAATTTCCTGATGTACTCACTTCTAAATTAGGTTGTACCCATGTATTGAAATATGATATTAAACTTAAAAATAGTGAAACTATAAAATCTAGGCCCTATCCTTTAAATCCAATAAAAACACTCCAAATGAAACAACAAATTGATAAATTATTAAAAGATAAGGTAATTAGAGAAAGTGTTTCACCTTATTCATCCCCCGCATTTTTAATTCCGAAACCAAATGGCACTAGTCGTCTAGTCGTAGACTATCGCCAAGTCAACCTAATAATTGACTCGGAAGCCCAACCTTTACCAAATATAAATCACGCTTTTCAATGGTTTTCCAATGCACGATGGTTCAGCACATTAGACTTAGCGCAAGCGTACCATCAAATACCATTGACAGAAAAATCTCGTCAAATAACCGCATTTTGCACACCGGACGGCTTATACGAATATGAAAGATTACCTTTTGGTTTGTCGACTGGAGCACAAGTTTTAACACGCCTTATGAATACATTATTCAAGAATATTAAATATAAATTTGTATTTAATTACATGGACGATATATTAATATATTCTAAAAGTTTTACAGAGCATGTCAGACACATCAAAATAGTATTGTCAATTTTACGGAAAGCTGGCATTACAGTTAATCCTGATAAAGTGACATTTGCTGTAAATGAAATACCGTTTCTTGGACACACATTGTCGTACAAAGGAGTTTCTATAGACTCATCTAGGACACAAAAAATATTGCAGTATCCACAGCCTATGACAGTGAAACAAGTACATCGATATTGTGGTATGATTAATTATTTTTCTAAATTTATCAAAAATTATGCTGATAGAATCGAACCCCTAAATAAGTTACGTCGTAAAAACACTCAGTTTATCTGGGGAGACTCACAAAAAATTGCGTTTGAAGATCTCAAACAAGCAATTGCTAATCCCCCGGTATTGGCGATACCAGACTTCTCCAAAAATTTCATTTTACAGACGGATGCATCTGATACAGGTCTAGGAGCTGTCCTACTTCAGGAACAGGAAGGATCTAGAAGACCCATAGCGTACGCTTCTAAAACATTAACGGAAGCAGAAAGGAAGTTTTCTGCATATGAGCGAGAGTGTCTTGCAGTTGTTTTTGCAACAGATCATTTTAGGACCTATTTAACACATCGTGAATTTCTTTTAGAAACTGATAATCAAGCTTTAGCCTGGCTTCTTTCCAGACCAAAACAGTTAGGTAGATTGGCTAGATGGTTACTTCGATTATCTGTCTTTAAATTTAAAATTAATCATATCCGTGGTTCAGATAATAATGTAGCCGACGCATTATCGAGGATGTATGATTTAAATAATGAAGATATCCCACAGGATATAACTTATATTAATACTTTATTATCGCAGTTCCCCCTATCTTTTACAGATATCAAACTACATCAGGAACAGGATACTTTTATCCTACAACAAAAACAACAAAGAGATAGTAAATTTTGTTTATCCAAAGGAGTCCTATGTTTAAAAGATAAAAACAATAATCCAACCAAAATCGTTCTCCCCAACTCCTTAAAAGATTTAGTATTTAAATATTTTCATGATTCGGAAATCGGCGGACATTTAGGTGTTGATAAAACCATACACAAAATCACACGATATTTTTATTGGCCAGCTATATATCGAGAAATTCCTTTAAAGGTGAATGCTTGTACAACCTGCCAACGCAGCAAACCTGGAATAAATTATAAATGGGGAAATCTCAGTTCCAGAGTTCCGACAGCGCCATTTGACACACTGTTTGTTGATACTGTAGGCAGCCTGCCAAAAACCAATCAAGGTTATAAATATATTCTAGTGATAGTGGATAGTTTTTCAAAATTCACATGGTTAGCCCCATTAAAAAACACTAATACATCCTCCATTATAGACGAATTAAAACGTATTTTCCAAAATTACTCCATCCCGAGGTTAATTGTCACAGATAACGCTAAAAATTTTAATTCCATAATGTTTAAAAACTTTTGTTTCAATCTAGGCATAAAACGAACTACCCTCTCACCCTATCATCCTCAACCATCTCACGCCGAACGATTAAATCGAAATCTTAGGTCTATCCTTATTGCATATCATGCAACGACTCAAGCAATCTGGGACAAATCTCTATTTTGGTTTCAATTAGCTTTCAATATGGCTCGACATAATGCTCATGGGAAATGCCCATTTGACATATTGCATACTTTTCCAGCTCACACACCGTTGGATAGAGCATGGAATATCCAAGATATCCTCCATAGAAATCCTATACGTTCCAGTAACATGATGTGTGACATTAGAAGAAAACTAATTAAATCCCATCATGATATGGCACGCCGATATAATGCTACACGCCACCCCAATCCGTTTTCGGTGGGAGATAAAGTTTTGCTTAAAACTCATCCCGTAAGTTCGAAACGGAAAAATATTTGTGCAAAAATGGCATACCGATGGTCTGAACCTTTTTATATCATCGGCTTCTCTACTCCAGTTACAGCCTTACTTCGTAAGACTATTGGAGGGGAAATAACTAAAGAACACATTTCTAACCTTAAAAAGGTTACATAATTTACTCAAAGAAATAAAATACTTTTTAGGTGATGTCTGTCGCGATACTCGAGCTTGAGATGATTGTAACAAAACGAAAACTATGCTGTTTGCATGCTATTTGAATGTTTTATTGAAAGGGGCCCCGAATGAATGAATATTACCATCTCAGGCCGACAACTGCTACATACTCACCTTCTCTTTTTCCATTTAAGCACTCACCCCCTTTATTTTGCTTACACGTGCCTTGTGCTTCTGTCTACTCTCCGGGGGGGGGAAGATTGTAATATGAGACACCTACACAGACACACAACGGACACACAACGTAAACATAAACATAACTTTACAGCATCAACATCAACATCAACCAGATGACCTCACTTACAGATGTGAGAATAACAAAAAAAAAGAAAAAAGAAAATTTTATTAAGCTAATAAAATTTGGATTGTTGGATCATTCGTTTTTAAAACTTTTAAAGGAAAAGGTCACCGTATACAATTTTTTATAATAACACAAAAACAATTTAAAGAATTTATTCATTTAAAAGTTTATATTGAATTTAAAAAATAGATTTTAGAAGATTTAGAATTTTCAATTTATTTTTAAGAAGATTCAACGATTTTAAGAAGTTTTAAAGAGTTTTAAGATTTTTAATTGTTTTTAAATATTTTAATATTTAATAGCGATTTTTAATTAAAGAAGTTGAATTTTCGATAACATAAAGCCTTTTTGGATTTTTCTTTATTACGAACCTATGGGTTAACAAAAATACACTCGAAAGTATTTAAATACAAAATACTTTTAAAAGTATTTTTCTGAATGAAATTGTTAGGCCTAAATCATATCACGACTGATGTTTTTAGTACTTTAAGTACTTATAATTTAAAAAATAGTTAACTTAATAGGAATACGACATCCGTAAAGTCGGGGACTCTAGCGTGCACCCTGTAGTAGGTGGCTTTTGTTTGTTGACAGTAGGAGCAAACTAACAACGGCTGAACTGTAGTCAGATTGGCGCGATAGACTCACGAGTGGGAGAATTGTGCAACCCTTCAGGGAATTCGGATTTGATAATGGCATACACAAAACGGAAAAGACCCAACATAATTATAGTTTTTACTTTCTCTTGCCAGCTATATGAATATACAGTATAGGAAGGAGAGTAGACTATTGTTTTCATGTCGATTTTGAGACATCGAGTTTTCACCGGATCTACACGTTTTCAGACACCCTGAACCCACACAAACATGTTTTTAGCGATTGGTCTGGGTGGGTGTGTGTGTGTATACAAAATATCTCAAGAACGGAACATTGTACGAACTTGAAACTTGAAACTTAAGTTACATACCAATACCGGACCCGACACGAACATTTTCATAAAAATCGGTCAACCGGAAGTAGTAGTTTATTCGTGTAATTTTTCACTTTTTTGCGATTTTCTCAAAAACTGGTCTTACGATTTTTTTTTAAATCGCCTGGTTTACTCAATTTTTTATGCTCTACAAGATAGAGTAGGCGCCATGTTCACTGAAATTCTCGGTGAGGCTGTTTTTATGTAAAAACATTTTTTTTTTAAATTACGGCTTTAATATGCATTTTAGCGCAAAAGTTTATATAATAAAAGTTGTAGAGAATTTAAAAACCAAAAATTTTTTTTTCTAACATTTTTTTGTATAACGCCTAGTTTAGCAGTAATTAGCAATTTTCTGATTTTTTTCTCACGAGAACGTGTGAAAAATCGATTTTTTTAAGATTTCGCCCTTAAAATGCATTTTACGACAAAAGTGTATATAATAAATTTTATAGGAAATAAAAAGATTTACAACTTTTCTTTAAAGCATTTTTCACTACAGAACCTACGTATTTTAGCGTGAAAGCGTGATTTTCCGTATTTTTGCGCCAAACTGAGTTCGATTTTCACTTTGCGTCTTTCACTCATGATTAAAATAAGGTTATGTTTTTAAGGTTAGTTTTTTGTTTATTTCTAATGTTTTATTACTAATGTTAGGTTTAATGTTAATTATTTGCACTGGCAAGAGAAAGTTGTGTGAGTGTTTCACACCAGATTTTTGAAATTGTTCACCTATTTTGGAAGGTAAGCCTACTGCGAGTGGTTACATATAAGTGTAGGCGTAGGATATGAAGCAAGGTGTACAGGGGGGAGGGAGAGAGGGTGTTAGGGAGGCAAAGCGATAAAAAGATGTAGTAGAGTATTGGGGCAATGCAAGTTAGTTGAGGGACGTTTGGCCGAACGAACATTTGTTAATACATAGTCAGTCGGTTGTTATGCTACATACTAGTAGGTAGTTTATTTACTTTGTAAAATGGTCACCGTTTAACAAACAACAACATAAAACAAGGGAGGATGTGAAGGCATGCGGTGGGAACAAAACACCCAAACAACCGCCACCGCTAATTATCCCCTCCCCTCCACCTCAACCACCACCACCGCTATTTAATCTAACATTTTAAAAGAAAAGATTTGCCTCCATTTTACGAGCGAATTATCTTTATCGAGTGAAATAATAATGAAAATAATAAAAGTAGGCCTAGTAGCAGCTAGGAGGCCTACAGACAATAAAATACACTACCAGTATTAGGTATTAGGGCTACATGCGTTTTAATGTTGCGCCTAATTAGACTTAGACCTCGTAGGCTATAATACTATAATATTTTTATCTTTTAATTGATAAAATAATATAATAAAATAAGAAGAGAAACTTGTTTTCGTCAACTTGGTGGCCGTCCCAAATTACACGTTGTTAGGGCTACACATTCACACATTCACACGTTGAAGCATAGCTGAGGTTGGTGTCAGCTGTTCCGATCAACTGTAGCCTACTATCCTAATACGTTGACTGCTATGTGACTGTCACAGTTGTTGTCTTTGAAAATGGGCCACGTGCATCAAAAATGAGTCACACACAGTACATGAATTATTTTTGAGCCGAAAAGCTACGGCTTCAGAGTGTCATTGTACACTTAGCTAGTTCAAATCGTTGGCCTTTCTCAAATAATAGGACATTGCGTATACAGGTAGTTTACCTTTTTGTCCTGTACTAGAATGGTGCTATTATTTGTAATTTTATTATTTATTATGCTTATTTTGGTTGATTGAAATAGTCTAAAACTTTGTAACTTAACCCGGTTGTTCATTACATTTTTTATTGCGACACAAAAAGGGATCACATGGCTCTGAAATGTAGAATCATTCCAGCAGGCCATGTTACCCAAAATTTTTTATCACAACTTTATTTTACAAAAAAAATAGTTGTTATTAAATAAATTAAGTAAAGTATGGCCGCCCAGCTGTAGGTGTCACAAAATTTAGTGTGGCATTCAACGTGTTGATCATAGGTCTACATAAACCACTGGTCGGTCAGCTGCCAGGCAAACCAAAACGCTTTTTACATTCACCCTATAGTCCAGCCTCTCTAAGTTTGCTCCTAATGACGCCACTGAGCATGCGCATTATATCAAAATGTGTACATGCTGATTAAAAATTAACAACAAAATACTTTCAAAAGTATTTAAATACAAAATACTTTTAAAAGTATTTTTCTGAATGAAATTGTTAGGCCTAAATCATATCACGACTGATGTTTTTAGTACTTTAAGTACTTATAATTTAAAAAATAGTTAACTTAATAGGAATACGACATCCGTAAAGTCGGGGACTCTAGCGTGCACCCTGTAGTAGGTGGCTTTTGTTTGTTGACAGCAGGAGCAAACTAAGAACGGCTGAACTATATATATAGCTTACGCCTACATCTATTTTCCAATTAATTCAATGTGATAGCAATACAAAGGCGGTCCGTGACTTCCAAAATGGGTTGACAGTTGCAAAAACCGAGAAAACTAGTGCATTAGCACTTTTAATTATCCACGAGACTCCAAGAGTAAAACATCTGGTGTGAAACACTCACACAACTCTTTCTCTTGCCAATGCAAAAAATGTAAATAATAATAAAACATTAGAAATATACAAAAAACTAACCTCTAAAAACATTACCTTATTTTAATCATGAGTGAAAGACGCTAAATGAAAATCTACCTTAGTTTGGCTTAAAAATATGGAAAATCACTTTTTCACGCTAAAATAGGCTCGTAGAGGAAAATGCTTTTAATTAAAGTAGTAGATCTTTTAATTTCCTACAAATTTGATTATAGGCCTACACTTTTGTCATAAAATGCGTACTAAGGCTGAAATCGTAAAAACATTGATTTTTCACACGTACTCGTGAGAAAAAAACAGAAAATCGCTAATTACCTCTAAACTAAGCATAACACAAAAAAATAAATGAAATAAAAAGTGTAGGATTTTAAACTCTCTACAACTTTTATTATATAAATTTTAGCTCTAAAATGCATATTAAAGCCGTAATCTTAAAAAAAAACCAATTTTTTTTACGTGAAAACAGCTTCACCAAGAATTTCAGCAAACACGTCACCTAGGCCTACCCTATCTTGTAAAACATAAAAAATTGAGTGAACCAGGACAATTTAAAAAAAATCGTAGGACCAGTTTATGAGATAATCGCAAAAAAGTGAAAAATTACACGAATAAACTACTTACTTCTGGTTGACCGATTTCGATGAAAATGTTCGTGTCGGGTCCGGTAGTGATAAAGTAAATTAAGTTTCAAGTTCGTAAGATGTTCCGTTCTTGAGATATTCTGTTCACACAGACACACACACAGACCAATAGGTAAAAAGCAGTTGTGTGGGTGTGAGGGTGTCTGTTTAGGTGTATATTCGGGTGAAGAGTGGGACATGAAAACAATACTTTCCTTCCTCGTATTTATTTATATAGGCAAGAGAAAGTAAAAATCCATTTCATGCGTCTCAAAGCTGGTGGAAATTGTTTCTAAAGATGGAGAAGTGAGATTGCGAATTCACTTACTCGTATTATAGCCTAAGTGGTTGTGGGTTAGGCCTACCAAAGCCCACAAAGCTACGCTTTAACACCAATCCAATGACACTTTGATTTCTTGAATTCCAATTTTTCCCCACTTCCGGTCAAATGTATATAGGCTAATGAAATTTTTTAGGAAATTAAAAGGACTACAACTTTTAATTAGAGTATTTTTCTCTACAGAGCCTAGTATAGCGTGAAAGAGTTATTTTCCTCATTTTTAAGTCAAACTGAGGTTGATTTTCATTTTGCGTCTTTCATATATGATTAAAATTAGGTTATGTTTATTGAGGTTAGTTTTTTGTTTATTTCTAATGCTAGGTTATTTGTTCATTATTTGCATTGAGAAGAGAAAGTCGTGTAAGTGTTTCACACCAGATTTTTTTTATTTTTATGTTGTCTAAATTTTTATTGAACCTATAACTAATTTTTCATTGTAGGCCTATGTGTATTGATGACCTTATGGTGGAGGGCCTACATTTGTACTAGGCTATATGAAGGCCTATTTAGACTATACAGGGTGATTCACGAAGATATGCAGAAACGTTAGGAGCTCATTGTACATGTAAATATAATGAAAAAAGTTTATATAAACATATGTCCAGAAATGCTTCGTTTCCGAGTTACAGCTAGCGAAAGTTTCACCCGGATTTCAGCTCACCAGGTGAAATGAGGTCTTCCTGGAATTCTGGTAACGTAGATTAAGGGGCGAATTCGATCATTCCTTATGGTTTTTGATCAGATAAATTGAATAAAACAGGTCCCAGAACTGTAAGTTAAATAGGTTTTAAGAAAACTAGTGTCAAATGCAAAAAATGGAGTGAAAAACACATTTTTTCATCTTAAGGCAAGAATAAATTTGTTATTTTACCAAGAAACAGTTAAAATTTTTGAATAAAACATGTAGAAAATTTTATTCTGACCAAACCGGTGTAAATTAAGAACACAGAAAGCGAATAGATGTTTGATTAAATGAATTTTTATTCATTAGAGTACAAAATAAAATTAACCGGAAAAACTAAGATCAAAAAATGTGTTTTTTTTCACTCCATTTTTTGCATTTGACACTGGTTTTCTCAAAAACTATTTAAATTACAGTTCTGGGACCTGTTTTATTCAATTTATCTGATCAAAAACCATAAGAAACGATTGAATTCACCCCTTAATCTACCTTACCAGAATTTCAGGAAGACCTCATTTCACCTGGTGAACTGAAACCCGGGCGAAATGTTTCGCTAGCCGTTACTCGGTAACGAAGCATTTCCGAACCCATATTTATATAAACTTTTTTCTTTATTTTTACACGTACAATGGGCTTCTAAAGTTTCTGCATATCTTCGTGAATCACTCAGTATGTAACGTGGCATAATGACGTTAATGACCTTTCAGTCGATGCGATTAATAAATAAATAATTAAATGTCGGTGTGCAATCTCACTTAACGCGAACACGTAACCCTAATACACACTATTAGACTAGGCTATATAGGCCTATTGGCCTATTACTTTAAAAAGCCAGTCGGTTATCATTTTGGTAAAAATATTAAAACACTTAAAAATTGAGTAAAATGTGAAAAGAATAAATAGCGGAACAATTTGGCCCTATTATTAAAATAATAGATAAGTAGCGGTGTAATTAAAAATCAGCTGTTATCAATTGAATTAATCTGTGTTATTTTTTAATTGCTTTTACAGCTTCTTTTTATTGTCCAATTCCGACCTCCATCTAAAATACACTGAACACATAAAGCAATAAAATATTAGCTTATCTTTATTTACTTATTTATTTATTTATTAATTATCATTTTTATTGTTTTTATTTTAACTTGTCTAATTACATGAGGTAGCTACGCTTATACGCCTATAGCCTACGCCTATGAGTCATTCTATTTTTAGGCGTACCGCATTCAGGTGAACTGTCTCTTGTTTAGGCCTAAAGTCCAGCCTTTCTTAGTTCGCTCTAATGTAAACAAATAATGACGTCACTGAGCATGCGCATTATATCAAAATGGGTACAACCTGTTTAAAAAGTAACAACAAAATACTTTTAAAAGTACTATTTTATAAATGAAATTGTTAGGCCTACATCATATCATGACTGATTTTTACTTTCTCTTGCCTATATGAATAGGCCTATATAGGAAGGAATGTATTGTTTTCATGTCGATTTTTCGAAATCGAGTTTTCACCGGATCTATACGTTTTCAGATCCGCTGAACCCAAAAAACATGTTTTTAGCGATTGGTCTGTGTGTGTGTGTGTGTGTGTGTGTGTGTGTGTGCGTGTGTGTGTGTACAAAATATCTCAAGAATGGAACATCGTACGAACTTAAAACTTGAAATTTAAGTTACATACCACTACCGGACTCGTAAGTTACATACCACTACCGGACTCGACACGAACATTTTCATCAAAATCGGTCAACCGGAAGTAGTAGTTTATTCGTGTAATTTTTCACTTTTTTGCGATTTTCTCAAAAACTGGTCCTACGATTTTTTTAAAAATCGCCTGGTTTACTCAATTCTTTATTCTCTACAAGATAGGGTAGGCGCCATGTTTGCTGAAATTCTTGGTGAGGCTGTTTTCACGTAAAAAAATACATTTTTCAAGATTATGGCTTTAATATGTAGACTATTAGGCTATAATAACTTAAAAATGTAGGTATATAAAAAAAATTAGACAATTTAAAATCTGACAACTTTTATTTCAAACATTTTTTTGTATAACGCTTAGTTTAGCGGTAATTAGCGGTTTTATGTTTTTTTCTCACGAAAACGTGTAAAAAATCGATTTTTTAAAGATTTTGGCCTTAGTATGCATTTACGATAAAAGTGTAGCCTATATAATCAAATTTATAGGAAATTTAAAGATCTACAACTTTTCTATAGAGCATTTTTCTCTACAGAGCCTAGTTTAGCGTGAAAGAGTGATTTTCCATATTTTTAAGCCAAACTGAGGTTGATTTTCATTTTGCATCATTCTCATGTTAAAATAAGGTTATGTTTATTGAGGTTAGTTGTTTGTTTATTTCTTATGTTTCATTGCTAATGTTAGGTTTATTGTTAATTATTTTCACTGGCAGGAGAAAGTTGTGTGAGTGTTTCACACCAGAGTTTTTAAGTAGGCTACTTATAATTTAAAACATAGTTAACTTAATAGGAGGAGGAATAGGATAGTGTTGTAAAGTGGTGGAGTGTAGCGTGCACCCTGTAGTAGTACGTGGCTTTTGTTTGTTGACACTGACACTAGGAGGAGGAAACTAACAACAGCTCAACTATACAGTTGCCTTCCTCACCGAGTGGAAAATTAAGCTTATCACCCTGCCAATGACACCTTCACTTCATTCACCACATTGAGAAATTCAGCCTATGAGTAAGCGAAGAGTGAACGCTAGTCGCTGGTCGCAGGTAGATTCCCGGTGGCCAACGCGCATGCGCATAGGGGGAGCATTTAACTACGCGCTTAACCTTCAATTCAACATGAGTTCCAGCATAGTCACTTGAGTACGAGTTTGCCCGTGTTTGCAACAAGGGATAAAGTGGGAACAGCATCAGTGCGCATGCCCGACTACTGCTTTAATTTCAGTATGACAAACATAACAATTTCTATTATACCCAGAGCATAGCCTCTACATCTACAGTATATCGCGGAATCTTTTGTAGATGAACGGTACGAATATAACTATTTGTTTTTGTAAACAAAAATGTGAACAGACTATTTTCACATTGCTGAAATAAAATCTTATTAGATTTTATATACGCATTCATGATGTATGGAATTTTGTTTTTGATCATGCAATGGGTATTTTAAATAAACACGCATGCTCAGTTGTACTGCCGGTTGCCAACTGTCGGAGTACTCTTAGCTCGTTTTACTTGGCAAAGCCTCTAGATGTTGAAACCGGCCTCTAAACAACAATATATCCTTATGTAGAGGCAGTTTTGCACACAAAACGTATAAAAGTATATTTAACTACAGTTGAGCCGTTGTTAGTTAGCTCCTCCTAGTGTCTGTCAACAAACCAAAGCCACCTACTAGAGGGTGCACGCTAGAGTCTGCGACTTTACGGATGTTGTATTTCTATTAAGTTAACTATTTTTTAAATTATAAGTACTTATAATAGTAGTAAAAACATCAGTCATGATAAGATGTAGGCCTAACAATTTCATTAAGAAAAAAAATTAAAAAGTATTGTTGTTACTTTTTAATGAGCGTGTACACATTTTGATATAATGCGCATGCTCAGTGACGTCATTATTTGTTTACATTAGGAGCAAACTAAGAGAAGCTGGACTATAGAGGTAGTTTTGCGCACAAAACGTATAAAAGTAGGCCTATATTTAATTAGGAGAAGAATATTTAGGTTACCCTGTCGTCGTCAGTGGGAAGTTTATCTGATATTGTGATATGATGGACAGATCGATTGTGTCGGCGGTTGCGGTACGCCTAGTGAGTGACTGTTTGCGTTGTTTCCATGTGGTAGGCCTACGCTTCTTAATCGGATGGTTGGTCTTTCAAATAAAGTTATCATGTTACAATGAGTGCCAGATAACCACAAAGCTTCCTCTCTCTATTCCTCTATTCCTCTATTAGTCTGTTATTGAAGTTGAGAATTAATAGCAGCGAAATTAGGGTAGCTACCAGATATAGCCTAGATAGATAGATTAAAGAGGAGATAGATTGTTTGGGTTAGCAGAGCCCTCCTAGATCAACACAAAAAATAAACCGATTCATTTGTATCAATTTTCAGCCGTTTTGTTCACTCATCTTATATACAGGGTGATTCATGAAGTTCTCCCCCCACTTCTACAGCACATTGTACTAGTAAAAATAATGAAAAAATGTTATATAAACATAGGTCCGAAAACGCTTCGTTAGCGAGTTACAGCTAGCGAAAGTTTCGCCTGGATTTCAGTTCACCAGGTGAAATGAGGTCTTCCTGGAATTGTGGTAAGGTAGATTAAGGGGCGAATTCAATCATTTCTTATGGTTTTTGATCTGATAAATTGAATAAAACAGGTCCCAGAACTGTAAGTTAAATAGTTTTTGAGAAAACCAGTGTCAAATGCAAAAAATGGAGTGAAAATCACATTTTTTCATCTTTGGGCAAGAATAACTTTGTTATTTCACCAAGAAACAGTTAAAATTTTTCAATAAAAAATGTAGAAAATTTTATTCTGAACAAACCGGTGTAAATAAAGTACACAGAAAGCGAATAGTTTTTGAGAAAACCAGTGTCAAATGCAAAAAAATGGAGTGAAAAAAACACATTTTTTCATTTTAGTTTTTCCGGTTAATTTTACTTTGTACTCTTATGAATAAAAACTCATTTAATCAAACATCTATTCGCTTTCTGTGTACTTAATTTACACCGGTTTGTTCAGAATAAAATTTTCTACATTTTTTATTGAAAAATTTTAACTGTTTCTTGGTGAAATAACAAAGTTATTCTTGCCCAAAGATGAAAAAATGTGATTTTCACTCCATTTTTTGCATTTGACACTGGTTTTCTCAAAAACTATTTAACTTACAGTTCTGGGACCTGTTTTATTCAATTTATCAGATCAAAAACCATAAGAAATGATTGAATTCGCCCCTTAATCTACCTTACCACAATTCCAGGAAGACCTCATTTCACCTGGTGAACTGAAATCCAGGCGAAACTTTCGCTAGCTGTAACTCGCTAACGAAGCGTTTTCGGACCTATGTTTATATAACATTTTTTCATTATTTTTACTAGTACAATGTGCTGTAGAAGTGGGGGGAGAACTTCATGAATCACCCTGTATATAGGCCTATATAGGCCTATATACACCTTAATGTAACCAACTGTCCGAGGTCGACCTACTCTACACCCCTATCAACGTATAGCCTACGTCACGATTCTATTGTTTACAAATACATTTTTCACTAGAAATACATTTTTTTCTATCCAGCAGACTCCAATGGGAGTACAGGACATGTCAAGATAAAACTAATAAACAAAATCTGGTGTGAAACACTCACACAACTTTCTCTTGCCAATGCAAATAATTAACAATAAACCTAACATTAGTATTAAAACATTAGAAATAAACAAAAAACTAACCTCAAAAAACATTAGTGAAATACGCAGAAATTAATATCGACCTCAGTTTAGCTTAAAAATACGGAAAATCGCTCATTCACGCTAAACTAGGTACTGTACAAAAAAATGCTTAAAACAAAAGTTTTAGATCTCTTAATTTTCTATAAATTTTATTATATACACTTTTGTCGCAAAATGCATTCTAAGGCCAAAATCTTAAAAAAATAGATTTTTCACACGTTTTCGTGAGAAGAAAAACAGAAAATTGCTAATTACTGCTAAACTAAGCGTTATACAAAAAAATAATTGAAATAAAAGTTGTAGAATTTTACATTTTCTAAAACTTTTATTATATAACGTTTTGCGCTAAAATGCATATTAAAGCCGCAATCTTAAAAAAAACAATGTTTTTTCGTAAAAACAGCCTTACGCAGAACTTCAGCAAACATGGCGCCTACCATATCTTGTAGAGCATAAAAAATGTAGTAAACCAGGCGATTTTAAAAAAATCTGAGGACCAGTTTTTGAGAAAATCGCAAAAAAGTGAAAAATTATACGAATAAACTACTACTTCCAGTTGACCGATTTTGATGAAAATGTTCGTGTCGGGTCCGGTAGTGGTATGTAACTTAAGTTTCAAGTTTCAAGTTCGTACGATGTTCCGTTCTTTAGATATTGTGTTCACACACACAGATCAATCGCTAAAAACATGTTTGTGTGGGTTCAAGGGGTCTGAAAACGTATAGATCCGGTGAAAACTCGATTTCTAAAAATCGACATGAAAACAATACTTTCCTTCCTATATATTCATATAGGCAAGAGAAAGTAAAAAACAGTTTTGAGAAAAGAGCAAAGAAAGATCTGTGCAAAATTTTAAACAATACCATTAAATTACACCTAAGACAGCTACAATGGCAGCAAAAATTAAGAAAAGTCACTGCAAAAACAACCAATGCACCTCAACATTGGTTCTTATTGCTAACAAACTTTATTTAGAAAATTTTAATTGCAATAATAACCAATTAATTATGACTTTGGTTGTTTTTGTATGAAGAAATTATTATGGTATCTGAGAACGAATGTTGTGTTGAACAAATTTGACACAAATTAGTTCATGACAAGCCTACTGAAGTAAGCAGCAGCAGAAACTTATATTTGGTGGTAAGTGATGAATTTATCATTGTGTTGACTTTTTTACTTTCTCTTGCCTATATAATAACTTATATAGGAAAGAAAGTATTGTTTGCATGTCGATTTTTCGAAATCGAGTTTTCACCGGATCTACAAGTTTTCAGACCCCCTGAACCCACACAAACATGTTTTTAGCGATTGATCTGTGTGTGTGAACACAATATCTAAAGAACGGAACATCGCACGAACTTGAAACTTGAAACTTAAGTTACGTACCACTACCGGACCCGACACGAACATTTTCATCAAAATCGGTCAACTGGAAGTAGTAGGCCTAGTTTATTCGTATAATTTTTCACTTTTTTGCGATTTTCTCAAAAACTGGTCCTCAGATTTTTTTAAAATCGCCTCATTTACTCAATTTTTTATTCTCTAAAAGACACGGTAGGCGCCATGTTTGCTGAAATTCTTAGTAAAGGTTTTTTTACGTAGAAAAGTGTTTTTTTAAGATTACGACTTTAATATTAATTTTAGAGCAAAAATGTATATAATAAAAGGTGTAGAGAATTTGAAAACCTACAACTTTTAATTCAAGCATTTTTTTGTATAACGCTTAGTTTAGCGGTAATTAGCGATTTTCTGTTTTTTCTCACGAAAACGTGTAAAAAATCGATGTTTTTAAGATTTCGGTCTTAGTATGCATTTTACGACAAAAGTGTATATAATAAAATTTATAGGAAATTAAGAGATCTACAATTTTTATTTGAAGAATTTTTTTTTACAGTGCCTAGTTTAGCGTGAATGAGCGATTTTCCGTATTTTTAAGCCAAACTGAGGTCGATTTTAATTTTTCGTATTTCACTATGTTTTTTGATGTTAGTTTTTTGTTTAGTCTATTTCTAATGTTTTATTACTAATATTAGGTTAATTATTAATTATTTGCATTGGCAAGAGAAAGTTGTGTGAGTGTTTCACACCAGGTTTTTTTGAAATTGGTTTTTCTTGTTTTAAGGTACAGAATTATTGAAGGCGATAGCAAGGCCTTCTCAATCTGCACTATAAATATTGTAAAGATAGAAAGAGTGAAGGAATAAAGTTAGCCGCCATAATATCCAATAAATAAGTAGTTATGGATATTGACGTGGTAGCCTATAGGGGACTAGCTAGGTAAGGGCGTTGGGTTAATTAAGTGGTCCACTTTGCGACTAAAAGATTCACTCTGTTTACAAATTACAAATTGCAGTTTAGCACGCACCACTCTCTAGCAGGCCTAAATCGTGAAATAGATCCAGTTTGAGTGAGCCATATGCGATACGGCCGCCTAAATGATATATGTTGGAAAGGTCACGTGATCACAAAAGTGAGGACAAATCGTATCTATCCCTCCCTCCCTCCCTCCCTACCTCTTCTGTTCTGTTCTGTTGTGCAAAAGAGAAACACCGAACCGATCGTGAATAATTACATGGACATCTAGTAATACGACATACAGGGTGACTCCAAAGTCATTGCTACCTTTTTACTTTCTCTTGCCTATATGAATAGGCTATATAGGAAGAAAAGTAGGCTATTGTTTTCATGTCGATTTTAACAAATCGAGTTTTCACCGGATCTACACGTTTCCAGACCCCCTGAACCCAAAAAACATGTTTTTAGCGATTGGTCTGTGTGTGTGTGTGTGTGTGTGAACAGAATATCTCAAGAACGGAACATTGTACGAACTTGGAACTTGAAAGTTAAGTTACATACCACTGCCGGACACGACACAAACATTTTCTTCAAAATCGGTCAACCGGAAGTAGTAGTTTATTCGTGTAATTTTTCACTTCTTTGCGATTTTCTCAAAAACTGGTCCGACGATTTTTTTAAAAATCGCCTGGTTTACTACACTTTTTAGGCTCTACAAGATAGGGTAGGCGCCATGTTTGCTGAAATTCTCGGTGAGGCGTTTTTCACGTAAAGAAATTGTTTTTTTAAGATTGCAGTGTTAATATGCATTTTAGCGCAAAATGTTATATAATAAAAGTTGTAGAGAATGTAAAAATCTACAACTTTTATTTCAAACATTTTTTTGTATAACGCTTAGTTTAGCGGTAATTAGCAATTTTCTTTTTTTTTCTCACGAAAACGTGTAAAAAATCTATTTCTTTAAGATTTAGGCCTTAGTATGCATTTCACGACAAAAGTGTATACCGGGTGTCCATTAAGTCTGGAAACGGCTGAATTACAGAAAAGTGAGCGTTACTAGGTGACCAGAATGACTTTAATTGCTTGTTGCACCAAAAAAACTATTCTGGGTGATATTTGATATTTTTGTCCGCCATCTTGGATTCGCCATATTGGATTAAACTTTTTTAATTTAAATAGGATGATGGTCATATGATACATGATTTCGATCTAGAATTTCAAAATAAATTCAATGGCGAAAACCGGAAATCGATATCATTTTTCGTTTTTGAGATATTACCATTCAACTATCCAGATCGGGGCAGAACGGCCATTCCTCCCTCCTCCGTCTTTGAGCCTACATAGACAATTTAGGTAGCAAGTGAACGACTACACATAAGATTATTGAAAATAATAAGTTTCTTAATAATCTCCACTCGTTAATAAATAGTAAATTATTGTCATTAAGAAATACGGAAAAACAATTTAACGGCTGATTTATTGCATTATTAAACTACAGTATTTAATTTGTTACCAGTTAATACTTAGCAGAGAGGAGCAATTAAATGGCCTCCAAGATCACCTGATTTGAGTCCATTAGACTACTTCTTTTGGGGATACTTAAAAAACAAAGTTTACAGAACGAAACCTATCAGTCTGCATGAACTCAAACAAAGAATTCTAAATGAATCTGCTGGAATCCCAAGGGAATGCATTCGTAATGTTTTTACGCACGTACATCATATTGTCAATAAGTAGGAGGAGGCCACTTTGAACAACTACTCTTGAGTCAAGAAACATTTGGTAATTTCATTTTCAATTATGTAACTCATTTTCACAATTAGTTCCTTATAAACACTAACATTTAGAAAAATAACAAACAATAAGTATTAACTGGTAACAAATTAAATACTGTAGTTTAATAATGCAATAAATCAGCCGTTAAATTGTTTTTCCGTATTTCTTAATGACAATAATTTCCTATTTATTAACGAGTGGAGATTATTAAGAAACTTATTATTTTCAATAATCTTATGTGTAGTCGTTCACTTGCTACCTAAATTGTGTATGTAGGCTCAAAGACGGTGGAGGGAGGAATGACCGTTCTGCCCCGATCAGGATAGTTGAATGGTAATATCTCAAAAACGAAAAAAGATATCGATTTCCGAATTTCGCCATTGAATTTATTTTAAAATTTTAGATCGAAATCATGTATCATATGACCATCATCCTATTTAAATTACTAAAGTTAAATCCAATATGGCGGATCCAAGATGGCGGACAAAAATTTCAAATATCACCCAGAATAGTTTTTTTGGTGCAACAAGCAATTAAAGTCATTCTGGTCACCTAGTAACGCTCACTTTTCTGTAATTCAGCCGTTTCCAGACTTAATGGACACCCGGTATAATCAAATTTATAGAAAATTAAAAGATCTTTAAATTTTATTTAAAGAATTTTTTTGTACAGAGCCTAGTTTAGCATTAAAGAGCGATTTTACGTATTTTTAAGCCAAACTGAGGTTGATTTTCATTTTGCGTCTTTCACTCATGATTAAAATAAGGTTGTTTATTGAGTTTGGTTTTTTGTTTATTTGTAATGTTAGGTTTATTGTTAATTATTTGCATTGGCAAGAGAAAGTTGTGTGAGTGTTTCACACCAGATTTTTCTTCATCATTGAGTGCCAGCATTGCCTGTAAAAGGCAGGTGAAGTGATCTGCTAAAGAACGCAACACTGATTATAAGAAGATAGAAGTCAATTTTCTTACATTGGTACATTTTCTCTCCCCCAATCGGTATGTACTCAAGGCCAACTATTTAAGACAGTTAAAATGTTCCAGTCAAGCATTAGTGTGGTGACAGCAGTCGTTTCGTTATATTCTGTCAGCAGTGGTTTTCTCCAAGGAAGAACCGGGTGTTTTATTAAGGACACAACCCTATTTTAAAAGCCACAATCTACAGCATATTTTTATATTCCGTACTATACAAATTATCAATTAATCTAAATAATCATTTTACAAATGAATAGCAAATTGCAATGAAAACATTGTATTAATTCTACCTTCTTATAATCAGGGTTGCGTCCTTAATAAAACACCCGGTTCTTCCTTGGAGAAAACCACTGCTGACAGAATATAACGAAACGACTGCTGTCACCACACTAATGCTTGACTGGAACATTTTAACTGTCTTAAATAGTTGGCCTTGAGTACATACCTATTGGGGGAGAAAAAATGTACCGACGTATTAGTTCTATCTTCTTACAATCAGGGTTGCGTCCTTAATAAAACACCTGTTAGTTGTCTCTCTTAATCACATGCTCACTTCTGAAGGATCTGACAATAAAAGACGCTAGTGACAGTTATCTCCTATATAATTATGGTGAATGAAGTGAAGGTGTCATTTGCAGGGTGATAAGCATACTTTTCCAGTCATTGTGAGTAAACCACCTGACTGCCGGCCGCGTTGGCGATGTTGGTAACGTGCTCGCCTCTCATCACGCGGTCTTGGGTTCGAATCCCACTCGGGCATGGCATTTTTTCATACGTTACAAAAAATTCATTTCATCCTTCACCGTCTGCATTAGCAGCAATTTGCAAAACAGTCGGACGTTAAACAAAAAAAAAAAAAAAAAAAAAAAAAAAACCACCTGACTGCTCGTTTTGCGTAGTAAAGCCTCTCTCTGGTTGAAACCAGCCTTTCGGCTGATGACCTGAACAACAACAGGTTGAAGTAGGCCTACCTCGAGGTGATAATGCAACCGAACACTAGCGAAAAAACCGAACAACAGCAGGTGACGAGATAAGACAACTGCTCTCCTAACAGCTGACAACTGAGCCACCAACAGACACTTTAATACGTGATTGAATGTCTTTTTATGGATTCGGACATTTTAATGACCAAAAGATGGAATTAATACTAGACTAAGCTTCTGTACAACAAGACGCTTTAAATTAAAGTTGTACGTTTTTTAATTTCCTACAACTTACGTTTTACCCTAAAACGCGTATTAAGGCTGCATTCTTATAAAAAACGCTTTTTAGATCAAGTTTAAGTTCACACAATATTCTATTTGTGAGATATTTTCTTCACATACACACACACACACACACACACACACACACACAGATCCATCTGTAAAAGCATGTTGTTTTGGTTTCATGGGGCCCGGTGAAAACTCGCTGTTGAAGAATCGAAATGAAAGCGCTAGGGTAGTTACTTTCACTATATTTTATGTAGACAATCGACAGAGCGATGGTACTTTTGAGACACCGTGTAGGCGTATAAGTTACTTGATAAATATATAAAACACGATCGGTCCCAGCACGCTTCCTTGTATAACACCACAATTTTCCTATAAAATTGTGGCCTACACTTTTAGTAGATATATCATCATGTGGTGGTGTGGATTGCCGACAGCCGCCGACACTCGCACTCGGTCTTGTTGTTCACCGCAGCCGCCTGCCTGCTTGTCCTATAAATTACCATATTACCATTTTATAACTTATTAATACATTTATTATAACCTGCACTGTAAATACAAGAAAAAATTGTAAACACGCATTCGAGCCACATAAATTATTTTAACACTCGCAACCTAATCTACACCGTAGCCTACCTAACAATAAATATTTTTAACATTTCTCTCTTTACTCTCTCACACTTGAACAGCAGTGAGACGACGACGACGCAGTCTACACACAAATGTTGAGCAAACTTTAATGTTTATTCTTCTCCCAATTATTTAGACAAATGTTTTCTTGACAGGCATCTTTTTGTTAGGGACAACATACGAGAGTAAATCTATCGTAAAAAAGTTGGTGCGAAACACTCGCACGACTTTCTCTTGCCAATGTAAATAATGAAATATATATATATATATATATACAAATATTAATCTGGTGTGAAACACTCACACAACTTTTTCTTGCTAATCCAAATAATTGATAATATAACCTGAAATTAGTAATAAAACATTGGAAATAAACAAAAAACTAACCTCAATAAATATAAACTAATTTTAATAATGACAGAAAGACGCAGAATGAAAATCAACCTTAGTTTGGCTTAAAAATACGGAAAATCACTCTTTTACGCTAAACTAGGCTCTGTAGAAAAAAATGCTTTGAATAAAAGGTGTAGTTCTTTTAATTTCTTATAAATTCAATTATATACACTTTTGTCATAAAATGCATAGCCTACTAAGGCCGAAATCTAAAAAAAAAATCGATTCTTCACACGTTTTCGTGAGAAAAAAAACAGAAAATCGCTAATTACCCCTAAACTAAGCGTTATACAAAAAAATTTTGAAATAAAATTTGTAGGATTTTAAATTTTCATAACTTTTGCCATATCTACATTTTTGCGCTAAAATGCATATCAAAGCTATAATCTTAAAAAACAATTTTTTTACGTGAAAACAGCCTCAACAAGTATTTCAGAAAACATGGCGCCTACCCTATCTTGTAGGCCTAGAGCATAAAAAAATTAGTAAACGAGGCGATTTTTAAAAAATCTTTTGAGCCGTTTTCGAGAAAATCGCAAAAAAGTGAAAAATTACACGAATAAACTACTACTACTTCCGGTTTTGATAAAAATGTTGGTGTCGGGTCCGGTTAAGTTTCAAGTTAAGTTTCAAGTTTCAAGTTCGTACGATGTTCCGTTGTTGAGATATTCTGTTCACACACACACACACAGATCAACGGGTAAAAAGCAGTTGTGTGTGTGGGTGTGAGGGTGTCTGTTTAGGTGTATATGGTGGGTGAAGAGTGGGACATGAAAACAATACTTTCCTTCCTATATATTCATATAGGCAAGAGAAAGTAATAATAGGCTAATATAGTGAGTGTGATAAGTTATGAGATGGTGATCCAATTAGGCTATAGGCTATATGAGTGTAGTCAGACACTAGTCACAGTTAGCTCCTACAGGCCTACAGTTGGACCCTGTAGAGCAGCGGTTCCAAAACTTCCATCTTTTACGCCCCCCCCCCTTTTACCAAAAATAAAACTTCTCACGCCCCCTTACACAATTTTATTGGGCAATGAAAAATCACGTATTACATTGAATAACCATACATTTATTTTTTTATTTTTTATAGCATTAGAAGTTGCAATTTAATTTTAACAAGAGACAAAATAAATCAGTGGATGGATGACCTCGCAATTTTTTTTTAATAAAAGGTTGATTATTAGAAAGTGCACAACGTAAATCATTGATAAAACCAACATTGCACCGATGCTTTGGTTTTATTGTAACAAGTGTTGAAAACACATTTTTCGCACAGATAGGTGCTTGATGAAGATAATTACAATTACTGCCGCTTGCTGTTTATATACTGGGGTAAACTTGGTAATACTTAACCCAAAGTGATGTTTTGTCAATTTTATCGAAATCGTTTTTCGCAGCAGAAACATTTTTTATTTCTAAAACTTGTTTGTTTAAGTAATTCGGGCAGGAAGCCTATGTTGGCACTGAAAGGATCCGTTATGGAGGGTAAAGCTATCTCGAAGTCCCGCGCCCCCCTTGACGTGTCTTCACGCCTCCCTTGGGGGGCGCGCCCCCCACTTTGGGAACCGTTGCTGTAGAGTGTAGTTGGTGAATGAACTGAACTAAATGAAAATGAACGCCGCAATCTTAAAAGAAACATTTTTTTCTACGAGAGCACTGCTTCCCCAGGAATTTCACCAGGTACCCTACTATCATGTAGGCCTACAACATAACAAATATACGAAATAAGGCGATTTTTAAAAAAAGCGTAGGAACCGTTTTTGAGAAAATCGCAAAAAAGTGAAAAATTACACGAATAAACTGCTACTTCCGGTGGACCGATTTTGATAAAAATGTTCGTGCCGGGTCCTCATGTTGTAGCACCTAACTTAAGTTTCAAGTTCAACTGCGTACAATGTTCCGTTTGTGAGATATTTTGTTCACACAGACACACACACACACACACACACACACACACACAGACCAATTGCTAAAAACATGTTATTTGGTTACAGGGGGTTCTGAAAACGTTCATATCTGGTGGAAATTTGATTTGTAAAACATCAAAATGAAAACAATACTTTCCGTCCTATATAAGTTATTCATATAGGCAAGAGAAAGTAAAAATGTTGTCCGACAGTGTGGTCGGGTTTAAGTGTGTGGTGGGGGGAGGGGGTAGAATGCGGTAGGTGATGTTAATAGGGTAAATTGTGGTTAGATATTTTGTGGCGTGCAATGAACAAAATGCATTGTTGATATGAAGGCGTGATACGAGTACAATGGCAAGAGAGAGGCTCCTAAATATTTGTGGTCAATTGGATGGAATGCACAAGCTCTATTGTTCCATGTGTAGCCTTATTTATAGGGCCTTCATTTCTTCTATACAGCCGAATGTATAAAATGAATTGTGCACCAATAGGCCTACTCTCTGTTTCATAATGATAGACACCCACCCATATTTCAACCCAAAGCATCTACAAAACTATTAGTCGGATTTTAACATAGTTTACATCTAAATTTAGCTCATTTTAGTATTCAGCGTTCACCTATTATAATAGTCCTATATTTTTAATATTGATTAAAACTTGCCATATCGAGGTTGGAACACAAAAAGACCCGGGTGTTTTGATACCGCAACAAATTTCATGCGTTTAGAGGCGTGTAACTCGATAAGTATTTGACTGAAAAGTTTGAAATGTTAACACAACATAGACAATTATATTCTTACAGCGTGTACGAAATTTCAAAATCTTAAGTTATTTGCATTTTGATTTATTAACAATATTGTGAACCCTTGCTATCTCGGTAACCGCTCGATCGTTCGGCACGAAAAAACTATCGTTTTATTCAGCGTAAAAAAACTTAGTACAGATATGTTAATAATATGAAATACCGATTGGCCAATGTTGTGGTAGAATTTTTAGAATTTTGAAAAATAGACAGGGTAATGCAGGGGTGGGTGTTACTATCCATGTTGATACGTGACATTCTGTCGGACTGTCTAACTGAATTGACAGACTGCATTGGCAATTCAGGTAGACAGCAGCCGGATGGATTCAAGCAAAATGAATAGTCTTTTACTTTCTCTTGCCTATATGAATATATAGGAAAGAAAGTACTGTTTTCATGTCGTTTTTTCGAAATCGAGTTTTCACCGGATCTACACGTTTTCAGACCCCCTGAACCCACACAAACATGTTTTTTTTTTTTTTTTTAGCAATTGGTCTGTGTGTGTGTGTGTGTGTGTGTGTCTGTGTGTATACAAAATATCTCAAGAACGGAACATCGTACCAACTTGAAACTTAAGTTACATACCACTACCAGACCCGAAACGAACATTTTCATTAAAATCGGTCAACCGGAAGTAGTAGTTTATTCGTGTAATTTTTCACTTTTTTGCGATTTTTTCAAAAACTGGTCCTATGATTTTTTTAAAAAATCGCCTCATTTACTTAATTTTTTATGCTCTACTCTACATGATAGGTTAGGCGCCATGTTTGCTGACATTCTTGGTGAGGCTAATTTTACGTAAAAAGAATTGTTTTTTTAAGATTGCAGCTTTATTATGCATTTTACTGCTAAAATGTATAATGTGTTTATTTCAAAATTTTTTTTGTATAACACTTAGTTTAGCTGTAATTAGCAATTTTCTGTTTTTTCTCACGAAAATGTGTGAAAAATCTATTTTTTTAAGATTTCGGCCTAAGTATGCATTTTACGACAAAAGTGTATGTTTAGTATCACGCCAGTTTAAATTTTCCGCGCCTGGATTCTTCTAGAATAACGATCTCCCACCCATGTAAGGTTCATTGATATTATATCGATCAACGCACTATTTTTCTTCGTGGATGCGTAATCCAGCCCTCACGTGACTCGATTTCCTCCAATCGCAAAATTCCCCTTTTTTCCTTCCCTTCGCCATGTTGTCTTCCTGCCTTTCTTCTCACTCGCTTGTGTTCTATCGTCCGAACGGGTCAGCCGTGTGCTGCCAATTTGCATAACCGACGCTATGGTCCCGAGTACCGATGTCGCCTACAATTAACGTGCAACGCATTTTATAGTTTTGTCGCCGTTTAAGTACAATTATTCGGCCCCAGTATATGATACTAACGTGCAATTCGTATTATTATATAAATCTAATTCTTGTATTGTGTGCGATTAACGAAACTTATGCAACTGTCCTGCCGCGTGCAGTACCTTGTCCGTTCATGTATCCACGCTGCAATTACTAGTACAATCAGTGTTTTGTGTGACTTTATAAACGTGCTTTACAGTGACTTTAGTGGCTCAATATTTGCAAATATCAACGAACATTTAAGTGTGTTACACCGCAGTTCGCCTTCATCTCATCAACTTTGACAATCAGCATATACGGATCAAGTGAGTACCTCAACATTATTAGTTTTTGCAGCCTTATTTCCTTATATGTATTCCTGTCAAATCCATTTCCATTTACCCCCTTGTCGAGTTCCGTGTAGTAGCCTAGCCCTTGCTTCGAAACAGGGCCGTGTCTTATGTATCCGGGTGATATTAGATCTCACCATTTTAACGTTTAAAGCAGAGTGTAGGGGCTGTACTACCATTCAGCTACCGCATTCAACAAAGTGGTCCTAAGCCGTGCCGGATATTTACAGTAATAATTTCAAAATACAGTCCATTATTAAATACAGTAACGAGCGATTCATTTCATATAACGCAATTAAGCTATAACTGCTGTTTTAACCCTTGCCGTAAAATTGTATTTTGTATGGCAGTGGGGATTACGGCAAATTTTTATTTAAAAATAAAAACGTGTTTACACATTTCATTGTCTACACGCATAATACTAGCAACGTTAAGAAGCAGTTTCATTCATAGCGTAGCGTCATTTCTTTGTGTATGTGTATGTGCGAGTGTGTTAGTAGCAAGCCAAGCCATCGCGCAAACCGGTACAGTTCGCTCTCTTTCTATCAACGAGAAGTAGAAGGCCAGCCAGCCATTTTTACTTCTAAGCAGAAGTGGGGATAAACACAGTCCCATCGTCGCCCCATACGCATTAGTCTTCCATCTCGTGTGAGGTTCACATCAGCTGGTCATACTGCCTAACATTTGCACACCGCTATCACGTTAATAACATTAACAATTTATTCAAACAACGGAATTTATTTATTAGAATACATAATAAATATTTTCAAGCAAAACTACAATTAAATTAAAACGTTCAATGCACAACATTGTAATTGTCATTAATCCGAACGAGTATCAAGCGAATGTTATTAATCCGAACGAATATTAAGCCAGTGTCATTAATCCGAACCTTTCGTAAACCAGTGTCAACAATCCGAACCAGTGTCAATAATTCGAACCATCTCGAACGTATCGGTTATCCGAATCTGTCAAAACCAATTTGTGATTTTCCACTACAGTGTATTCAAAAACGAGCTTTCAATTTTTCGCAAACCATAGGGTGTTCAAAAACAAATTAATTCATTTTATTCAAAATATTTACAAAACTTTGCATTCATCATGGAGCCTGACCTCGATATTTCCACAATCGATCCAGTTTCAGACCCACTGTTCGTTCAGGCGCGCAGAATCGCACGGGAATTAAGCAATATGATAAACGTTCAAACAAATATTAAATTACCAGCAGTTGCTAGCGCATCTTTTCATACAGAAGCAAACCGATTGCGACAAGAATTTGACAAAATTCTAAGTCACCTTCTTGAGCAATTAAACGATAATTACAACGCGGAAAACGAACAATGCATTGCAAATTTACAGAACGATATTCACAACAAATATTATCAAATCATAGCGCATAATCCTTCTAGCAATAACGAATCGAATAAAGCAGCTTCGGACGGTGTTCCGATTCAATTACCTAAAATAAAAATCCCTGATTTTAACGGGAAATTGGATGAATATCCCAATTTCATATCGCTCTTCAACGACCTCGTGCATTTTAATTCGCAACTAACTGCAGTTCAAAAGTTACACTATCTGCGAACCTGTCTTCGGGACGAGCCGCTTAAATTAATTTTTTACCTGCCAATAACGGCTGAAAATTACAACCTTGCTTATAATCTGTTAAACGAACGCTTCGCAAACCCACGCCGACTCGCTTATCTGCATCTGTCACAGATATTTAATTATTCTGTACCCAAAGAATTCAACCATGAGCAGTTCAAAGAATTTCTGACCATTCACGAATCCTCTATTTCAGCGTTGAAATTACTCAATATCGACTTAACGGATTTTCTGCTATTTAGTATAATTTACCGCAATCTTAGTCTATCTGTGCAACAATCGTTTGAATCAACAATCAACTCAACCGAAATACCGTCTTATTCACAATTATTAACGTACATTGCCTCTCGCATGCGTGCTACGGAGCTAATATCTGTTTCTCCTAACCAATCGCCGGCGCACTCGCCAACCAGGCCAATCGTGCGCAAATTTGCGTCACCTCAATTATCTTTGTCGAAACGCCACGCTTTGCTACTCGAGTCTCATGAATTCGAGCCCAAAGATCCCGAAGCACCTAGTTGTCATTTCTGCAACTCTAACTTGCACAACATTTTTACTTGTACCGATTTTTTGTTATTATCACTCGATGAACGATATCAAGCAATCTCAAACGCGCGACGCTGTTTCGCCTGCTTTGGTAGGCATAATCGCAGCCATTGCAAATCTCAACGTTCTTGCAAAACTTGCGGAGCTAAAGAGCACCACACTCTGCTCCACCGCGAACGAACGCCAGTCTCGATTAAGCGAACTTCCAATTTCAACGAACGTCAAAGCTCAACGCCAAACACGCGCACTTCTGACAACGCAGCGACTCGCCATGTTACTAGTCGTCACCCAACCTTGCAAACGAGCAGCCCGTCCAACGAAGCTAACATTCGGCGAGTTTCAGCTCAACAATCAAGCGCTCAGCCGGCTCCTGCGTCACAGCAGCACGGCATCACACCTGCATCAACCTCAATCAACGACAACTCAAATCACACTACCCTCGCCTGTCAAACCGGTAGCACCGTTGTAATACTTGGCACCGCGCTACTGCTAGTACAAAACGAATCAAACGATTATGTAAAACTCCGAGCCGTTTTAGACTCCGGTTCGGAGACTTGCTTAATAACGGAACGCGCAGCCAAGTCCATTAACGCCGTTATTTCCCCCAGTCGCCAAAATCTGGTGGGAATAACTTCCGCTTCAGCGCCCATTAAGGGAACAGCTCAAATAAATGTAGCATCGCTAATTCATAACAATTTTGAAACGTCGATTTCTGCACTGGTGGTGAATAAAATCACAAATAATTTGCCTACCACTCGTATCTCGCACTCGGTGGCACAACAGTTTGCCAACAAGCAGTTAGCCGACCCCGAGTTTTATCGTCCGGCCCCAATCGACTTGTTATTGGGCGCCAGTGTTTTCGCTGAGATTGTTACTAACGACGGCCAATCCTTCATACCGGGAACGCCCTCCGCCCTTTCGACAGTCTTCGGGTGGGTTTTATTCGGGCAAGTTCCAACTCAATTAACGCCTAGTCACGCTTATCAACCGACTTCGCTCTTCACGCAAGTTTCCGACGTGCATTCTGATCTCCAACGGTTCTGGGAGTCCGAAGAATTGTCCGACCTTCCAGCGCCACACCCAGACAACGAATTTTGTGAAAATTTATACAATACCACAACGACTCGGGACAATCAAGGCCGATACACTGTAGCACTACCTTTTCGAGCTAACCATGCTCCGTTAACGTCCAACCGCTCCGTCGTAGCGCGAACCGCACTGAATTTCGCTTCACGAGTTTCTACTCAGCCTGCATTATCCGAGAAATACCACAACTTCATGTTAGAATACCTCGACTTAAAGCATATGTCTCTCGCATCCTCGCCGTCTTCATACATCATTCCACACCATGGAGTCTTCAAAACTTCTGACCCCAACGGAAAAATACGAGTAGTCTTCAACGCTTCATTCCCTGATTCTTCCGGCAATACGCTCAACGACGTCCTGCTACCTGGACCTAAGCTGCAAAACGACATAGTCAACATATTGTTATCGTTTCGCGTGCATCGTTTTGTTATATGCACCGACATAAAAATGATGTACCGCCAAATCAACGTTCGTGAATCTGACCGACAGTTTCAACATATATTCTACAAACCTGCTAACGACGCAGCACTCCGAGAGTACGAGCTGAACACAGTCACCTACGGCCTCGCACCATCTGCTTATCTCGCTCAACGCACGCTCATCCAGCTTGCCAACGACGACGGCGTCAATTATCCTTTAGCCGACTACGCCATACGACATCATTCCTACGTGGACGACATTATCACTGGTGCATCCACGGTCGAGGAAACCAACGACTTGATATCACAGCTTCTCGAATTGTTCGCACGTGGAGGATTCGAACTTCGCAAGTGGTCTTCCAATTGCGCCTCACTTCTCGAACGTTTTCCGGACAGTTTTCTGGAATCATCGCTTGATTTTTCACACGATTCATCCATAAAAATCTTGGGCCTCCAATGGTCACCCACTCATGACGCCTACACGTATCAAGTTGCTTCCTTTAACGGTACACCCACTAAACGCTCCGTACTTTCGTATCTCGCTCGTATTTTTGATCCTATGGGATTCCTTACTCCCATAACGTTTTGGATCAAAACTCTCATCAAAACTCTGTGGAACAACGACTTATCGTGGGACGACCCTTTACCTCAAGGGCTCGCCCAGCAATGGCTGGCATTTGCCGACAAAATGCCATGCCTCCAATCGCTCTCGCTACCTCGACAAGTAACGACTCACGGAGCTGCCTACCGCATATTAGGGTTCTGTGACGCCTCTGAAAAGGGTTACGCCGCCTGCATCTATCTTCACGTTCAGCATCTCAACACTGTTAACGTTCACCTGCTCAAAGCAAAAAGCCGTGTTTCTCCCTCCAAAACGATCGTTACGATACCACGCTTGGAACTGTGCGCTGCGTTATTGTTAGCACGCCTTTTCGCCTCAATTTCGGACTTCGCCAAGTCACTCAACGTTTGTGAAACACGACTACACTCCGACGCCACTATTGTTCTCTCGTGGCTCCGAACGCCTCCGCACTTGTTAAAAATTTACATCACCAATCGAGTCCTGCGCATTCTTCAACAAACCACCGCGGATATGTGGTCTCACATACCAACCAACGAAAACGCCGCTGACATCGCCTCTCGAGGTTGCGCACCGGACTGTCTTCTCAACAGTGCCATATGGTGGCACGAACCTGCTCGATATCTCACCATCGCATCCGCCTGGCCCGACGTCAGCACACCCCAGCTTCCGAACGATCAGCTCGACCTACGTCCAACGCAGATCACACTCGTCGCCAATGTAAAAATCGAATTGGACGACCAACTGTTAACGAGATTTTCCAGCTACAACCGAATGCTTCGAGTCATCGCCTACATGTTTCGCTTCTTCAAACGTCTTCGCAGCAAAACCAACGAATTCGAATCATTTCTCACCGCATCTGAGTTAAATCACGCTAAAATAGTCTGCATTAAGCTCACTCAAGCAACGCACTACTCGTCGCAACTAGCCGCTTGCGCCAAGGGTAAACAATTGGAATCATCCTTCGCCTCGCTCAAACCGTTCATCGATCAAGACGGAGCCCTCAGGGTGGGCGGTCGTCTATCTAACGCCAACGTCAATTTCAATCAGCAGCATCCGTACCTGCTGCCCAAACACTGTCACCTCACACACTTGGTGTGTGACTATTATCATCACATTTCCTTACATTCTGGACCTAGAACGACTCAATCGCTTGTAACGCAGCAATTCTGGATTTTCTCCGCTCGCAGCGTCATCAGACAGCGCATACGGCACTGCACCCGCTGTATTCGATTTAGCAAAACAACCATTCAACCAATTATGGCCGATCTCCCGTCATCCAGAGTTACTCCTTCTCGTCCGTTTCACTCGGTCGGCATCGACTACGCTGGTCCGTTCACAGTAAAAATAAACTCGCTCAGAAAATCCCCAACCACTAAGGGATACTTATGTGTTTTCGTCTGCATGTGCACCAAAGCTGTCCATCTGGAATTCGTATCAGATCTCAGCACCAACGCCTTCCTCGCTTCTTTCGATCGCTTCGCTTCACGCCGAGGACTTCCCGCTCAGGTCTTCTCCGACAACGGAACCAATTTCGTCGGAGCCAAGAACGCCTTCCACGACATTTACAGCGCAATCCGAACGTCTTCATCGCAAATTGGCGCCTGTTTAGCCGCCAAAAACATCGAATGGTTTCTTAACCCACCTTCTGCGCCTAACTTTGGTGGTCTGTGGGAAGCAGCCGTCAAATCTGCAAAACATTGCTTACATCGTCTTCTTCGTCAAACGATCCTCACTTATGAAGGATACGCCACACTTTTCGCTCGCATCGAAGCCGTGCTCAACAGCAGACCGTTACTGGATTTGTCTCCAGACCCCTCCGAACTCGAAAACATTCTAACGCCTGGACATTTTCTCATCGGAGCTCCGCTTTTACAACCTCCTGAGAAATCGATCGCCGAAAATACCTCAATCACGTCCAAATGGTTGCTATTAAAAAATTTAACGCAATCATTCTGGAAATCCTGGTCTCGCGATTATTTACACACTCAGATACAACGCCACAAATGGACCAAAGTCGGTCAAAACGTCGCCATAGGGCAAATTGTAATCGCTCGTCAAATGTCCACCTTGCCATCCCAATGGCCTTTAGGTGTAATCGTCAAACTGTTTCCTGGTCGTGACAACGTCGTGCGCGTCGTAGAGCTTAAAACCTCTCACGGCAACTACATGCGCCCAGTATCCTCGCTCATTCTTCTTCCAACGCACTAACTCGCCTTTTTTGCGTCCTGGGACGACGTTAAACTCACCCCGCAGGACTTCTGTTTCTTGCGAACGTCTCGTCTCGTCAACGCTCAAGGCCTCTAGCTGCCTTCGCCGTGGATCAATCTGTGCATTGATTCACACTCGTAACGTCTCGTCTCGTCAACGCTCAGGGCCTCTAGCTGCCTTCGCCGTGGATCAATCTGTGCATTGATTCACACTCGTAACGTCTCGTCTCGTCTCGTCAACGCTCAGGGCCTCTAGCTGCCTTCGCCGTGGATCAATCTGTGCATTGATTCACACTCGTAACGTCTCGTCTCGTCTCGTCAACGCTCAGGGCCTCTAGCTGCCTTCGCCGTGGATCAATCTGTGCATTGATTCACACTCGTAACGTCTCGTAACGTCTCGTCTCATCTCGTCAACGCTCAGGGCCTCTAGCTGCCTTCGCCGTGGATCAATCTGTGAATTGATTCACACTCGTTTCGTCTCGTCGTCTTCGTATTCTTCGCAACGTTTCACTTGAAGTTCTTTCTGCTTGAAGACTTCGAGCCTCTCTTCGTTTTCGTCGCTTTTCGTCGTAACTGCTTCCAAGCCCTCGCTTGTGAGCACAGCAAAATTTCCGTTTTCTCGTGGGGCTCCCGTGTGAGTCCGCTCAAGATGTTCCTCTCTTCTGGGCCGCTTCAGTCCGCGCACTGGAGACGCCACCTCAAGATGTTCCGTCCTGCGCTTCTCATCGTTTCTTCATCTTCGCCAACGATTTCTACGCTTCGTTCTGCCTTCCTGCCTTTGGTGGGCGGCAACCTCTTCGATCACCGACGTTTGCTCTCGTCCGCTCGTCTTGCTTAAAAATCCTTTGTATTTTTAGGTGGGCGGGATGTTTAGTATCACGCCAGTTTAAATTTTCCGCGCCTGGATTCTTCTAGAATAACGATCTCCCACCCATGTAAGGTTCATTGATATTATATCGATCAACGCACTATTTTTCTTCGTGGATGCGTAATCCAGCCCTCACGTGACTCGATTTCCTCCAATCGCAAAATTCCCCTTTTTTCCTTCCCTTCGCCATGTTGTCTTCCTGCCTTTCTTCTCACTCGCTTGTGTTCTATCGTCCGAACGGGTCAGCCGTGTGCTGCCAATTTGCATAACCGACGCTATGGTCCCGAGTACCGATGTCGCCTACAATTAACGTGCAACGCATTTTATAGTTTTGTCGCCGTTTAAGTACAATTATTCGGCCCCAGTATATGATACTAACGTGCAATTCGTATTATTATATAAATCTAATTCTTGTATTGTGTGCGATTAACGAAACTTATGCAACTGTCCTGCCGCGTGCAGTACCTTGTCCGTTCATGTATCCACGCTGCAATTACTAGTACAATCAGTGTTTTGTGTGACTTTATAAACGTGCTTTACAGTGACTTTAGTGGCTCAATATTTGCAAATATCAACGAACATTTAAGTGTGTTACACCGCAGTTCGCCTTCATCTCATCAACTTTGACAATCAGCATATACGGATCAAGTGAGTACCTCAACATTATTAGTTTTTGCAGCCTTATTTCCTTATATGTGTTCCTGTCAAATCCATTTCCATTTACCCCCTTGTCGAGTTCCGTGTAGTAGCCTAGCCCTTGCTTCGAAACAGGGCCGTGTCTTATGTATCCGGGTGATATTAGATCTCACCATTTTAACGTTTAAAGCAGAGTGTAGGGGCTGTACTACCATTCAGCTACCGCATTCAACAGTGTATTTAATAAAATTTACAGGAAATTAAAAGATCTACAACTTTTATTCATAGCATTTTTCTCTACAGAGCCTAGTTTAGCGTGAAAGAGCAACTTTCCATATTTTTAAGCAAAACAGGTTGCTTTTCATTTTGCGTCTTTCATATATGATTAAAATTAGTTTATGTTTATTGAGGACGTTTTTTGTTTATTTCTAATGTTTTATTACTAATGTTAGGTTTATTGTTAATTATTTGCATTGTCAAGAGAACGTTGTGCGAGTGTTTCACACCAGATGTTTTACTTTCTCTTGCCTATATGAATATATAGGAAGGAAAGTATTGTTTTCATGTCGATTTTTCGAAATCGAGTTTTCACCGGATCTATACGTTTCCAGACCCCCTGTGTGTGTGTGTGTGTGCGTGTGTGTGTGTGTGTGTGTGTGTGTGTGTGTGTGTGTGTGTGTGTGTGTGTGTGTGTGTGTGTATGTGTGTGTGTGTGTGTGTGTGTAAGTGTGTGTAAGTGCGTGTGTGTTCGTGCGTGTGTGTGTGTGTGCGCGTGTGTGTGTGCGCGCGTGTATGTGTGAGTGTGTGTGTGTGTGTGTACGCGTGCGTTCGTGCGAGTGTGTGCGCGCGCGCGCACGTGTGTGTGTGTGTGTGTATGAACAGCATATCTCAAGAACGGAACATTGTACGAACTTGAAACTTGAAATTTAAGTTACATACCACTACCGGACCCGACACGAACATTTTCATAAAAATCGGCCAACCGGAAGTAGTAGTTTATTCGTATAATTTTTCACTTTTTTGCGATTTTCTCAAAAACTGGTCCTACAATTTTTTTTAAAATCGCCTGGTTTACTACATTTTTTATGCTCTACAAGATAGGGTAGGCGCCATGTTTGCTGAAATTCTGCGTGAGGCTGTTTTTACGTAAAAACATTTTCTTTTTAAGATAGCGACTTTAATATGCATTGTAGCGCAAAATGTTATATAATAAAAGTTGTAGAGAGTGTAAAATTCTACAACTTTTATATCAAACATTTTTTTGTACAACGCTTAGTTTAGCGGTAATTAGCAATTTTTTGTTTTCTTCCCACGAAAACGTGTGAAAAATCTATTTTTTTAAGATTTTGGCCTTAGAATGCATTTTACGACAAAAGTGTATTGAATAAAATTTATAGGAAATTAAAAGATCTACAACTTTTAATCTAAGCATTTTTTTGTACAGTGCCTAGTTTAGCGTGAATGAGCGATTTTCCCTATTTTGAAGCTAAACTGAGGTTATTTTCATTTTGCGTCATTTACTCATGATTACAATAAGGTTATGTTTTTGAGGTTAGTTTTTATTTATTTCTAATATTTTTTTAATATTGTTAGGTTTATTATTAATTATTTGCATTGGCAAGAGAAAGTTGTGTGAGTGTTTCACACCATATTTTTACTTTCTTTTCCTATATGAATATATAGGAAGGAAAGTGTTTTCATGTCGATTTTTCGAAATCGAGTGTTCACCGGATCTATACGTTTTCAGACCCCCTGAACCCAAAAAACATGTTTTTAGCGATTGGTCTGTGTGTGTGTCTGTGTGTGTGTGTGTGTGTGTGAACAGAATATCTCAAGAACGGAACATCGTACGAACTTGAAACTTAAGTTACGTACCACTACCGGACTCGACACGAACATTTTCATCAAAATCGGTCAACCGGAAGTGGTAGTTTATTCGTGTAATTTTTCACTTTTTTTCGATTTTCTCAAAAACTGGTCCTACGATTTTTTTAAAAATCGCCTGGTTTACTCAATTTTTTATTTTCTACAAGATAAGGTAGGCGTCATGTTCGCTGAAATTCTGGGTGAGGCTGTTTTCACGTAAAAACGTTGTTTTTTTAAGAGTACAGCTTTAATATGCATTTTAGCGCAAAACTTTATATAATAAAAGTTGTAGAGAATTAAAAATTCTACAACATTTATTTCAAACAATTTTTTGTATAACGCTTAGTTTAGCGGTAATTTGCGATTTTCTGTTTTTTTTCTCACGAAAATGTGTGAAAAATTGATTTTTTTAAGATTTCGGCCTTAGTATGCATTCTACGACAAAAGTGTATACAATTAAATTTATAGAAAATTAAAAGATCTACAACTTTTATTGAAAGCATTTTTCTCCACGGAGCCTAGTTTAGTGAGAAAGAGTGATTTTCCGTATTTTTAAGTCAAACTGAGATCGAATTTCATTTTGGGTCATTCACTCATGATTAAAAATAGGTTATGTTTATTGACGTTATTTTTTTTTTTATTTCTAATGTTTTAATACTAATGTTAGGTTTATTGTTAATTATTTGCACTGGCAAGAGAAAGTTGTGTGAGTGTTTCACACCAGATTATTCAAAATTTAGTACTAGGCCTATATCATCAGCGAATCTCAGCATTTTTATTGTTTCTGCTTTAATTTTTATTCCTGCGTCAAATTTCTTTTTTACTTTATTCATAGCCTCTTCTATATACAACTTAAAAAGTAGTGGCGACAATGAACAACCTTGTCGTACACCTTTTCTTACAGCAGCCTCTTTTTCGTACCCCTCAATTCCCAAAACAGCCGTTCGATTCTTATACAGACCGTAGATAACTTTCCTTTCATTGTAGTATTTAATTTGTAGCCTTTTCAAAGTTTCAAACATTTTACTCAAGGCCAGATTGTCAAGTGCTTTCTCTAAATCTACAAATGCAATATAAGTAGTTTTATTTTTCTTTATTCTTTTCTTAATAATCAACCTCAGAGCCAATATTGCCTCTTGATCTTCCATTCTCCTTCTGAATCCAAATTGGTCATCGTCCAACACTTCTTCTACTCGGTATTCTACTCTCTTGTAAATAATTCTTGTCAGCATCTTCTACTAGCCCTATTTCGGTTAAATGTTGGTGAAGGAGAATGGATGCAAAAATCTGGAGTGAAACACTCATACAACTTTCTCTTGCCAGTGCAAATAATTAACAATAATCCTAACATTGGTATTAAAACATTAGAAATAAACGAAAAACTAACCTCACTAAACATAACCTAATTTTAATCGTGAGTGAAAGACGCGAAATGAAAATCTACCTCAGTGTGGCTTAAAAATACGTAAAATCACTCTTTCACGCTAAACTAGACTCTGTAGAGAAAAATGATCTAAATAAAAGTTGTAGAGCTTTTAATTTCCTAGAAATGTGATTATATAGGCTACACTTTTGTCGTAAAATGCATAGGCGTACTAAGGCTGAAATTTTTAAAAAATCGATTTTTCACACGTTTTCGTGAGAAAATAACAGAAAATTGCTAATTACCGCTAATAGCGTTATGCAAAAAAATTTGGAAATAAACGTTGTAGAATTTAACATTCTCTACAACTTTTATTACATAGCCTATATTAGGCCTACGTGTTTTCACGTAAAAACAATGTTTTCACGTAAAAACAATGTTTTTACGTGAAAACACCTTCACCAAGAATTTCAGCAAGCATGGCGCCTACCCTATCTTTAGAGCTTAAAAAATTCAGTAAACCAGGCGAGTTTTAAAAAAATTCGTAGGACCAGTTTTTGAGAAAATCGCAAAAAAGTGAAAAATTTCACGACTAAACTTCTACTTTTTGTTGACCGATTTTGATGAAAATGTTCGTGTCGGATCCGGTCGTGGTATGTAAGTTAAGTTTCAAGTTTAAAGCTCGTACAATGTTCCGTTCTTGAGATATTCTGTATACACACACACACACACAGACCAATAGGTAAGAACATGTTGTGTGTGTGGATGTGAGGGTGTCTGTTTAGGTGTATATTCGGGTGAAGAGTGTATTTGATAAAATCGACATGAAAACAATACTTTCCTTCCTATATGTATATTCATATAGGCAAGAGAAAATAAAAATGGATAAATGATCGGGTAGGCTATAGAACGAAGGAATCTTGGTATTTATAGCAGTTAAATGCAGCAAAAGAGAAGCTAATTAGCATCGATTAAGAGTGAAAAACAAAGGAAAAATAAATGGAAATATCAATTGAATAAGTGAGTGAGAAAAGTGAAAAAGTACTCGATTGTATGGTGAGGGGTGAGGGGGAAGGGGCTTTGATCAGGTGGGATCTTCCCACGGCGGCGCCCTCTCAAATATTCATCGCGTCACTCCCACCTACATAATGGCCTTCATGCCATCTCCTAGGAAAAACGCTTACATTTGAAGGGTGCAGGGGAAAACCAACTAAGTCACAAAACAGGAATTTTGCGGGAGGGCAAAAACAAAAGCCGGCCATTTACACAGATACTTGCTGGCGTGTTTGGAACGCGGCGTAGGCCTACTTAGCCTACTGTGTGTTGCCCACTAACGTAAGTTGAATTATTTACACGTGCTAGACTCGCGCTCCAGGAACGGCAAATACTGCGCGTTCGTTTATGGGAGAGATAAATCGAATTTTGTACGTTCCAAGTACGCGAGAAAGTATTTCATCCAGTTAGAAATACTTAATGTTTGCAGTGTGATAAATCTTTTTCGGTTCACGTTGTTTTAATATTTTATTATTATTGGTTATACGTACTTTATAGTTGACTTGGTTATTAAAATTGTTTTTTTTTTGTTATACATGTGCTTAGATTTAAGTTATTTGTTTAACATTTATTAAAATTGTGAAATATGAGTTTAATAAGCCTTGAAAAGAAAAAAAGCTTTGGCTTCAGCCGTTACATTTCTTTACGCTGATGACAAGCCTAAGAAACGGAAACGTAGAAGGGAAAAACGTTGGTTACAAAAATGGGAGTATACACACGTTAACCTTTTAAACGAATTACGGGAAGATTTTTTAAATTTCTTTCGGAAACAGCTACGTATCGCTTGAATTTTTTCCACAACAAACTTCTTATCAGCCTTATCGTAGATTTTTTTACACAGCTCAATAATTTCTTCATAAGCGTTTAATTTTAAATTGCGGTTCGTATACTCACTACTTCTAACTTTCATAAACTTGGATGACACCCTATACAATTCTATAAATTCCATCATGAACTCCTTACTCCAATATCGTGTATCTACTTTCAATACCTAACAACAAAAAACTAAAGAATACTAAACATTTAGGAGAAAGAATATAACAAAAGTTAACGAACGGTTTGGATGCAATTTCACAACTGGATGAAAAAAGAACGGCACGTTCTAGACCTCAAATTAGTGGGCTTGTCACACGCTTGGCTGCCGCGCGCCAAGTGTCTCCATCCAAGTATCTGATGTGTCTCTCCCCTTAACACACACTCTTGGTACGTGGCGTTCCAAACCCGCCAGTAAGTATCTGTGTAAATGGCCGGCTAAAGTTTAAAACGATCTGAGAGAAAGAGAAATTTAGAAATTAGAAGGCCAGCGCCTTGGACTCAGTTGGTTATTCCCCTGATCCGAATGGGCTGAGTGCTGCAATATTCCAAATGGCTATATCTTGTGATTAAATTAGTTTTTCCCCTCTAGCTTTCAGCACGTGGAAATATTTACCAAAGAGTATCAAATGGCATATTAATCTAAGTTTCGAATTTTTTGGACCAAGTTGCTTTTTCCCCTGTACCCTTCAATTGTTAAGCTTCACCGGTCGGCCGAGCGATTTTGTGTGGTGGACATAACTTAGTAGTATACAGGAGCGTCGATTATCCGAACCACCATAAATAGAAAAATATACACACGCCTATTTACAACCAAAATACAAACATCCAATTTTCGATGAACAATTTATACTAGAGTGTTCGTGTTGGCAACAGTGGACACTGTTTACAACAAAATTCTACATTTGTTAACAATTAATCCAAGTATAGTCCAGCCTTTGTTAGTTTGCTCCTAATGTAAACAAATAATGACGTCACTAAGCATCCGCATTAAATCAAAATGTGTACACGCTGATTAAAAAGTAACAAAAAAATACTTTAAAAAGTATTTAAATAGAAAATACTTTCAAAGTATCTTTCTAAATTAAATTGTTAGGCCTACATCATATCATGATTGATGTTTTTAGTACTTTAAGTACCTATAATTTAAAAAATAGTTAACTTAATAGGAATACGACATCCGTAAAGTCGCAGACTCTAGCGTGCACCCTGTAGTAGGTGGCTTTGGTTTGTTGACAGTAGGAGCAAACTAAGAACGGCTCAACTGTAGGCCTATAAACAAGTGCGTTAAAAAATATTTCATAAAGCATTTTACCGCAGTTTCACTTTTGAAATTCTGCATTTTTACTTTTTCTTGCCTATATGAATAATATATACAGGAAAAGTATTGTTTTCATGTCAATTTTTCGAAATCGAGTTTTCACCGGATCTATAGCCTACGGTTTCAGAACCCCTGAACCCAAAAAAACATGTTTTTAGCGATTGGTCTGTGTGTGTGTGTGTGTGTGTGGTGTGCGCGCGCGCGCGTGCGTGTGTGAACAGAATATCTCAAGAACACAACATCGTATGAACTTGAAACTTGAAACTTAAGTTAGATTCCACTACCGGACCCTACCCTAACATTTTCATCAAAATCAGTCAACCGGAAGTAGTAGTTTTTTCGTGTAATTTTTCACTTTTTTGCGATTTTCCCAACAACGGGTCCTACATGTTTTTTGAAAATCGCCTGGTTTTCTATTTTTTTTATGCTCTACAAGATAGAGTAGGCGCCATGTTTGCTGAAATTCTTGGTGAGGCTTTTTTCCTCATAAAAAAATTGTTTTTTTTAAGATTGCGGCTTTAATATGCATTTTAGCGCAAAAATATACATAATAAAAGTTGTAGACAATTTTAAGTCTATTTAAATCTAATTTGAATACGCAAGTGAAGACTAGCAAAGAAGCATTTCCTTTAACAAAAAATAAACGATTGATTTGTCACAGATGTTGGAAGTGACACTATCCAGTGTCACTTCCAATCATTAAGTTAAAACATGACAATCGTTAAACATGTCAGTATCATTAAAAGAGTATCCCTCTTTTAATAGATCGGTTGCAGATTCGAGTCACACTCTGCCCGAGAATAGGCCTACCTGAAACAAATTAATCAAATTGCATTCGAAGAAATGTTGGCTTCAGTTGACCCCGGTACTCTAATTACCACATAGTCAATAACAGTTAACTATGCTTCTGAAAATAATAAAGCGCTGCGTATCTTCATTTAAAAACACCAACATGTCGCTTTTATTTTGCGTCCAACTATTTATTTTTTTCATTAATAATAATTCTGACGTTGAAAGGAGGAAGATAAAAATGGATGACAGGGATCGAACTCGGTACACCAACAGACTGTTAACAGCACCAAGAAAACCGTTCAAAGGACGGCTCTTATAGTAGGCTAGTAGGCCTACACATCTATGGTAGCCTATGTAGGCCTATTTATATAGGCCTACATGCTATGATACAATTTCAATACGGTAGGCTTCAGTAAACAGTGTACAGTCCAGCCTCTCTTAGTTTACTCCTAATGTAAACAAATAATGACGTCACTGAGCATGCGCATTATATCAAAATGTGTACACGCTGATTAAAAACTAACAACAAAATACATTCAAAAGTATTTAAATACAAATACTTTTAAAAGTATTTTGATAAATGAAATTGTTAGGCCTACATCATATCATGACTGATGTTTTTAGTACTTTAAGTACTTATAATATAAAAAAATAGTTAACTTAATAGGAATACGAGATCCGTAAAGTGGGAGACTGTAGCGTGCACCCTGTAGTAGGTGGCTTTTATTTGTTTACATTAGGAGCAAACTAAGAACGGCTGAACTGTAGTAGCAATTGAATCGGTGTGTAGTTTAAATTTATTTATTTATTTATTTATTCTAATCTAATTGTTATCGACCCACCGGGTTGGTGTAGAGGTAAAGTCGTCGCCAAAATCAGCTGTTTAACAGCTGATTTTCGGAGACGAAGGTTCCTGGTTCAAATCCTAGTATAGGTAGTTACTTTTATACGGATCTGAATACTAGACAGTGGTTACCGGTGTACTTTGATGGTTGGGGTTCAATTAACCATACTCTCTCAGGAATCGTCGACCTGGGTCTATACAAGACAAACACAGACTCATTTACACGTCATACAGATCATCCTCATCTGATTGGGTCATCTCATTGCTTATTGTTCTCAATTCAACAGATTGAAACGTACACAAATTAGAAAAAAAAAATTGTTATCGACAATGTTATGTTTGTTTGTTGGTCCTACCAGTATTATTCGGTAAGAAAGGAAAAGATTCGTAATCGATCTTGTAAGACAATTACGCCTACGATAATTGACCGGTTAAAAAGTGAACGGGCACAGTGCCACAATACGCCTATCATGTTGAACGTTGAATTTCTAAGCGAATTGAAAATAATTAAACTTGAATTTAATTTGTGTAAAGTTGATGAAGTGGCAAATGCAAGCAACTGTAGGCCTACCGCTGTAACCTGAATCGTATCAAGTTAGCGTGGCCTACAAATAACTTAATAGGCCTAACACTATAGAGTTTAAGCTGTCACTATATATGCCTATATATAAGGCAACTTTTGGAAATCGGTGGATAAGTAGAACAATAATGGTGTAGCTTACGTGTTGCAAGCAGGAGAAACGCATCTGCCATTTAGATTATTTGACCAAAGTTCAGGTAGAAACACTTGTTGTAAATTTGGAACATGATTCAAGTAGGCGGCCTACTGACAACGACCATGAAGAATTACAATAAGGTAACCTATTAGGCCTACTTTGTTTAGACCTACAATTAACAACCGAAAGCCTAGTTACAAATAAATGTTTAGTCTATATGAATGTAAATTAATTATTACAAAATTAACAATCGTAAATTTTCTGTCAAACGAACGTAAACTTTTTTGGACGGATAGCGCTTTTGACGGGGTCTTAACTTGGGCGACGTAAAGTAGGCTACTATGGCCTACTAGATAGAGTGAAGCTAGATTGGTAGCGCGGGCCAACCCCCCAATGTTGAGATAAACAATCGCTCTGATTGAAATTGTCCGCCCATAACAGATAGGAAGTGGAGCACTCGATCTGCTAGTCGTATCTCTTATCAGATCAGATGGTCACCCAATCAGGCTAGCCTATAGGCCTATGAGTGAAACAAGAGGACAACACTAGAGGCCTACACAATAATCCCAGACATCTGGTCTCAGCATAATGAATCTCTCATTATACAGCCAGAGAGAGACAGAGAGAGAGAGAGAGAGGGAGAGAAGGAGGGAGAGAGGGAGGGAGTGAGGAGAGAAAGGGGGAGAGATGGGGAGAAAGAAGGAGGGGGATGGAAAGGAGAGAGAGGGAGAGAGAAGGAGGGGGATGGAAAGGAGAGAGGTGAGAGGAGAGAGGGAGAGGAGAGAGAGAGAGGAGAGAGGAGAGGTGAGGGGAGAGGAGAAAGAGGAGGGGAGGAAGGGGGATGGAAAGGAGAGAGGGAGAGGAGAGAGAGAAGAGAGAGGAGAGGGGGAGAAGAGGAGGGGAGGGGGAGAGAGAGGAAGGGACGGAAGGGAGGAGGGAGAGAGAGAGAGAGAGTGAGAGAGCGAGAGGGAGAGAGGGGGAGAGAGAGAGGAAGGGGGGAGAGAGAGGGGGAGAGAGGGGGAGAAAGAGAGAAAGAGAGAGAGAGAAGGAGAGAGAGAGGGGGGAGAAAGAGAGAAAGAGAAGGAGAGAGAGGGAGAGAGAGAGAGAGAGAGAGAGGGGGGGGGTAAACGGAGCACAAGCGTCATTTGAAGGTGGAAATTAGATGCACCTGATTCCTCGTTTTATTGAATATGAAGAGGCACAAGCCTTTCGGCTCATCACAATAATATTTATAAACACAATTCATAGGCCTATTGTAACTTATTCAACTATAGCATGACAATTTTGTATGGAGAACTTATTACGCTTATTACTATTATTAGGCTATTATTATTATTATTATTATTATTATTATTATTATTATTATTATTATTATTATTATTATTATTATTATTATTATTATTATTATTGCTATTATTATTATTATTAGGCTGTTAGTAAAACCTCTAGAGGTTCAAAACAGCCTTACGGCTGATGACCTAAACAACAAGTAAAACAAGGAGTGAGGTGGTTTACCATTGCCACAACTCACTGAGTGAAAAATTACAGTTATCAGCATGCCAGGCCCTCTGAAAAGCACAGATTTTCCACTCTGCAAATGACACCTTCACTTCATTCACCACAGGGTCTGGCTGTATTATGAAATCCATTACTTTGAGAGGAGGAGATAACTGTGATTAGTGTCACCTAACACACCTCTACCTCTTCTCTTCTTAAATGATTCACTCATTTAATTGGGTGACCATGTGATGAGAAACACAACTATTTATTTTAGCCCTGCAACTAACAGATTGAGTGTAAATAAATTGACACTCCACCTGTCTGTTAAGGGCAGATTATTAGGCTTGTATTATTTTTATTATTATTATTATTATTATTATTATTAGGCTTATTATTAGCTTATTACTCTGCCAGAAGCAAACCTAAACTTAAATAAGTTATTTGGATACACCACTGGTGAGTGGTGAGTGGTCGTTTTACAGCTCATATGATTTCTTCTTCACTGGATGGAATAAGGGGTATAAATAGACCCTATATAGTGTAGGCATAGCCAGCCTACCACTAACGAGGTATCACACTTGGACGACAGGTACGTTTACCATAAGTCCTGGATTAGCGCGGACAGTCCGCCATTTTCTGATATCTGTGGTCGGGAAATTTTGATTTCATTTTATATATCGATTTAGAGGTCGATAAGATTGCATGCAGCGATGGTAGACCGTTAAAAGTTAAAAGTTGTAAGATGTGTTTGTAAACAAATGTTGAAATGAAAGAAAAATTTATAATCTTTAAAGTTTTACATTGACAAATATAATTAAATTAGACTGTCTTCTCTGAATATTCATCGTGTTGCCCCGTTCAAGGAAAATTCAAATGACTGGATATGTGACGCCAATGTCAACTTTTTTTTGTGCCCCACCTTGGATATTCAAAATCACACACTGCACTTCACCCATCCGTTTGCACTTCACCCATCCGCTCACTCTTGAATCATTCAATTAAATTTTGATTATTATTTAAATAGTTTTAATGTTTGACGTTCTTGTTATTTAATTTTGATACTTTTTATTATAAATATATTTATCAAATTATAGTTCTTGAAATTTAATATTGAATATTTTTTTGTTATTTAAATAGCTTCATTATTTTGTTCGTTCGCATCGACCATCGATGTACGACATTATGTACATAGACTGCTATGCTACATGTTGTATGCATTTTTACCAATTAATTAAAACTGATACCTGGTGTTGGTTGTAAAATTAGGCTAGTATAGCTATCATGTGAGAAATATCAGACCCGTCCAACAAGTTGTGGCAGGCCAAGAAAACAACTCAATGGTAGGCCTACACATGTTGTAAAAGCACCCACCACCCAGTTATAAGTAGGCCTAAATGGTTCGCATGTTCTCCTGCTTATTCTTAGATAGGCTCAGGGGCGGTTTCAGGGAAGGGGCCATGGGGGCCATGCCCCCCCCGAAATACTAGGAAAACTTAGTTTAATATTTTCTATAAGCTATTATTTGTAACAAAACTGAATCCCAACACTCGTACCTATCAATTAACAATAATTATTTTAGTATAAAAATGAGTCAAAACAGAAAGTATCTATTTTTAAATAGTAGCTATTAAGATAACAATCAGTGTCAGTAGTGAAAAGCCACTCGCATCCAGTCACCACCTTGAAAATTTCTCTATGAATTAAAATAGTGGTTACAGCAATACAGCATAAAAAAGAGGACTTTTCAATGACTCGATTACAAACAGTAAGAGCTACATAAAAACAAAATAGCCCCACCCCCTCAACGGAGAATCAGCCCTGGAACCGCCCCTGGATAGGCTAACATTATTAATACAAAAATAATAATCACATAAAAATTAATTGTGAACAGATGCATTTCAGTGGACAAATAATTAGGTACTAAATAAACAAAAACAATTTTACAAAAAAAAATCTGGTGTGAAACACTCACACAACTTTCTCTTGCCAATGCAAATAATTTACAATAAACCTAACATTAGTAATAAAATATTAGAAATAAAAAAAAAACTAACCTCAAAAAACATTAGTGAAATACGCAAAATTAAAATCGACCTCAGTTTGGCTTAAAAATACGGAAAATCAGTCTTTCACGCTAAACTAGGCACTGTACAAAAAAATGCTTTACATTAAAGTTGTAGATCTCTTAATTTCCTATAAATTTTATTATACACACTTTTGTCGTAAAATGCATTCTAAGGCCGAAATCTTAAAAAAATCAATTTTTCACACGTTTTCGTGAGAAAAAACAGAAAATCGCTAATTACCGTTAAACTAAGCGTTATACAAAAAAATGTTTGAAATAAAAGTTGTAGAATTTTACATTCTCTACAACTTTTATTATATAACGTTTTGCGCTAAAATGCATATTAAAGCCGCAATCTTAAAATGAAAATGTTTTTACGTAAAAACAGCCTTACCCAGAATTTCAGCAAACATGGCGCCTACCTTATCTTGTAGAGAATAAAAAATTTAGTAAACCAGGCGATTTAAAAAAAAATCGTAGGACCAGTTTTTGAGAAAATCACAAAAAAGTGAAAAACGACACGAATAAACTACTACTTTCGGTTGACCGATTTTGATGAAAATGTTCGTGTCGGGTCCGGTCGTGGTATGTAACTTAAGTTTCAAGTTTCAAGTTCGTACAATGTTCCGTTCTTGAGATATTTTGTATACACACACACAGACCAATCGCTAAAAACATGTTTGTGTGGGTTCAGGGGGTCTGAAAACGTATAGATCCGGTGAAAACTCGATTTCGAAAAATCGACATGAAAACAATACTTTCCTTCCTATAACATTCATATAGGCAAGAGAAAGTAATAATAATCACTTAAAAATTAATTGTGAACAGATGCATTATAGTGGACAAATAATTAGGTACTAAATAAACAAAAACAATTTTACCAAAAAAAAATGAAGAAAAATGTCCGGGAACGGAGTATAATAGAATGGAGTAAAAATAAGGGCTACCACGTTAAATGCATAAATAAAGGACCCACCCAGGAGGGGGCGAAGTTTTTGAAACTAAAACCAGATGGGGTAGTACATAAAGAACAAGAGCCGAAGCTGATCTATTCACGAGTCAGTTAGTAAGTAGGCCTAATGAGAGAATCGATGACACCCCCACTGATAGCCGGCCGTATCATTCATTATAAGGAGGCTACCGTTTCATTTCTACATTCAAAGAATGAATTATTGTTTCTAAAACTGTTGTGTACATGAAGAAAGCAAAAAAGGGACGAAACAACCTTCCTTTTACATAGGGCTACATACATACAAGTAAAGTTGATTGATTTTCACCCCTTGTGTGTCTGTCAGTCATTATTCTATCTCTCTCTATAGGGTAGTCACTTTCAAATAAATTTTACGATCTTCTTTTGTTTTCTATTTCTCCTTGTGAAAAATCTCTATTCTTTCTATACATTTCTTAGGTATAGGCCTATTGATTGTTCAGTAAACATTTTAGTGTATTTCGTTTAGACAATTGATTTGTTGTTTAGGTAGGTTTACGGAGTGCTACCGTAATCTATTGCTAGCCTATACAGGGTGATTCACGAAGATATGCAGAAACTTTAGGAGCTCATTGTACATGTAAATATAATGAAAAAAGTTTATATAAACATATGTCCAGAAATGCTTCGTTTCCGAATTACGGCTAGCGAAAGATTTCGCCCGGATTTCAGCTCACCAGGTGAAATGAGGTCTTCCTAAAATTCTGGTAAGGTAGATTAAGGGGCGAATTCAATCATTTCTTATGGTTTTTGATCTGATAAATTGAATAAAACAGGTCCCAGAACTTTAAGTTAAATGTTTTTTAAGAAAACCAGTGTCAAATGCAAAAAATGGAGTGAAAACACATTTTTTCATCTTTGGGCAAGAATAACTTTGTTATTTCACCAAGAAACAGTTAAAATTTTTCAATATAACATGTAGAAAATTTTATTCTGAACAAACCGGTGTAAATAAAGTAGGCCTACACAGAAAGCGAATAGATGTTTGATTAAATGAATTTTTATTCATAAGAGTACAAAGTAAATTAACCGGAAAAACTAAGATAAAAAACTGTGGTTTTTTCACTCCATTTTTTGCATTTGACACTGGTTTTCTCAAAAACTATTTAACTTACAGTTCTGGGACCTGTTTTATTCAATTTATCAGGTCAAAAACCATAAGAAACAATTGAATTCGCCCCTTAATCTACCTTACCTGAATTCCAGGAAGTCCTCATTTTACCTGGTGAGCTGAAATCCGAGCGAAACTTTTGCTAGCCGTTACTCGGAAACGAAGCATTTCCGGACCCATAAACTTTTTTCATTATTTTTACATGTACAATGAGCTCCTAAAGTTTCTGGATATCTTCGTGAATCACCCTGTATTAGGCCCTCCCTCCCACCCTGTACACGCTGTTCGCAAAGTTATTGTGCATTCTTTCACAGAGCACACATTTTAGGACCAAACAGTGAATAATTATCGTTATTGTAGTTGCCTATACCTACTGAATTTCAGCTAAAGTCATCAGTCATCAGATCAACAAGATGCCACCACAGCACACGTTATCTAACATTTCAATGGTTTGATCTGACTTCCCAGACTACTTTACTTGTTTGAAACAAACGGTTCACATCGTACACGATTGGCCGACTAAAACTCACCATATCGGATGTCCGAGGATGGCGACGTTAAGTGGCTAACCTTATAATTTTGGTGGCCCTGAAAAGGGCCGTTTAAGCGTGTGTGTCGTCTTGATGGGGGGCGTCGGTCGTAGTCGTCGTGGCGGTCGAGGAGCTGGGCGACACGGCGTGTCGTCGTCCAGCGGAGACGTCATCTTCTTCCCTCGCAGTAGTGCGTCGATGGCTGTTTCTTTGGGTCCGGTGGGCGTAAGGCTCGGTCGAGGGACCGCTGTGGGCGATGACGGTCCGGTCGACGGCTTACGGTGACGGGTCGGCGAGCGGAAGCATCATCTTCTCTCTTACGGGGTCGTCGATTAGCCTTCGCTGGAGTCCGGCAGCCGTGTGCCGTGGTGAACGTCTTGTCTGCTGTCTGGTTCGAAGTGAAGCTCTCGGTTTCTTGATCGGAATTGAAATCCCTCGGTTCAGTGCAGCGCTCTTTATATAGCTGCCGAGAGCACTGTTGTAGAGAGCGGCGACTGGCTTGGCCTTGATGACAAAGGCCTTTGCGGTGCGCAGCCGAAAGCTTTGTCGGTATGCCGTCAAAGGCCGGGAGAACTATTGAAGCCGGCAACACAGTAAATGATTAATTAGAAGGGGTGGCGGTGACACGGACGGAATAGGCTACATTCAAGGAATCACAGTTAGTGAGTTAGGTAAAGTGTCTGAAAACAAATAGAAACGAGTGCGGTGCCAAAGGAGCAAATTTAAAACACCCTTTATTAACTATCCAATTTTTTTTGTCATCAGTCTCTCGACTGGTTAGATGCAGTTCTCCAACCTGTTCTATCTTGCGCAAGTCGTTTCATATCTACATACCTGTAACACCCTACATATTTTGTAATTTGCTTTACGTATTCTAATCTTTGCCTCCCCCTACAATTTACTCCCTTAATATTACCCTCCATTATTGACAGATGTCTTAAGATATGCCCCACTAGCCTATCCCTTCTTCTGGTAAGATGCTTCCATATACTTCTTTTTTCTTCCACTCGCCTAAGAACCTCTAAATTACTTATTTTGTCCACCCACCTAATCTTTAACATTTTCCTATAACACCACATTTCAAAAGCTTCTATCCTCTTCTTTTCTACAGCCCGTATCACCCACGTTTCACTTCCGTATAATGCTGCACTCCAAACATAATGTTTTAAGAAATTATTCCTCATCTGTAAATCAATGTTTGTAGTCAGTAAGCTGTTTTTATTGCAAAGGCTTTTTTAGCTTGAGCAATTCTGCTTGTGATATCGCTTGTGCTTCTACCATCCTTTGTTATTTTACTCCCTAAATAGCAGAATTCCCCAACTTCCTGTATATATTTGTTGCCTACTTTTACATTTCCCATCTCTTCTAAATGACTCTTGCTGCTGCACAACACTTTCGTTTTGTTCTTATTAATTTTCATGAAGTAATCCTTCCTCAAGATCTCATCCATTCCATTTAAGGCATCCTCTAGTTCTTTCTTTGTCTCAGCTAATACTTCTATATCATCGGCGAATCTCAGCATTTTTATTGTTTCTGCTTTAATTTTTATTCCTGCGTCAAATTTCTCCTTCACTTCCTTTATAGCCTCTTCTATATACAACTTAAAAAGTAGTGGTGACAATGAACAACCTTGTCGTACACCTTTTCTTACAGCGGCCTCTTTTCGTACCCCTCAATTCCCAAAACAGCCGTTCGATTCTTATACAGACCGTAGATAACTTTCCTTTCATTGTAGTATTTAATTTGTACCCTTTTCAAAGTTTCAAACATTTTACTTCAGGCCAGATTGTCAAATGTTTTCTCTAAATCTACAAATGCCATATAAGTGGTTTTATTTTTATTTTTCCGTTGGTCATCGTCCAACACTTATTCAATGATGTAGCCTAATAGGCTTATTATAGGTTACCACCTATAATAAGCCTATTAGGCTGGCCAAGTTCCCTTGGACAGCGTCTTTCCCAACACCCTGTACCTATATAGATAATGCTAGGCCTAATATCGTGCTGTGTGTTTGTTGTTACTGTCTACTGCTCTCTCAATTGACATTTAAAAAGTATATTCTTCACCTAAAATAACCTAACCTATTTCATTGTTCTCAACAATACCGAATCACAATACAAGAGTGTCAGGGTTCGTGCATGCTGACAATTGTTCACATTCAGAAGGAGATGTCCGTTAAAGAATTAGCTAGAAATGAAAATTGACCGTCTCAATTTGAGTATGTCCACAAGCTTACTTTTTCTAGATGTTTGAAATACCTACTGTAAACTTATGTGTCGTTGTTTGCCTAGGCGATCAGCCGAAAGGTTGGTTCGAACCTGTAGAGGCTTCACCAAGTAAATCGAGCAGTCAGGTGGTTTACTGACTGTTTACGAGTTTGCTCTTGTTTGCAACGAGGGGTAAAGGGAAAAAACATTTTTTTTTTATTACTTGCATCCAGGAGACTCCAAAGGGAGCATAGGACATGTCGAATAAAACTGATAAACTAAAAGTTTATCACCAATGATAAATTCATCACTTAGGCCTACCACCAGAAAATTGTTTCTGCTACTGCTTACTTAAGTAGGCTTGTCATGAACCCCATTGAATCAAATATCTCACAAAATAAAAAATAAAAAATATCAAACACAATGATAAATTCATCACTTACCAATAATTTTTTCCCGCTACTGCTTAACTCAGTAAGCTTGTCATGAACCCCTTTCTATCAAATAGTACACAATATTTGTTTAATTAGAAGTTAAATATTTTTCAATCAAAACTATTTAGAAAGGAATTCGTGCACACTGTAAAATGTTTCATCAATCAAATATTGTTTTAGCTTTTTTTTAAAATGACTTAAATTGTCACAACTTTTTAAACCTTGCGGCAATTTATTGATGTATTCATTGCATCAGTGCGCATGCGCGACTGCTTTAATTTCACCATAGCGTATAGAAGAGATACGCTATGTATCTCCTATCGCTATCTTCTATACGCTATGATTTCACTACGACAAACATAACAACCTATACCCAGAGCATATACAGTAAATCGTCCAGTTTCTATATTCCAGCCTCTCTTAGTTTGCTCCTAATGTAAACAAATAATGACGTCACTGAGCATGCGCATTATACCAAAATGAGTACACGCTGATTAAAAAGTAACAGCAAAATACTTTCAAAAGTATTTAAATACAAAATACTTTTAAAAATATTTTTCTAAATGAAATTGTTAGGCCTACATCATATCATGACTGATGTTTTTAGTACTTTAAGTAGTTATAATTTAAAAAATAGTTAACTTAATAGGAATACGACATCCGTAAAGTGGTGGAGTGTAGCGTGCACCCTGTAGTAGGTGGCTTTTGTTTGTTGACAGTAGGAGCACACTAACAACGGCTGAACTGTAGTTGATGCAAGAGAGAAAGGCAATCGAATGTGTTGATAATGTTGACGTCATTAGGTGTTAGGGTTGTAGTAGGCCTACATCTGAAATGGCTTCACTCTTAGGCTAAAACACAAGTAGTTTACAGTGCATTGAAGTAACTTTGAGCTGAGTTGTTAAGGGCAAACTTACAAAGCGAGTGTTTCACATCCTTATTAGACAATGTCCTTCTTCAGTTCCGACAAAGTTTTTCTCAATATTTTTACTTTCTCTTGCCTATATGAATTAATAGGAAGGAAAGTATTGTTTTCATGTCGATTTAAAGAAATCGAGTTTTCACCGGATCTATACGTTTTCAGACCCCCTGAACCCACACAAACATGTTTTTAGCGATTGGTATGTGTGTGTGTGTGTGTGTGTGTGTGTGTGTGTGTGTGTGTGTGTACAAAATATCTCAAGAACGGAACATCGTACGAACTTGAAACTTGAGTTACATACCACTACCGGACCCGACACGAACATTTTCATCAAAATCGGTCAACCGGAAGTAGTAGTTTATTCGTATAATTTTTCACTTTTTTGGGATTTTCTCAAAAACTGGTCCTACGATTTTTTTTAAAATCGCGTGGTTTACTAAATTTTTTATTCTCTACATGATAGGGTAGGCGTCATCTTGGCTGAAATTCTTGGTAGGGTGTTTTCACGTAAAAACTTTGTTTTTTTAAGATTACGGCTTTATTATGCATTTTAGCGCAAAAATGTATATAATAAAAGTTGTAGACAATTTTAAATCCTGCAACTTTTATTTCAAACATATCTTTGTATAACGCTTAGTTTATCGGTAATTAGCGATTTTCTGTTTTTTTTCTCACGAAAACGTGTGAAAAATCGATTTTTTTAATATTTCGGCTTTAGTACGCAAAAGTGCACTTAATAAAATTTATAGAAAATTACGAGTTCTACAACTTTTATTTAGAGAATTTTTCTCTACAGAGCCTAGTTAGCGTGAAAGTGTGATTTTCCGTTTTTTTAAGCCAAACTGAGTTCGATTTTCATTTTGCGTCATTCACTCATGATTAATATAAGGTTATGTTTTTTGAGGTTAGTGTTTTGTTTATTTCTAATATTTTATTAATAATGTTAGGTTTATTGTTAATTATTTGCATTGGCAAGAGAAAGTTGTGTGAGTGTTTCACACTAGATTTTTTGTTAGAAAAATTACCCAACTTTTTCTCTTCATTTACTCTACTAGACTATAATAAATAGGCCAGTGAAGAGTAGATGGCTACTCGGGCCACGCCGTATAGCCTTTAACTTATAGGCTAAATAGGCTAATTACCTATTAGCCTAGTTGAGCAAGTGAGGTTAATCTAAAGTTCAGCCGTCGTTAGTTTGCTCCTACTGTAAACAAACCAAAGCCAGCTACTTCAGTGTCCACCACTTTATGGATGCCGTATTCCTATTAAGTTAACTATGTTTTAAATTATAACTAAGTTACTTAAAACATCGGTCATGATATGATGTAGGCCTAACAATTTCATTTAGAAAAATAATTTTAAAAGTATTTTGTATTTAATTAATTACTTTTGAAGATATTTTGTTGTTACTTTTTAGTCAGCGTGTACACATTTAGTGACGCTCTTATTTATTTTTTTTAATTTTTTTTTTTTTACTTGCATCCAGGAGACTCCAAAGGGAGTATAGGACATGTCAAATAAAACTGATAAACTGAAAGTTTATCACCAATGATAAATTCGTCACTTACCACCAGAAAATTGTTTTTGCTATTGCTTACTTCAGTAGGCTTGTCATGAACCCCATTGAATCAAATATCACCAAAAAATTAAAAAAATCAAACACAATGATAAATTCATCAGTTACCAATAATTTTTCCCTGCTACTGCTTAACTGAGTAGGCTTGTCATGAACCCCTTTCTATCAAATAGTACACAATATTTGTTTAATTACAAGTTAAATACTTTTCAACCAAAAACTATTTAGAAAGGAATTTGTGCACACTGTAAAATGTTTCATCAATCAAATACTGTTTTAGCTTTTTTTGTAAAACGACTTAAATTGTCACAACTTTTTAAACCTTGTGGCAATTTATTAATGTATTTTCTACCTGAATTAGTTGGTTTTTGTTCAAACAATTTAGTGTTGTGATTAGCAACATAATAATCAGTTTCTTGTGTAGTGGTTGTGAACATCTAAATTCTGTAAAAAGGTATTTTTCTTTACGTACATTATCACTTCAAAATGTAGCTACAAAGAAGGAACTGTGAGCAATTGCAGCAATATAATATAAAATTTGTTTACAGTAGCAGCAAACTTAGAAAGGCTGGACTTTTGGGTGGGAGGGAGGGATGAGTGAGAAGACGTAGACGATTGATGTGACAATCGATTCATCTCCTCATGATAGTGATCGACTGATCACTATCGATCATAATTCATAATCGATTGTGTATAGATTATTATATATAACAGACCCACACCACACAATAGGCTACCTGTATTTTCTTTCTCTGGATACGCCTACAACATAATGTGAATGTACCTAAGTGTTATTGTAAAGTGAGAGAAATTGTTTTGCATGTTTTCTGTCCACCATACATCAGCATACATCATCCGGTTACAAGGCAAACACGTCTACCAATGAATGGATTCAACATTAGGCTTATCGTAGGCCTACACCACCTCTACCCTCTACCTGTTCACCCACTCACCCCACCCTCCTTTCGCCCTAAAACCGCCTAGCGCCTACCGGGCATTGTAGTAGCCTACCCATGCCATGCTACCCATGTTAATTTTACCAAATTCATGTTCCTTTTTCTCCTCACAAACTATTCAATGGAACCTTCTGAAATTTTTACAGCATGTAGTTATAGACCCACCGGGTTGGTCTAGAGGTAAAGTCGTCGCCAAAATCAGCTGTTTAACAGCTGGTTTTCGGAGACGGAAGGTTCCTGGTTCAAATCCTAGTAAAGATAGTTACTATTATACAGATTTGAATACTAGACAGTGGTTACCGGTGTACTTTGATGGTTGGGGTTCAACTAACCATACTCTCTCAGGAATGGTCGGCCTGCGTCTGTACAAGACTACACAGTCTCATTTACACGTCATATTACACATCATCCTCATCTGATTGGGTGATGGGGTTGCTTATTGTTCTAAATTGAACAGATTGCAACGTACACATTAGGGATTACAAAAAAAAAACAAAATTTAGTTATAGGTCGTATTAGTTTACTGAACCACATTCATACTAATCCCATTTTGGGGGAGGGGGTTGGAAAAATAATTTATGTGACGGTTAAAAAAAATTGTTTATTTTCACCGATTTTTCATAACAAATTTTTTGTAATCAATGTTTTCGCATGAATGTGGTCCAGTATGTGTAGGCTATCTCATACAGTTATAACTGCTGTACAAATTTCAGCACTATAGGCCATCTTTAATAGTTTTGCAGAAAAAGGAACATGTGTACAGAAAATATAAATTTTCGGTAAAACGCATTTAAAGTGTTAGAAGTGCTCAAAATTACTATATTTCAGCCGCTCTAAGTTTGCTCCCACTGTCAACAAACCAAAACCAGCTACTACAGGGTGCACGCTAGAGTCCATGACTTTATGGGTGTCGTATTCCTATTAAGATAACTATTTTTTAAATTTTAAGTACTTAAAGTACTAAAAAAATCAGTCGTGATATGATGTAGGCCTAACAATTTCATTTATAAAAATACTTTTAAAAGTATTTTCTATTTAAATACTTTTGAAAGTATTTTGTTGTTACTTTTTAATCAGTGTGTACACATTTTTACATAATGCGCATGCTCAGTGACGTTAGGAGCAAACTTAGAGAGGCTGGACTGTATAATTTACATGTTAATAAGTCAATGTTATTGTAAACAGCTGTTCATCATTCCCAACCGTCAGTTGATAAACAAGAAGAAAAATACTTGGAACATGACATGTATAAAAAAGAAATAATAATTAGATCTTTACCAAAATGGCACTAAAACAGTAAAAAGTATTTTATATGTCTTCAAAGTGGGGAAGTGAAATTCTAGCAAAACGTCATGTACTGAAATAATTAATAAAAATATTCCTAGTTGTCGTAGAAACGTAATTTTGGTGGCGTTGGAAAGATGGAATTTCAAACTACAATATGAGCCTAAAAAGTGAAAATCGACTTTTTGTTTCATTTTTTCACTACAATCCCTCCTTAAACAAACAACATGGATAAAAAATGTTTTGTTGTAACGCGCGCGTCCAGACCATCTTCTATACTAGGACTAAACAGTAGGCCTCGGCCTATAGCCTACGTATTGTAAATTTAAATTTCAAACAGAATTTTCCCAGCATTTCTTCTGTATTTAGCCTATACATTTATTTGCAGTCAGTAAGCTGTTTTTTCATTTCAAAGGCTTTTCTAGCGCGAGCAATTCTACTTTTGATACCACTTGTGTTTCCACCACCCTTTGTTATTTTACTCCCTAGATAGCAGAATTCCCCAACTTCCTGTATGTTTTCGTTGTCTATTTTTAAATTTCCATCTCTTCTAAACGATGTTGGTAACGTGCTCGCCTCTAATCACGCGGTCTTGGGTTCGAATCCCACTCGGGCATGGCAATTTTTCATACGTTACAAAAAATTTATTTCATCCTTCACCGTCTGCATTAGCAGCAATTTGCAAAACAATCGGACGTTAAACCCTAAATAAAAAATAAAAAAATTTAAAAAAAGTACATTTATTTCTTGAAAACTTTAATCTGTGATCCCTTAATAATAATTAGCCTATTTAACGCTCTTGTATTGCCTATATAGGCGTAATAGTTTGTATCCTGCATGGTGTTTTAATGAGCTGAGGGGATGTTTTTTTGTAGAAAATAGTGTAATTTTTCTAACTTTAGGAATAGGCTACTATAATATTGGTTTTTAGTAAATTTTATAACTAGATACTCTACACTGTACACTGTACACGTAGCCGGTGGATGATTAATTAGTGAGCTGATTGTCCACACCAGTCAGTAATTCTTTCTCTCATTCATTAGACATAGGCCTAGTTGAGGCCAGTCTAGTTCTAGTTTCCCTTTGAAATGTGAGGTGGTGAGGGGGTGGGTGGGGTAGATGTGGACTATCGGCGGCTATTCACATTAACAAGGTGAACACCTCTTCAACTATTTCTGTTGTGATTTGTAAAAAGGTCTTCACTTGAAAATAGTCATTTTCCAGGAGAAGCGAATGACAATTTGAGACTGTATAATTTATATATTTTTACTTTCTCTTGCCTATATGAATATATAGGAAGGAAAGTATTGTTTCATGTCGATTTTAAGAAATCGAGTTTTCATCGGATCTATACCTACGTTTTCAGACCCCCTGAACCCACACAAACATGTTTTTAACGATTGGTCTGTGTGTGTGTGTGTGTATGTGTGTGTGTGTGCGTGTGTGTGTGTGTGTATGTACAAAATATCTCCAGAACGGAACATTGTACGAACGTGAAACTTGAAGCTTAAGTTACATATCATTACCGGACCCGACACGAACATTTTCATCAAAATCTGTCAACCGGAAGTAGTTTATTCGTGTAATTTTTCACTTTTTTCGATTTTCTCAAAAACTGGTTCTACGATTTAAAAAAAAAATCGCCTTATTTACTCAATTTTTTTATTTTCTACAAGATAGGGTAGGCGCCATGTTTGCTGAAATTCTTGGTGAGGGTGTTTTTACGTAAAAAAAGTGTTTTTTTAAGATTACGGCTTTAATATGTATTATAGCGTAAAAATTAATGTAATAAAAAATGTAGAGAATTAAAAATCCTACAACTTTTATATCAAACATTTTTTTGTATAACGCTTAGTTTAGCGGTAATTAGCGATTTTCTGTTTTTTTCTCACGAAAACGTGGAAAAATCGATTTTTTTAAGATTTCGGCTTTAGTACGCATTTTACGACAAAAGTGTATATAATAAAATTTATAGAAAATTAAAAAATCTACATTTTTTATAAAGAGAGTTTTTCTCTACAGAGCTTAGTTTAGCGTGAAAGTGTGATTTTTTGTTTTTTTAAGCCAAACCGAGTACGATTTTCATTTTGCGTCATTCACTCATGATTAAAATTAGGTTATGTTTTTTGAGGTTAGTGTTTTGTTTATTTCTAATATTTTATTAATAATGTTAGGTTTATTATTAATTATTTGCATTGGCAAGAGAAAGTTGTGTGAGTGTTTCACACCAGATTTTTTATTATTAAAGGATAGTTGTTGCAATTGTCTCTTCCAACAATTGTTTTTATAATTTGTTATACATTTCTTTTGTTTTCTTTTTAATAACAAAAAAGAAATTCTTTTACGTCTACGCTGTGGCCCTTTTTTGGGGAGGTAATTCACGACTGAAGACCTTTAGCCTATACAGTTAGCAGTGTAACTGAATACCTTTTGACCTACTATAGTTACTTAAGTCACGAGTTTGCCTTTGGTTTCTTCTCTTTCCATCCACCATTTCAATTTGATTTTTTTCCAGTTGATCTCAGCAATTAATTGATATTGGCGGTTCGTATAAAGGTTAACTCACCTTAAGACCTTTTCTACAGCTAAAAACTAAATCTTAACTAAATAAACTACTATTGGTGTAAAGGTCTTAACTCAACGTAAGACCTTTTAATACAACTAAAAAAGGCTGAGAAACTAAAATACAAAGGCTTAATTTACAAATAAGACTTTTATACGGTTACGCAAAGAGAACATTTTCATAAAGCCATTTAGACCAGACAATATAATTCACTTCAGGAGTTACCGACACTTAAGCCCTTTGTCTGTCCATAACAGACAGGTGGAGTGTCAAATTATTTACACTCAATCTGTTAGTTGCAAGGCTAAAATAAATAGTTGTGTTTCTTATCACATGATCAGACAATTAAATGAATGAATCATTTTAAGAACAGAAGAGGTATGGGGGTGTACTGTGACACTAATCAGAGTTATCTCCTCTGAAAGTAATGAATTTCATTATACAGTTGGACCCTGTGAAGGTGTCATTTGCAGAGTGGGCCCGGCATGGTGATAAGCGTACTTTTCCACTCAGTGGGTTGTGGCACAATGGTAAACCACCGGACTCCTCGTTTTACGTAGTATAACCTCTACAGGTTCAAACCAGCCTACAGGCTGATTACCTAAACACAAACCGTTTGTACCAATTGAAAAAGTAAATTTTTCTAAACTGGGTAGTGCACTTAACTGAAAACCAACAATTTTTGACTTAAGACGTTTAGGCCTATATGATACCTTTTTTTATTTTATTTTATTTTTTTTATTTAGGAAATTCACAATCTGTTAGAAACAATCAGTGAATGTGATATCACAAAATTTGATAAAAATTAACATGGTATACAGACGTGAGTGGAGACACAGTCCAGTGACAGAACTCCGACGTGAATAGACAAGTGTAGCATTAAGTGCAGCATTTAGAACATTGTAATGGATAGTAAATTACAATACTACATTGATAGATGAGATCCCGGCTCCATAGACGTTTCAGACGTCTTATTGGATTGTTTATGAGAGTCTGCGGAGAGCCAGATTTCAGATGAATGGGTTATGGTGGTTCACAAGTTTCTTCCTAAATTTTGTATATAGTTTTAAGAAAACGTCATTTATGGAGGGGGTACGTTTAGGTGTGGTTAGATAATATGGGGCGTTAACTATCCTCCGTAAAAGCTTTGATTGGAAACGCTGAATGTTTGCCAATACCGATGGTTTTGGACAGCAGTAAAGCTGACTGGCGGTATAGCTCCATATTGGTCGAAGGTAGAAGTTGAAGGGAGTTGTAAATGGTTAATTTGATATGATACGCCTACCTGTCACCACAGATTAGTGGATTGTATCCACATTTACTGTAACATTTTTAAATTAATGTTACTTAATTTAATTATTAATTTTTCCTTTTTCTGTCTTGTTGCAATTTAATTTCGTTATCTTTTAATGTCGCCGTAATCCGTTATCTCGTTATCGATTTGCATTTCATTCTGTCTTTGTACTGCCGACTGCTGTTATCTGTATATGTCGTGTCGGATCCGTTTCTTCCTGCTTTTCATGTTCTTGGGTACATGTCTAGCGGGATGGAGGGGTCGGTGACGTCAGAACCGAGGTTTCTTTTTGAGTAATTTGATTTTCTCGCTCTCTCTTAGCAATTGGTCAGGAAGATGTTCGGATCTTAAAATAGTATGTGCCGTAAAATTTTTAAGTTTCTTTTCGGGGCGTAGTAATGCTGCTGTTTGACTAATTGCTATCCCGTTTTTACGGTAAGTTTTTTCTTTCTTTTGCTTGTAGTTAAAACCCATTGAAGCCGAAAATGTTTTTTTTTTAAATTTTGTAAATTTTGTAAACCCTTTTGGGTAATTTAAATTTTCTAAATTTTAACTTAATGCTTTTCTTAAAGTTTGCTATTAATTTTTTTTATCTTTTTGTGCTGGTGGGGTTTACCTACTTTTTTTCTTTTGTTTGTCTTTTGCGGTGGCCCTAATTTTTCTAAGTCCTGGTTTTCTGCTCTTTGCAGGGACCAGCTATGGGGTGCAGATTCTTCCAATGCTATACTTGTTTAACTAATCCTTATGATGCGGCATGAAATCCAAAAGGTTAATTTTGGGTTTTCCAACTTTACCTGAAAGCATCGCATTTAATTACTTTAATACTACTCATCTGTAATCCATTTTCTTTGGACAAGATAAAATTTTCCTGCGCCCAAATTTTCGGCAAGCATTAATTTGGATTCTGTAGTGGATTATATGAAGTTACACAAGGCACGGTGACTTGCACCAACATTTGTAGTGGTGGAAACGAAGCTTCCACTAAAACTGGTAGTGTGTCGAAACGACACACTTATTTTTAGTTACAACAACTAAAAATTTTATCTAAGTTACAACGCCCTGCGGCGAAAACCGAACCCTCCCCACCACCAGACTTCGGAACGGACAAAACACTGTTGTAATTCTCCACCGGGAGAACTTCAAAAGTGGCCCACCCCGAAACCGGATAAAGGAAAAGAAAACGGCTCCCACCACGAAGACGCTGAAACTTAAATGACCAATAGGGGGCAAAATCCACCAGCCAATTTTAGAACCCAACCAGGCACTGAAATTGAGTCCAGGGATTAATTAGCAACCCAATAAAAAAACTAACGTAGCTCAAATGATGGCAAACACTCGCTCTAAGTACTGCGAGGGTGAGATTGTAGAAAAATCTATGCCGGTTCAAATGGTAGAAAAATAAATTATAATCTGACACTCAGAAATGAATTTAAAACAAACTACTTTAATTCAAACATAATGAAACATAATAGCAACAAAGATGTTAACCAAATCTTTGTAAACAAACAAAAATAGAAATTTTCTTTTACACACAAAAAAAAAACGTAAAATTCTCATTCCAGAGAACGAGAGATAAAAATAAAAAAAAATCAATTTGCACTTATAATGAATCAAAAAAATGAAGTTTAGAAAGACAAAAATGTATGAACAAAACCCATCTTAAAACTAATTAAAAAGAAATTTTATTTAAACCTCTGTTTGAAAATTCATAGCCTCGCGTTTGTAAAGAAAGAATTTAATAAATTACTAAACTTTTTATTAGATAAAACTTTAATTTAAAAACAAAATAATTGAATCTTTAATTCATTGCATTAATTTATTAAATTTAATTAATTCTTCAGAAAAACAAACACACATCTAGGTCTTAAGGACATAGAATTTAAAACAAAAATTTGGAAAGAAAATGAACCATGTTAAATACCTGAAATTGCGCTAGAAAATCACTTAGCCATGGGTTTTCAAACAGATGTACAAACAAAATTATCAGGGAATGAGTTGGCCGAATTATTAGCCCAGCTAAGCTTAAACGGATATAAAAGAAAAAGCTCTATAGTATACCAATAGAACATTAGAGTTTTTCAAAGTGGTAAAATAAAAAAAACTGAGATGAAGGGATTGCAGTAATGAAATTCCTTCATTAAAGGCAAAAAAAATATAAAAAAAAAAGACATTTTTTACGTGAAGCAAAAAAAATTTAATATACCTTAGTGAATGAATGGAAGTAAATAAAAAAAAACTTCACGGATCTTGGCATCGTTTTTAAATTCCAGTTAAATAAGCCTCAGATTAAATTCCAAATTAAAATTTATTAGTAGATGATTAAACAGAATTAAAAAAAAACATATGAATGTGATAATGTGAATACAACCTTTTGTCCGGGGAAAAATTCTGTACGCATGAGTTTACACGATTATTACATGATTAAACACTACACATCCAATTGGTAAAGAAACGTAATAATTTTTTTTTTAAAGGGGAAAATAATTGGATATTTATTCAAACAAAAATGTTAACAAAAAGGTTAACGAAAAAGAACAAATGAAGATTTTATCAAATGGACCTCTTAAGGAGATGAAAACATTTTATGCAACGTGGAACCTCATGCGTACAAAATTCCTCTTTGGAAGAATGAATTTAAAAAAACCAAAATGAATAAATTGAAAAGAATATAAGTATTTTGTTAAAATAACTACCCCATATTTTTCAGTTTCCACCAAACAGTATTATTTTATATAAAAATTTTAAGGGGGCTTAAAATTTAGGAATTTTTTATAAAACATGATAAAATTTGAGTTACCTGGAAAAAGATGTGAATTCTAAGGCCGTCAGCGCAAGACAAAAGACAAATCGCGCGTTCACAACGGTTGAGCGGAAACCCCCACTCCAAAAGGCAGTAGCAACGAGAGAGAGAGAGAGAGCGAGGAACACGTGCAACTTCCTTTCTAACGCATAGAGAAATAGAAAAACTATGTCGTAATGCATGGCGGGGCGAAGGGGGAAGCAGAGAACGAACAAACTAACGGAAGTGCAATGCAGAGTCAGCGAATTCCACGAGCATCCGTGACTGTATTTGCGATTAAGAATGAAATAGGCCTAAAAACGTTTTATGAAATAATAAAGAAATAAAAATGTTAAGAATTATCTCGACTGAATAAAAAGAATAATTTTTATTTTGAAAGTTAAAATTCACTTAGAAATAAAATGGATTTTAATATTTTACCAAAAAGAAAGAAAAACTTGATTTTCTGGTAAAATATTACACGCCGCTTCGTTGGGGGAAAAAAAATAAAATGAAATTTTATTTTTTTTTTTTGATCGAAGCATTGGGCAGGAGGAGATGGCCGAAGATAGAAAACTGAATGTATAAGAAAGAAAAGTGAACGTTAAAGGAATGCAAAAATCTAAAAATATCTTTACTGCAAGGAGATGGTCAAGTAGTCTTTACATAAGTAATTTATGATAATGCATATGTTTGTGTTTTATTCCTAATGATATGAAAAAGAATTTAAAATAATTGTATTAGTTTCTACCGTAATGTAGAAATAGTAACTGTAGGAGAAATTCCTTGAACATTTTGAGATTTACGTATAGTCAAAGTACAAATTATATAAATATTTAAACAAGTTAAAATAGTTAACCATAAATAAATTGTTGAGTGAACAATATAAGTTTGATCAATAATAGCACTCCAAGGATTAGGTGTCTGGATTGGTTTGTTCAAGTTAGAAGGCCAAGGGTCAACTTGTTTGATGACAGGAAAGGAAATATTCCAGTTTTTGTTGAGGATATGAGATAAGTTGTTTGTGATGGGTGGGTAGTAGTCTAGTATATGTGAAAAAGGTAATGCAGCAAAGTGTGTCCAGGAATGCGGGACAAAGTGTTTTAGTGTAAAATCTGCAGGAGATCTTGAATCGCAGGGAAACGTTGTATGAATAAGGATATTCTGGTCTTGTTGAAGTGTGCAATTACATGGTAAGGAGAGATGTGTTATGCCAATGTTGACAGGTTTAAGCGGAATAACTTTTGTTGGGCAATTTATATTGGTGTAAGGTAGGACATTTGTTATTAAGTACTCAACCGGTGATTTCTCGAATATGGATGTTGTTATCGACGGTCTGCAGGTGAAAGCGCAATATTTTTGAAGTTCTGGAATTGCTGTTCCTTTGATGAGATGTTGTATACAGGATGTTTGCATCGTTGGCGTATAGGTATGGCGAGGTAATAAGCATAATCTATCGTTGGCTTGGCATGATGTTGACGCCTTATCAATAATTTGTAATCTGGTTGTAGAATTGATGATGTAGAATGAGTCGTGTGAAAGATAACAGGTTTGGTCGTACCATTGTAGCGGAATTGGTGTGTACTGGTATAGTTGATATGCTGTAGTCACTGATGTTAACGGAACTTGAATTTTGATGATAATTTGTGCCGAGTAGAAGGTGCAAGTGGTTAATTTTAGATTCAAATATTCTCTGAGTAGATGTATAGGAATAGCCAATGTCTTGTTGTGATGTTGAAGTTTATCCTGTAATTTTTGGAGATCTGAAGCTAACATTTTTGGAGGTAAAATCTCGCTTGGAACTTGATGCGACGAGCAGCGTTGTTGGATTTTGTTGTAATGAATTTCATATGTTGAGATGAATATGTGTCTGTAGGCAAAATATAGGTATTTCAAAATGTAGATAAAATGTTTGTTTTCTTCGTTTTCATCCGTTTGAATTTGGTTTATGACTTCTGAAAAGTCTTGATGTGTTTTCTTGAACAAGTCATTGATTTTGTTAAATGATGTGTTTAAGTGTTCACTGGTAGATGCAAGATGTTGATGATCAGACTGAAGTATTCCTTTTAGACCATTTAGGTGTTGCGTGAGAAATTGTTCATTAGTTTCTACTGCGTGTAACTCGTGTACTGTGGCGATTGAACAACACCAATTCAGAAAATTTCCAATGAATTCTAAAGTACGCCTGGATCGTGTTGATTCAAATCGATGAGCATGGTTGTGGAAGAGAATTTTGGTTGTAGCATTGTGTAAGGTTTGTAGCATCGTTGGAATTTGACAGTGATTTGTAGGACGGCATGTTTGATCTTCCGTTGATTCGGTTGTATTCGTTTGGTTGAGTAATTTGGAGAGGAAATTAGTAAAATTGTCTGGAAGCGATAACTCAGGAGTTTGGAAATGACAGGATGAGGAGTTGGATTGTTGGAAAGGACAGGAGGGGAATGTGACGTCGAGATTTGGAAAGGAACGTGGATTGGACACAGGAATGGAGTAGATTAAAGGAATGGATGACTCGTAAATTATCGTATCGGACAGTGGTGTTAAGTAAATACCATGGAAGACATGTACGGGGGTCGGGTGAACCGTATGGATAAAATAAGATGAAAAGATGATGGGGAAGAACTGAAGCAGTAAGGGAAGCATGTTAAGGAGATAGTATGGTTTGAAGTCGAAGTCGGACGGAAATGCTATTTTACAAGTAATGAATTTGAGTTGAAAATGAAACTGCTAATTTTAAATTGTTAGTAATGCAATTTTAGAACATTGAAAGTCTTAGTTTTGCTACAAAAATTAGATAATGAGTACAATTAGTGATCTTAAAATTTTATTCTAGTTTTTTTGAGAGGTTTAAGTTTGAATGAGGTTAACTTTTGTTTTTTAAAAGAACATTAGAATAATATGCGTTATGTGTTTGTATTGTGTCTGTTGAATGTTTTTAAACAATATTATTTTAATACAACTTATTTGAATGAACGAGATTACTTGAGCATTTTAGTTGCAGGAAAGATAAGTATGAAAAATGAAAGATTAATTATAGTGAAAGTGGAAGCTAAATTCTGAATAAATTCATTAAATTGTTTGGTGGAGTGAAAAGTATTAAATATGCTTAAACTTAAATGTAATTTACTTATAACTAAAATAATCTTAAAAATAAATATATATTATTTTTGTTCTGTTAAAAACTATTGCACGGTAAGAGAAATTCACAACTTTTTTTGACTAGAAATTGAAAATGTTTTTTATGTTTTTGTTTAAATAGGTCTTCAAGGTTAAATAATTATCTTGAGTAGATATTGTCTTTAGTAGGAACTGAAATGAGTTTTAATTGATGTTGTAATCTTGTATTATTTAGTTGGAATTTGAAAACCTGTAGATGAATACGAGATGGACTCCGGAATCCGACGATGGTGTTGGAAATCCAGCATCCACTCTGTGATAATGTCTAGAATGCGTAGGCCTGGTCAAGCGATTGGAGAGGAACGTTCATCAAAGTATGCCGTCTCTGGATTACTCTCGTTTTTCTTCGATCTGTTGACAGTTTTAAAAACTTTTAAGCAAACAAAGATAAAATAAGTTATGCAATAATTGTTTGTATGAACTCGGAGTGAAATGTATTTAGGAGATATGTCCTTGTAATGCTGAAATTACAAAGGATATAAATTTAGGCAAGGAAAGATTGCTTGCAAAAATTACATCGAGAAATGTAATTATAATGAGTAAGGTATTGCACATGAATGGGTACAAATTATACCACACTAAGAACTAAATGACTGAAGTTACCTATATGTAATGGGGAGATAATTAAAGGGATCCTTAATCTAAGAGGGAATGATTGTTTAAGGGGGTCTTAACCTAAATGAAAAATTATACCAAATATTAGTACTATCTTAAGTTATTAGAGCAGTTCAGAGTATTAGAATATTGCACGTAATAAAACATCATGCTTGGAAAGGGCATGGACGTTACTGTCAAACAACCAAAACTTGTTTGGCAGAAGGCGCTGAGTTCTGTCTTGTGGAGACACAAGAGTTAGACCTCTCAGCACTTAAGGTGAAAGAGTAATTAAATCTGGACGGATAAACTCAATAACAAAATCGTAGTATATAGCTTAAAACTAAAATCTCGGTATTACACAACAATAGCACTTAAACTTAATGTAGGAATCAGTTGAAAATCAAGCGTTACACTTAGAGAGGGCATAAACGCTGCAACAGTAGTACTTAAACTTAATGTAGGAATCAGTTGAAAATCAAGCGTTATACTTAGAGAGGGCATAAACGCTGCAACAGTAGTACTTAAACTTAATGTAGGAATCAGTTAAAATCAAGCGTTACACTTAGAGAGGGCATAAACGCTGCACAAAAATTAAACAAACCTTGGAATAATAAATAACGGAATAAAAATCTTAAACTTAAAGAGTATGGTATAAACTAATGGTAAATTGACACGGAGCAGGACTAGAATTGCTATCTATTGTAAAATAATAAATAAACTCTACTTAACATACGGAAGGACGGATTGGAATTAAAACAACCTAATAATGGAAGGATGAAGGAAAAATTCAACAAGTAATACCTCGTAATTGTTGGAAACTGAACTGAAATAAAATAGAGAACCTAAAATTTGCATAGAACTCGAATGAAAAAGAAAAATTTGAGATTGACTGAAATTTTGGAGAAAAAGAAAAAAAAAATATATATATAGTGTCTCAGAAATCTTTTGAAGGTTAACTCCGGACTGAAATTAAATGGGCATAGGACAGGAGAAAGGAATAACCAAAAAGCAAGAAAATTTTGGACACACGTCGGGAATTTGGATTGGAGAAAAAAAAAATGATAGCAGGAAAAATGCGCAGCAATTCGCCCCCTGATACATACTTCCACAAACGCACACGCACACGTACAATCACTCAACCAGCATTCACTTTCATTCACACAGCACATACAATCTTGACTGCATACAAGACCCCATCAGTGGGATAAACACCTCGCTTCTCGGAATCCCAACCCGAGAAGGTAGGCAAAGAATAAGGCCTTGTACTCAATCAAGGTAGGGCAAATGGAAGACATTGGAAAGAAAAAGGGAGGAAAAAAAGGAAGGGATCAAAGGAAGCTACCCTTTGATACGAATTAAAAAAAATTAGGCGTCACAGGAGCCTTGAAAAGTATGAAGACGCATCACAGAAGAAGTTAAATGAATGAGTTGAAATAGAAGGTGTAATGAAACAATTTAAACAACGTGAAAAAGACTGAAACGAAGGTGTACTGCTAGTTCTTGAAGGCTGAACTGAAACGAAGGCTAGAACTACCAATTGTATCCTTCAAGAAAGGCCAAAACAGAAGGAAAAATGTGAGAGTACGAGGACAACTTGATGAATTGAGGAGTTGAAAAGGTGGAAAGGTAAATGACGTTGGGGAGAAATTGATACTAATGGATAGGAAAAAAATTAAAAACGAGATTGATTAATGCTAACTGTAGGAAATTAAACTTAAAATGTGGGGGAGAATAATTATCGAAGTGTAATTTGACATCAACTTCAAAAAAAATGAAGATGATCAGATCGAGGTAAAACTTATCAGATAGTGAAGCGGGCCTACGCATAAGGAAAAAGAGAACTTAAAATTAATCTTAAAACTAAGCTTACTAGTAATTACCCTAGAATCTAATGAATTAAATCACAACCCAAATATAATTAGTTCAATAAATAAATCTCGAATTCGCCGCTTGTCACAAAATTGTTCTGACGACAAAAGTAGGTAAAAAGAAACCTTTGGAAGCAGAAATCAGACACAAACGACTAACGGAGTGCAAAATTTCAAAAAAATTGCAAAAATTGCGTTAACAAAATTTCTGACTTGAAATGGGAATGGATTTAAAAAAAAGAATTGACATTTGTAGCGTTATCAAATTTGTAGTGTTATCAAATTTTAAGTAAAATTTATATGTATATTTATTTTATTATGTAACTTTGTAGTGTAATCAATTTTAAGTTATTTTATATTTTTTATATTTAATAAGTAATATTGTGAGTTTTAGTGAAATAAGGAAGAAGATGACTAGTCATACACCGGACAACAAACTTCTAAAATTAATCAAACGACCGGGAACAGGTAGTGTGGTATGCCCAAATTCGATCGTTAACACACACTACAATGGCCATGAAAATCTGCAAGAAATTCCATTTGACAACTCATACCTGAGGAGAGATCGTCCGGAGAGATTCCAGTTGGGAAATGGATATCCAACAGATGGCCCTAACCAAATTTGTAGCGGAAATCAAAAACCAAACTTGGAGTACCAGGGGCTACCTAGGGACCAGATTTGTAGCACAAGCAATCCGAAATCAGAACGGAGCGGACCTACCAGCAACCTACCAAAAGCGAGCAGCAAGGAGCCGAAAACCCGAAACAAGAACGGAGCGGACCTACCACCAACCTACCAAAAGCGAGCAGCAAGGATCCGAACCCCCCCTAACGGAGTGGACCTATAACCCGAAATCCAACCGGAGAGGACCTAAAAGCAACCTACCAAAAGCGGGCAGCAAGGATCCGAACCCCCCCTAACGGAGTGGACCTATAACCCGAAATCCGACCGGAGAGGACCTAAAAGCAACCTACCAAAAGCGGGCAGCAAGGATCCGAACCCCCCCTAACGGAGTGGACCTATCACCAAAAGCGAGCAGCAAGGATCCGAAAACCCGAAACAAGAACGGAGCTGACCTACCACCAAAAGCGAGCAGCAAGGATCCGAAAACCCGAAACAAGAACGGAGCGGACCTACCACCAACCTACCAAAATCAGAACGGAGCGGTACTACAAGCTGAAAAGGACAAGAACTCGAAGGAACAGCAAGCAAGGATGGCAAACACGAAGCACACGGCCAGGAAGTCGACCCGCGGTAAGACACCTGGTATTTGATAACACAGCAGCACTAATCTACAGATCTACACATTAGCGCCAAGATTGAAAGTTCTATAACAGTTTGTGAAAAGTTGAACGAATTCGAGACCATTTATGCCCTTAAATCTACATATATATTATACATTGTTCAAAAATTACTATACTAGAAATGCACAACCCTTGTTAGAATTCAGCGTGGTGAATTCAATCTTATGTTAATTGCATTTTACAGAAGCTCATCAATAAAACAACTAGAGAGTCCTGTGGAAAAAGTTGGTGAGTATATTAAATCAAAGCACAAAGGTGATAATGAGAGTATGTCATGAATGTGAGATGAACATACAACTGTAATTGTTAGTGATCATTACAATTCTGCGATTGAGTTCTATGAATAAATTTCTTCAATCGGCTCACATGGACAACCTGCGGTGTTAATTTGCCGAAACGTTCTAAAATAACCTCATAATTTAATGGACTTATGACTCTTGAAATCCTGTATGGACCACGGAAATTAGATGCTAACTTTGGCGATTTTCCTGGAGCTGTTTGTGGAAAGAAAACCAATACCTCGTCATTAACAGAAAATTTCACATCTTGATGCGTTCTGTCGTAATACTTCTTTTGTGTGTCTTGAGCCTTGGAAAGAATTGCTGGTAATTTTTCACGAACCTGTTGAAGGATTTTTAACTGGTCTAGTAGTTCGACATCATTTTCTGTTTCCAGTAATGGTAGATCAAACGGTGATAGCGGATGGTAGCCATGTAATAAATAAAACGGTGAATACCCCAAAGACTTTTGAACTGAAATGTTGTACGAGAAGATAACAGGTTGTACAAATTTATGCCAGTTACTCTGATTTTCGTTGACATAAAATTTTAGCATTTGTAGTATTGTAGAGTTAAAACGTTCTGTAATGCCTGTAGTTTGCGGACGATATGGTGTGCTGGTGTGGTGTTCAACTCCTAGTTGTAAGCACAGATGATTTATCGTTGAATTAATGAAATGAGAACCTTGGTCTGTTTGAATAATTTTAGCGCATCCGTATTGAAGGAAGAGTTTGTATAGAAAATTTGCTACAGCATTTGCATTATTATGAACCGTTGGGGTTGCCATTGCGAATCGAGTAGTAGCGTCCAGAGCTATGAGAATGTGTTGAAAATTTCCAGTAGTTTTTGGAAGAGGGCCTAAAAAATCGAGAACTATTTTTGTGAAGGGAGTTGAGGTAATTTTGATTGGATGAAGAAGACCAAATTTCTTTGAACGGGGAACCTTAATAATTTGACATTCGGGACACGATTTGACGTAGGCTGTTATGTCTTTAGACATATTAGGCCAGAAGTATTTCGTAGAAATTTTTGAAATGGTTTTTTGAATTCCTAAATGAGCACCTGACATGGGCGAATCATGGTACATTTTGATGACTTCGGGAACTAAGACAGAAGGAAGGACGAGGCGCAAAGTAGTGGAATTATCATGAAATAATTTGAAATACACAAGATCATTTTGAAGAGTATAACGTCGGGACATGCGTTTGAAGTTTTGAGAAGCGTTTGGAGAAGAAATGAGAGCAAAATAAATTTTACTGATCAAATCGTCCTGTTTCTGAAGTAGGTTAATATCTAATTTAGAATTAATTGGGATTGGAACAGAGTCTGAATTTGTTTGAAGTACATGAAAAGACGTGGAAGGGGTGTCTGCCGTAGATGGGGAAGCTGAACTGAAATTATCATGTGAAACTGAAGCAGAGGTGGAAGTGGCATTAATCAAATCTATGTTATGTTCTACTGGAATATCTAGAGGAGATCTGGAAAGCGCGTCTGGTACATTGAGGAATTTTCCGGGAATATGTTTAATAGTATAAGTGTATTCGGATAATTGAAGTAGTAATTTGCTTAAACGAGATCCAGGGTCTTTAAGATTTTTAACATATTGAAGAGCGGAATGATCTGTGATTATAGTAAAAGGCCTACCGTACAAGAAATGCCTGAAATGTTTAACGGAATATACGATGGCTAAAAATTCAATTTGGGAGACCGACCAGTTAGCCTCATTAGATGTTAAGCGTCTAGAAACGAAGGCTATAGGTTTCATCTCGTTGTTATTATTCCTTTGGCATAAACAACCTGCTATACCAATGCGTGAAGCGTCGCAAAACAAGAACGTTGGTCTAGAGTTGTCGAAGTATTCCAAGATAGGTGGATTAACAATTAAGTTCTTAAGTGTTTCAAAAGCTTTTTCGTGATCTGTAGTCCAAATAAATTTCTGATCAGCTCTAGTAAGCTGAGTTAACGGATAGGCTATGTGGGTAAAATTACGAATAAATTTTCTGTAAAAGCCTACCATACCAAGAAAGCTACGAACCTCCTTGACTTTAGTAGGAGTCGGGAACTTTGTGATTGCTTCGACGTTTTGAGGAAGTGGAGAAATTCCCTCATTGGAGATCTTATGACCCAGAACTTTCACTGAATTATAGAAAAACTTGCATTTCTCTGGTTTTAACTTCAGGGACGCTGAGCGCAGTCTAATGAAAACCTCCTTAAGTACCTCTAAACATTTTTCGAATGAGGCTGCATGTACATATAAGTCGTCGATGTAAAAGTTAAGATTTTTATACAGTAGATCGGATAGTAAAAATGTCATATTTCGGTTGAAAGCAGCTGGGCTAACAGATAATCCCATTGGTAGACGTTTGAAACCATATAAGCCAGTTGGAGTAATGAATGCCGTGATTGGAATGCATTCAGCCGCAATACGTTGTGTGAAAAATGCTTGTGAAATATCCATAGTAGCGAAAAATTGTGAACCACCGAAAGACTCCAAGATTGTGGAGGGATTTGGCAAAGGAAATTTATCGTGTATGATTTTCTTATTAATTTTTCTGTAATCAACCACCAGTCTCGAAGAACCATCAGGTTTGTGAACTAAGAACGCAGGACTCGCGTAAGGCGATTTCACATCCATAATAACATCAGAAGATTTAAGCTTGTCAATGATTTTACTAAGTTCAGACAATTCATAGGCAGAGAATTTATACGGGCTGTTAAAAACTGCATCTTGATCAACTAGCTTTATGTGTACGGGCGGCAGGTTAGCTTCTGGTAAGTCGAATTCATCTTTGGAGAAAATATCTTGAAAATCGGAAATCAAAGAAGTTACGGCTTTGTATTGTGACTGAGACAATTCCGGATTAATGTCTATTAATTTATCATGAATAATAATGGGTTCATGTTGGTTTGTGACTGGAGAGGAAACATTGACTTGAAATACAGGAGTTTGTGGGGAAGATATCATAAGTGTACCGAGCATTAATCCAGTTGGAAAATAAATGGGCGACGGAGAAGCATTATTTATAGAGAACTTCAAATGAGAAGCGTCGGAGGGAACTAGGGTAATGTTGACAAGAGCAACATCAGCGATATTAGAATTTTGTTGGAAATCAAACTTGAACACAGAAGATAAAAATTTGTCAACGGAAGTGTCTATCTGAAGCGAGGAATTTGATGGTAATAAAATTGTATGAGAAGTAAGAACAGGTGTGGGCTTGGAAAAATATTCTGGAATATTAACGATTGGTGCCTGAGCTTTATCGAAGAGGGGAGTTATATTGGAATAATCATCTGAAGCGAAGAATTGGAGTTCATCAGAAATGTTATAAAGAAGGTAATTCGAGTCACTATCCGGGAAAATTTGTAATGCATTGGAAACACTATCGGAAAGCGAAGGGATGCTTGAGCTAGTAATACTATGTACTGAATGTGGTTTGAGAAAATTAACGTTGTTAGTGGGTGTAACTTTTAGATCAGTAGTTGACGAATAATTGTGAGAAGATTGCAAATTATGAAGCCATTTTTTATTGAAATTGATTTTAAAGCATTTGCCATTCTTGAAAAACGAAATTTGATTTTTATTGAAGTCCAAAATAATGCCAAATTTTACAAGAAATTCGTTGCCTAAAAGAATTTGACAAGTTAGGTCCTTCACAACATACACAGTATGACAGAATGGTATTTTGGAAATGGAAAAGCACAAATTCGTTGAACCTAAAACTTCTAATGTTGAACCGTTCGCAGAGGTCAAAACAATATTCGAAGAAGGAGTGATTTCAGAAGGAGGAACTAAAGCCGCATTGCAAAGGGATAAATTGGAGCCAGTATCTAGAACTATGGGGAGAGAATCAGATTGGAGAGAGCCGATAACTGTCAAAGCCATTGTAGGTTGTTGTGTTGAAACTTCAGTATAGAGTAGATGTTGCGATGAATCCTGGGTTGAAGAGCTTAAGTCCTTCGTAGGAAGAACAGATTTGGAAGAAAAATGGTCTGATTTAAATTTGATCAACGATAATAAATGATTAAGACCGCAAATGTGGGATGCTATCACATTAATTGGAAGGTTATGAACAAAACATGTAAGAATTTCAGAAATTTGTTGTTTGGAAACAAAAGAATACTTAAATGGTTCAAAGTTTATGCCTATTAAGGTGCGGTATTTGAAAATATAACAGAAAGTGCGAATAAAGGAACCAATAACAATGTATGTTGAATCATAGGTGGCAGAAGTTCTACGAGAATTAAAGAAATAAGTTGAAATACATTTAACATTGCACTCAGAAATAATTGAAGCACATAGGCGTTTGGTAAGAGAGAGATTTTTCCCTAAGGATGGATCTGTTATGAAGACTTGCCTAGCTTTGACATCAAAAATTAACAAAGACCAAATATAGGTATGGTTAGATTCACTATGCGAAGCTTGGAAAACTGGTACAAACATGAAGTCAGAATTTCTGAAATCAGAAACAAAGTTATTTGGTAACGAGATGGATTCTTGGTTTGAAACTAATTGAATAGGGTGTGCAACGGAGTATGAAAAATCTACAACGTGAAAGAAATGATTATTAATTGTTTGTAAAATAATGTGGACTTGTTCACAAGACAATTCGGCATTTTCTGAAACGCATAAATTCGAAGGAAGTGATAAATCTGAAGGCTGAATCGCATAAACTGAAGTTGAAATGTTAAACTGAGCATTAGGAACTTGAAAACTAAATGAATCACAGAGGTCAACCTCCAAGGATGGCGAAATTTTACTGTCATAATGAGAAGAGGTTAGGTTGTTAGAATAATTAGGATTAATGAGTTTCATTTTTGAGGAACGCGCCGAAACATTTGAAATTGTACTTGAATTGCTGTTTTTATTTAAAGTTACAGAAGCTTTGGAAGAGGTATTTTTAACAGCTAATACGGTTGAAGTAAATGAGGTCAAACACCGACCTCGAAGGCTTACACGTTTTTTGATGGGTGTGTGTTATATCGACAACGACTAATGGAGTGTCCTGGTTTGTTGCAAATTTGACAGAAATATCTATGTTGGGCGGGCATGGCCGCTTGAGGTTGAAGAGGGTGGCCGAATTGTGTAGACAAAGCATTCGGAAAGTTGTGGGGCATCAAAGGCCTAGGAGAAAACATTTGGGGTTGTTGAAACGGGATAGCTTGATTGAAGTGGGATGGTCCTGGCATCTGTGGGAAATTTTGTTGAGTGGGCCTAGTTGGATTGGAATTAAAACCGTTTTGGAATTGTGGGCAGTTGAATCTAGGTCGAGGTTGCGAATTAAATTGTGACCGATTTTGTTGATTTGCATGTTGTCGATTTTGATTGCTACTAGAAGTAGGTCGCTCTGATTGTGTTGATTTGATATGACTGTTGTTATTTTGAAACTTGTTGTGCGATGGATTATTATTTTGATTTGACACAGTTTGAGTCTGGTGTGAAATGGCATTGACCGGTGAATCAACAGAAGTAGAAACATGGAAATTTAATAGATTTTTCGATTCCTGGAACTTCCTAACGTTGGTTAACAATTTATCTAAAGTAGAGTTGTCGCACAGAGAAATTTTATCTAAAATGGAGGGCAGGAGGCCCCTCAAGATGTATTTACAAACTTTCTGTTCTGGCATTTGCGGATCGATACGTGAGCATAAATGCATTACATCAGCTATGAATGAAGATGTATGTTCAGAAATTAGTTGTCTTTTATTAAATAAAGTCATCTCCAAGAGATCAGAGTCGCAATCCAAACGGAAGTGTTTTAAGAATTCCTGTTTCACGAACGAATAATTCATCTGGGTTGAATCAAAACGTAACTTAAGATCGTCAAAGAAATCCAACGCTGTATTCTTTAAGTAAAGCGGTAAAAACTGGAGTTTAAACTTATCGTCCCAAAAATTTACAATAGCTGCTCTTTCAAAATCCTTAAAAAATGTAGCAATGTCATCGTTGCCTTTCCCCTGGAACACTGATGGCGTGAAAAATGGCAATTTAGCCTTAGGGCCAGAAATTTGTGGCGAAGCGTCCATGATAATAGCAGGATCCGTTTGAGTGCTAATAGAAGTAGATGGTTGAAGGAACTTAATAGACAGTGCAGTCTTTAAGTCAGCAAGGTCGGGATACTGTTGTTTTAATTCATCAGACAAAGATGCGTGAGTCAATAAATAGTCTAAAGCGTTTTCTCTGGAAACCACAATTGAATTTGGGTTTTGGAAGAAGTGTTTGCGAAGGCGTAAGACCCCTCGGATGTATTCTAAATCGGCGCCAGAAGGAATGAAAATATTATGTTGGCTTGCTACCAGGCGAGCCTGATCCAAGGAAAGCGATTTGATTGTAATATTACGCAGATCTGACATATGGATGACCACACAAAACGAGATAACCTTACCTTTATACTTAACCTCAACAGTAAACACAAAAATGAATAAAATGTAATGAAAGCTGAATACTGACAGATTCCCAATGATATACTTGCTATAACCAAATGATATGATCGATGGAAACTGTGGCTGGCAGATGACTGCTGTTGAATGAAAGGTGGAAAAGATGTCCCAGCTAGTACTGTATGTCAGATGAATGAGGTGAGTGGCTCAGATGAAATCGCTTACTGGAAATGTCAAGGTGTGTCGCTCCAATACTGGTTCTGAAAGATAAATTTCCAATCATGTTAGAAAATCACTTACAATTGTTCTAGTGAACTAAATTTGTAGGTTAGGTGGAAGTATAGATTAGCTTGTCATGAAATATGTCATATGTTTTTCTGGAAAGGGAGAAAATAAATTGTTTTCACCCAAAAATCTAACCTAAAATAACCTTTCTTAAATTGTAGATGTAATTTACAGGTTTGTGAAACTGAATTGTTAAGTTGTGTAACTTAACTGACATCCAGGGTGTACAAAATGGCTTCACAACTTCAGATCACAGAATGTACACTTTAGAATGTACTTCAGAATGTACTTTTTTTTTTTTTTTTTTTAGGTTAGAAATTATAACATAAAAACAATAATACGACCTAAATAGTATGAGTCGGCTGGATAATGGAACTCACAATATTTTTACACACCACAGAAAATTCATATTACAGCTTTATGCCAGGTGTAATCTTTAAGGTCGAAACGCACACAAAAATAGTGTCACAAAACATACATTGATTACATCTAACCACATGAGTTTCCTTATTACCTAATTTCGTTAAAGAACTCCGTTAGAAATGTCAAAATTCCTTCAATAGACAGAAAAGCATTCAGCTTTTGTATTGAATTACAATCCAATAGTTTCAGACAATGTATTCAATTTGACCAAACTAAACAGTTTTAATAACAGTAATTAAAAGTCTGGCCGCCATTTTATGCCATCAAAACAAAAACAAAACCACACAGTTAGTTCCAAAAACAATATGTATAGTATTTACATTTCGACTGACTCTTCAGGTAATAAAACTAGCCATAAATAACCTAAAAGTTAGCGAATATAGTACAAATATTTCAAAGTTAATACATCACCGTAAATTAATATAATTACAACCAATAGTTTTCCTTCAACTTTTTGTAGAAATCGTCGGGAAGCCACAGGCTCATACGTCAATTCTTGATGTCCAATGCAGGCTGGATGGATGTTACCACGGCAAGAGCAGAAACTTTAAGAAGGAAATTGACTATGCACAAATGTTAACAAAGAACGAATTAAACACACTTATAGCACAAAATATAGATTAGAAACTAATTCAACACTGGACAGATGTGAAACGAAAAGCCTTTACTAAGCTGTGTCGACAAAAATTAGAAGTAAAACCGGAACTATGTGGCAAGGCAACATCGTGGAATAATTTAAGAATAACAAGCAAACGTCCATTTTGTGGGAATTATTACGACGGAACTGAACGAATTGTAAATAGGTTGTAGAATGGCCAACACGACAGATGAAAAATATGTTGGGCAAAGAAAAATATAAATAGCAGGTTGTTCCAAGATTAGCTTGTGACATATAATATGTTAACCAATGAAAACGACCATAATGTTGTTGTAGAATACCTGAAAAACTTTACAATTCTCAAAGATATCATTAGTGTATTTAAAGCGTTAATATTACAAGTCAATTTAAAATCTTCGGGCTGTGATTCTTAAACCATAATTCCTGTAAATATTACTAATCTTATTCCATCCTAAAGCAAGAACATTATTGCCAACATTAGCACAATAATTAAGATAGAAATTAAAATCCCAAATTACTATTGGATTGCTAATTCACAGAATTAGTAATATTTACAAGTATTGTTAAACTTATCTTAAATATAAGTTCGTACTATCAAACTAAACTTATTCCTAACATAATCCTAATCATAATTATTCGAATGTCAGATAACAAAAACCGGTTAGCCTCCACCAAATTTGTAGTGGATTATATGAAGTTACACAAGGCACGGTGACTTGCACCAACATTTGTAGTGGTGGAAACGAAGCTTCCACTAAAACTGGTAGTGTGTCGAAACGACACACTTATTTTTAGTTACAACAACTAAAAATTTTATCTAAGTTACAACGCCCTGCGGCGAAAACCGAACCCTCCCCTCCACCAGACTTCGGAACGGACAAAACACTGTTGTAATTCTCCACCGGGAGAACTTCAAAAGTGGCCCACCCCGAAACCGGATAAAGGAAAAGAAAACGGCTCCCACCACGAAGACGCTGAAACTTAAATGACCAATAGGGGGCAAAATCCACCAGCCAATTTTAGAACCCAACCAGGCACTGAAATTGAGTCCAGGGATTAATTAGCAACCCAATAAAAAAACTAACGTAGCTCAAATGATGGCAAACACTCGCTCTAAGTACTGCGAGGGTGAGATTGTAGAAAAATCTATGCCGGTTCAAATGGTAGAAAAATAAATTATAATCTGACACTCAGAAATGAATTTAAAACAAACTACTTTAATTCAAACATAATGAAACATAATAGCAACAAAGATGTTAACCAAATCTTTGTAAACAAACAAAAATAGAAATTTTCTTTTACACACAAAAAAAAAACGTAAAATTCTCATTCCAGAGAACGAGAGATAAAAATAAAAAAAAATCAATTTGCACTTATAATGAATCAAAAAAATGAAGTTTAGAAAGACAAAAATGTATGAACAAAACCCATCTTAAAACTAATTAAAAAGAAATTTTATTTAAACCTCTGTTTGAAAATTCATAGCCTCGCGTTTGTAAAGAAAGAATTTAATAAATTACTAAACTTTTTATTAGATAAAACTTTAATTTAAAAACAAAATAATTGAATCTTTAATTCATTGCATTAATTTATTAAATTTAATTAATTCTTCAGAAAAACAAACACACATCTAGGTCTTAAGGACATAGAATTTAAAACAAAAATTTGGAAAGAAAATGAACCATGTTAAATACCTGAAATTGCGCTAGAAAATCACTTAGCCATGGGTTTTCAAACAGATGTACAAACAAAATTATCAGGGAATGAGTTGGCCGAATTATTAGCCCAGCTAAGCTTAAACGGATATAAAAGAAAAAGCTCTATAGTATACCAATAGAACATTAGAGTTTTTCAAAGTGGTAAAATAAAAAAAACTGAGATGAAGGGATTGCAGTAATGAAATTCCTTCATTAAAGGCAAAAAAAATATATAAAAAAAGACATTTTTTACGTGAAGCAAAAAAAATTTAATATACCTTAGTGAATGAATGGAAGTAAATAAAAAAAAACTTCACGGATCTTGGCATCGTTTTTAAATTCCAGTTAAATAAGCCTCAGATTAAATTCCAAATTAAAATTTATTAGTAGATGATTAAACAGAATTAAAAAAAAACATATGAATGTGATAATGTGAATACAACCTTTTGTCCGGGGAAAAATTCTGTACGCATGAGTTTACACGATTATTACATGATTAAACACTACACATCCAATTGGTAAAGAAACGTAATAATTTTTTTTTTTAAAGGGGAAAATAATTGGATATTTATTCAAACAAAAATGTTAACAAAAAGGTTAACGAAAAAGAACAAATGAAGATTTTATCAAATGGACCTCTTAAGGAGATGAAAACATTTTATGCAACGTGGAACCTCATGCGTACAAAATTCCTCTTTGGAAGAATGAATTTAAAAAAACCAAAATGAATAAATTGAAAAGAATATAAGTATTTTGTTAAAATAACTACCCCATATTTTTCAGTTTCCACCAAACAGTATTATTTTATATAAAAATTTTAAGGGGGCTTAAAATTTAGGAATTTTTTATAAAACATGATAAAATTTGAGTTACCTGGAAAAAGATGTGAATTCTAAGGCCGTCAGCGCAAGACAAAAGACAAATCGCGCGTTCACAACGGTTGAGCGGAAACCCCCACTCCAAAAGGCAGTAGCAACGAGAGAGAGAGAGAGAGCGAGGAACACGTGCAACTTCCTTTCTAACGCATAGAGAAATAGAAAAACTATGTCGTAATGCATGGCGGGGCGAAGGGGGAAGCAGAGAACGAACAAACTAACGGAAGTGCAATGCAGAGTCAGCGAATTCCACGAGCATCCGTGACTGTATTTGCGATTAAGAATGAAATAGGCCTAAAAACGTTTTATGAAATAATAAAGAAATAAAAATGTTAAGAATTATCTCGACTGAATAAAAAGAATAATTTTTATTTTGAAAGTTAAAATTCACTTAGAAATAAAATGGATTTTAATATTTTACCAAAAAGAAAGAAAAACTTGATTTTCTGGTAAAATATTACAATTCTCAAATTTTAAAAAATGGACACGTCGCCTTTTGCTTAAACTTGTCTCCAGCTAGTTATCTAGCAAAGTTCTTTCGGGATTATCCTATTTCTTCATATTCTACTCTTCATTCTTTTTTAAAAAAATAAAATAAAATTACTAATTTTTAATTTATTACTTATAAAATAAAATTATATTATTATTTATTTTGTAAATCATAAAATGACTCTAATTTTTCTCATGTTTGCGAAAGTATGCAATTTTGCATAATCTGGACAAAACATGTTTTGCACCTACCTTATTATCATAATATTGTATTAAATTTTTTGGCTTTCTATATATATGTTTCTTTAATATTATAAAATAAAATTTTGATATTATTGTAGCAAAATATTGCATAAATGATTATTTTTGTAAAATTAAATTCTGTTACACAAAATTAACTTGTGTTTCGTTTAATGAAACTAATTATTTTACTTCTTAAATTTTTTATTTTAAGATCAAAATTTTGAAGCAAAAGTTTAATCATGTTTTTTTTATTTATTTAAATTTTTATAAATCTCTTTCATGAAAAACCAAATCTGATTAATTCTGATATTTATTGATTCATTTTTAATAATTATAATTGTAATACCAAAATGGTCTTATTTTTTTAACCTAAAGATTTTCTTAAATCGCATTTTCTGGATCCAATTCTAAGCATGCTAAATTAATTATTGAGCTCATATTATTTAATATTAAATTTTGGTTATTTAATTATGATAATTTCTATTTAATGCTTGCGTAACTTTGTAATTTTTCTTAATGACTGAACTTAAAATTTAACGTAGCTTATATTTATTAAGGTTACCTAATCTATAAATTTAATTTTATTAAATTTTTCTACTAATCAAAATTATTTTTGCTAATTTCTTTTCTTTGCACCACATCACCGCAGTCTCCCTTTTTTTGGGGGTGTTTTTTTTCTTTCTTGTCCCCTGTGCCAATTTTGCTTTGGTAGCGATTCTTTGGAGTTCGCGTGAGCAAAAAGGGGTTACATTACTTAGCTTGTAACTACAGTATAATACCGATTATCCGTGGTAATTGGGGGGATAACTATACCGGATAACCGGAAAACACGGATAATACAACTCAATTCGGTCGAGACCACTTACGTCATAAACAAAACCATCAGTTACGTGTATGTTTTATTCTACTGATTAATACATGTTAATACTATCGGATATCGGAAATAAATAAACAAATTGTATTGAAATAAAAATATTTACTACATAAAGTAGTAATGGGAGTAATGGGAGTAATGGGAGAGTCGTTGCAGGAGACGGACGTGTATTGTAATCGCTCTCGTATCAGTAGAACTTTGGAGTGAGTTAAACATTGGTGGATTTTTAATTTCGCGAAATAAGTGCTTTTCCTTTAGTTATCTTGGTTTTATACTGTTTAATTATAATTTAAACATTATAAGCATTGGTGGATTTTTAATTTTGCGAAATAGGTGCTTTTCCTTTAGTTATTTTGGTTTTATACTTTTTAATTATAATTTATTAAAAATGTCCAATTGTTCGGTGTGTTCTGGTCTTGTACAAACATGAATGAAGATTGCCTGTTCGGACTGCAAAAGGTACTGTCATGGTAATTGTGTGAACATGACAAAGGCTGATATAGATTGTGTGACAAACGAGAAGCAAATATGGCGCTGTCCTTCTTGTTCTACATTGCGAAGAAAAAGTATGTCAGCAGTTTCTCATGCAGAAGAGGGAACGGCAAGCATTTCGGAGGTGATTTTTATGTTGGAGGAAGCAAGAGAGGACCGGAAGAGGATGGAATCTCAGTTTAATGCGTCATTCGAGTTTGCTCATGGGAAAATAGAAGACCAGAGGAAAATTATAGAAGAACAATCTAGGAAGCTGGATGATTACCTCAAGTTTCATGAGAACTTGGTTCAGGAGAACGTACAGTTGAAGGATAAAGTAAAGAAATTGGAGGTGAGGCTGGAAGAGGTTGAACAGTATACTCGGTCTAATTCTGTGGAAATGTTTGGTATTCCGGAAGAAAAAGGGGAGGATGTATATGAGGTCGTAAGAAAAGTATGTGCTTCACTGGACTTAAACATAACAAGGGAACAGATTGATGTTTGTCATCGGCTGGGGAAACCACGCGAGAGCGAAAGGTCTGCAGGCATAATAGCTAAGTTTGTGAGGAGGGAAGACAAAGCTAATCTCATAGTGAAAAGGAAAATAAAGAGAGATTTTTCCACTCAACACTTGGGATACCGGAAACCAGCAGTCCCAATATACATAAATGAAAGCTTGAGTCCAGAACGAAGGAAACTCTACTCGGCGGCACGTGAGGCGAAGAAGAACGCAAACTACACTTATTTGTGTGTCCAAAACGGAAGAATCCTTATGAGAAAAGAGCAAGGAAAACCTGTTATACGGATATCTTCGGCAGAGGATTTAGAAAAACTGTAAGGTTATTTCCTAAGAACTTTATAGTAAATATTATCTAACTTAATATAATTAGTAATGATTCGTTTGTAGAGTTTAATAATATTAATTTGGACTCCAAAAGTATTTGTATTTTTCATCAAAACATTCGTAGTTTGAGGGAAAACTTTGATAAGTTCTGTCTGTATTTGGATTCTTTGAATAATCGCCCACAAATAATAATACTAACAGAGATATGGATATCAGAAGCTGAACTATGTTTGTTTAATTTAGATAATTATTATCAATTTGCAAATTGCAATGAAACATACAGGTCAGGGGGTGTTGTAGTTTTTGTGTTGAAAGAATATAAGGCAAGTACCAGTCTGGTAGAGATAACAGCTGCCGATGCAATCAAGATAACGGTTGACATTGACTGTAATACCGCTATTTCTGTTATCGCTATTTATCGTTTGCATTCTTATCATGTACAGTTATTTCTAAACCAGCTAAGCGATGTTTTAAATTTGTCTAAAGAGAGAAATTTGTTATTTATTGGTGATGTCAATCTTTGTATTTTGGAACAGACTCAATATGTAGATGAGTATCAGATTCTGATGAGTAGCAATGGATTTGTACAGTTAATAAATTCACCAACCAGAGGAACCCGTTGTTTAGACCATATTTATTTAAGGTCACGGGATAATATACAGTATACATCATATGTTTTAGAATCTGGCAGGAGTGATCATGATGTCACTATATGTAACATATTTTTAGATAATCAGGGAAATTCAAATTCATTGGATAATACAGTTAAAAGTAAAATAAAGTATAAATTAATGTTAAATTTGTTGAGTGAGCAGGATTGGGCTAACGTTTATTCAGAAAACAATGCATCCAAAGCATTTAGTAATTTTTTGCTTATTTTTACAGACATTGTTAAAAAATCAACATATTTTGAAACCAAAAGGCCAGGTGCAAAACTTATAAAACCATGGATGACTGTTGAATTATGTAACAGACAAAAATACAGGAATATGTTGTATAAAAAGCTAAAAAGAAATGCTTGTAACTTGAAATTAAAACGTTATTATGATTCCTTTTCTTTAAGACTGAAACAAGATATTCAAAGTCGCAAAAGTGAATATTACTTGAATCTTTTTGAAAGCAATAAGGGCAACGTCAGAAAACAGTGGTCAACTTTAAACTCTATTTTGGATCAAAACACTACAAAGAGTAGTATTGACTGCATTAAAAAATTGGAAAACCCAGATAAACTGCTTCTGAATTCCTTAGAAATGGCCAATGAGTTCAACAATTATTTTACTACAGTTGTTGACGGATTAATGAGTGACCTAGATACAGCAGAGGGGTTAAATTTACGAGACTACAATGCGGATTTTCCCTCTGTAGCTGTTGTGAATTCCTTTTTCTTTTTGCCTACTTCTGCTTATGAAGTTTCCTCTGTAATAGATAAATTAAATGTAAATAAATCCCCAGGTGTAGATGGAATATCGTCTTATACTATAAGAGCTGCTAAAGATTATATTAGTCCTGTGCTATCATACTTATTTAATTTAAGTTTTGAGACAGGGATATTTCCTGAAAATTTAAAGACTGCTATCGTGATACTATTATATAAGAAAGAAGAAGTTACAGATTTAAATAATTATAGGCCTATATCATTGTTGTCAAATTTTTCTAAAGTATTGGAAAAAATAGTTAGGGTAAGGCTGATTAAATTTCTTGATTTGAGTAAATATTTAAGCACAAACCAATATGGTTTTGTTGAAACTAAATCTACAGAAGATGCTTTATTGTCATTCTTATCAAGTGTGTATAGTGGATTGAATTCAAATTTAAGTGTGGCAGGTTTGTTCATTGACATTACAAAAGCCTTCGACTCGGTTGATCACACTCTTCTACTATGTAGGTTATGGGAGGCAGGATAAGAGGTATTGCGTATCAGTGGTTTGAAAGTTATTTGACTGGGAGATATCAATGTGTAAGAATTAAAGATAGAACTAGCTCTTTACTGCCAATTTCTTATGGAGTGCCACAAGGTTCGGTCCTTGGACCAATTCTTTTTATTATATTTATAAATAAATTGTGTATGGGAAATTTCAATGGTACTGTCAATTGTTTTGCCGATGATACTGCATTGTGTTATTCAGCCAGAAATCCAACTATACTTAGAAATAACATGCAGACTGATTTAGATAAATTAAAAACTTGGTTTACTGTAAATAAATTCCTTAAGCTCCAAAACCAAGTTTATGCACTTTTCTTTGAGGCCTAAAGAGATTTTATTTGATAATATTTATTTTAAGTGTAAGAATTGCTTAAGAAACTTTAATGTCTCTTGTAGTAAATGTGTATTGATTGAACAGGTTGAGAAAATAAAGTATTTAGGGTTGGTACTGGATAAAAATTGTACTTGGGGAGAACATATTAAATCTGTAAAAAAGCATCTTTATTTAGCTTTGAGGAAAATTTATCTTTTGAAATTTATATGTCCAGTTGAGGTTTTAAGATCAGTATATATTGCGCTAGTAAATAGTAAGTTAGAATATGGGTTAAGTTGTTGGGAAGGATCATATATTTCAGTGTTGAAACCAGTTCTTGTTTCCCAAAAATGTTTTATAAGACAGATATTTCAAATAGGAAGAAGAGAGCATTCTCTTCCATATTTAAAGCTTCTTAATGTATTACCTATTAGGCATATGTTATATTTAGGGTTTTAAGACTTTTCTATATTAGAGGAGGTCAAAAAATCTCTAATGAAGCAGTCCATTCCTTAAGATTAAGAAATCTCAATCGTGTTGCTTTATTAAAACCAAATTGTGAAGCATTTAGAAGGTTTTATAGTTATAGTTCATTGAAATTGTTTAATAGGTTGCCCTTTCATATCAGCAGTATTTTAACATACCCTAAATTTTCAAAGGCTTTAAAGAGCTGGTTGTTTGCATTTGATTTTGATGAAATAGAGAAATTGTTACTCTAGCTTTAAATGTTTATATTAAAAAGCACTTACGTGTTCAGGATTATTAAATCTTATGTAAATATATATTTTTTTGTTACTCATATTTCTTTAATATATACTACTTGTCTTCTGCTACTGATCAAATAATAAAATAATAATAATAATAATAATAATAATAATAATAATAATAATAATAATAATAATAATAAAATAATAATAATAATAATAATAATAATAATAATAATAATAAAAAATAATAATAAAATAATAAATAATAATAAATAAAATAATAAAATAATAATAAAATGTAAATATTTTTTTTTGAGAAGGTAACCTCAACACAGCAATTGCTCTGAGGTACCTAGCCAGGTATCACGCAAAAAGTAGAATATAAGTGTTCCTTATTTTGAGTTTATTTAAATTTTTGTAAATATAATAATTGTATGTGATTCATGGTAATAAAGATTTCTGATTTCTGAAATTTATATAGGTCTTACCTTAAACTACGTACCAAAAAAAATCGCAAAAAATCTGTTATTTTACTTTGTTTCATTTTATGCCGCAATATTTTTTCTCTTATTTTTCTTATATACATAACCACGAATATGTAAAATGTCCACGTAATCTGTGTCATCCTGATTTTCCATGAAAGTTAGTAATGTTTCGGCACCGGTTAAAGCTTCTTTGCAACTTATTTTAGGAGCTGGTAACGTGCTCGCCTCTCATCACGCGGTCTTGGGTTCGAATCCCACTAGGGAATGGCATTTTTTCATACGTTACAAAATATTCATTTCATCCTTCCCCGTCTGCATTAGCAGCAATTTGCAAAATAGTCGGACGTTAAACCAAAAAAAAAAATTTCTAGTGATCGCACGGTTAATTCAAACCCCGGTAAAACGATCTACGGAAAATCGGTACTCTACTGTATTCACTAAATAACTATAAAATTATATTTTGTTTTACAATACACGAACAAATGTGTCGTGTAAAAGAGTAACTTATACATGAAATTATTGGATCTGCTTTAAATGGCCGAGTGAACAGTCAGAGGGTAGAGGGGTGGTAGAAGTAGGTACAGGCGATGTTTTAGTTGAGTAATAAACAGGCCTAAGCAGTTTCTCAGTAGCCTAAATAATGTTTACTGAATAGAATAGAATAAATATTCAACACCCAATCAACAGAGTATTGTGTTGGCGTTGCTTTTTACCACCACACCATTCAGAATCGCTTCTGACAAATTAGTCGGACATTATTTACCGAATACCGAGAGTTAGGCTAGAAGAAAACAAAACTAACTAATTGCTGCTGCCATCTCTGCCACTGCCACTGCCTCTGTTTACACCAACTCACTATTTTTTAAATACCACCGGTAACAAAAGCCTACCACCTTCAATGAACCACTAATTACCTAACCGCATTTATTTATCTATTCCATTCAAAATAGATTAGCCAAAAGACAAAAGGTAACACTGATAATATAATAGTCTACCAATATTTGTGTTAAAATATCGCAAACACTCTCACACATCACAATAATTCATCTTCAATAACAAAATAACCACGTATCATGTGTTATGTCTTTAATAATTAACTAACTAATTAACTAATTATGCAGCTTATTCGCCGGTTAACTGCATGATAGTCAATTATATACTGCCCATAACAGACAGGTGGAGTGTCAAATTATTTACACTCAATCTGTTCATTGCAGGGCTAAAATAAATAGTTGTGTTTGTTTCTTATCACATGGTCAGCCAATTATAGATAACTGAATCATTTTATAAGAGAAGAGGTAGGAGGTGTACTGTGACACTAATCACAGTTATCTCAGCTCTGAAAGTAATGAATTTCATTGTACAGTTGGACCCTGTGGTGAATGAAGTGAAGGTGTCATTTACAGAGTGGAAAATATGTGCTTTTCAGAGGGCCCGGCATGCTGATAAGCATACTTTTCCATTCAGTGAGTTGTGGCAATGGTAAACCACCTCACTCCTCGTTTTACTTAGTAAAACCTCTAGAGGTGGTTCAAACCAGCCTAAAGGGGCTGATGACCACCTAAACAACAAGTCAATTATAATAGGCTATCATGGATAGAATTGCGGCAATAGATCCATTTTGCCAGAGCCGAGCATCGTATAAGTCAGCCATTCTTAAGTCTTTCAACATGTAGGCTAAGTTTTCAATCAATTCCACATTATGTGTGTGTGTGTGTGTGTGTGTTAAATTTTTTATTTATTTTTATTTTGGACCTCTATCATGATTGTTAATCAGTAAATTATTTGTAAAATCTTAGTGTATAATAGACTACTGTTTTAGTTATATTTAATTCTGTTTGCATTATTGACTATTTTTGATTGTATTTTCTCTCCTTTTCTTTTCTCTTTGCTTTTGTATTGTCTTTTGGTCTGTAATGAAATATTGTTTCTGTAATTGGGCCCCCGTGGTCACCCTGTTGCAAACAATTTAATAAAATAAATAAATAAATAATAGCCTTTCATAAGATGAAGGCTGTTTCATTAGCTATTATGAGCATGATAGCCTATGTAGGCTAATTATGAGTGAAGAGAGTAGGCCTCAACCCACTACATCTAGCATCTCACCTGACTCACCCCACTAGACCAATTTCTAAGGAATATCCTTTTTTTTTGTCATCAGTCTCTCGACTGGTTTGATGCAGTTCTCCAACCTGTTCTATCTTGGGCAAGTCGTTTCATATCTACGTACCTGTAACACCCTACATCTTTTGTAATTTGCTTTATGTATTCTAATCTTTGCCTCCCTCTACAATTTACTCCCTCAATATTATTCTCCATTATTGATAGATGTCTTAGGATATGCCCCACTAGCCTATCCCTTCTTTTGGTAAGATGCTTCCATATACTTCTTTTTTCATCCACTCGCCTAAGAACCTCTAAATTACTTATTTTGTCCAACCACCTAATCTTTAACATTTTCCTATAACACCACATTTCAAAACCTTCTATCCTCTTCTTTTCTACAGCCCCTATCACCCACGTTTCACTTCCGTATAATACTATACTCCAAAGATAATGTTTTAAGAAATTTTTCCTAATCTGTAAATCAATGTTTGTAGTGAGTTAGCTGTTTTTAATTTCAAAGGCTTTTCTAGCTTGAGCAATTCTACTTGTGCTTCTAACATCGTTTGTTATTTTACTCCCTAGATAGCAGAATTGCCCAACCTCCTGTATGTTTTCGTTGCCTACTTTTAAATTTCCCATCTCTTCTAAACCACTCTTGCTGCTGCACAACACTTTCCAATAGGCTGCTATAAATTGTTGTTGTTTGTTCGGTTTGTGATCACCCTGTAGGCTGGTTTCAACCAAAGAGACGCTTCACTAAGCAAAACGAGCAGTCAAGTCAGGGTGGTTTACTAACCGAGAGGAAAATGACGGCTCTTTTCCGTTTTGTGTATGCCACTGTTGTTTAGGTGATTAGCCTGGTTGGCTGGTTTGAACGTGTAGAGGTTTTACTAAGTAAAACGAGGAGTGAGGTGGTTTACCATTGCCACAACTCACTGAATGGAAAAGTACGCTTATCAGTATGCCGGGCCCTCTGAAAAGCACATATTTTCCACTCTGCAAATGACACCTTCACTTCATTCACCACAGGGTCCAACTGTATAATGAAATTCATTACTTTCAGAGGAAACAACTCTGATTAGTGTCTTTTGCACCTCTACCTCTTCTGTTCTTAAATGATTCAGTCATTTAATTGGCTGACCATGTGATAAGAAACAGAACTATTTATTTTAGCCCTGCAACGGACAGATTGAGTGTAAATAAATTGACACTCCACCTGTCTGTTAAGGGCAGGTATGCGACTATCAAATCCCAATTCTCGTATTTCTGCGTCTACTGCACCCATCTGACTAGCAATAGGTATTAGTATCAGACGAACTAATGTCCCATAGCCGAGCGAGTGAGAGGGAGAGGGAGATATGTGGCATAACTACGCATGCGCTCAAACGTCTTTACCGTTATAATACAAATGTGAAAACATACTGCAGCCGTTATCTTGGTTGTTAGTTTACTGCGTGCATGGATAAACGCTTGCTCACAACAATGAGTAAAATTATTAAAGACAATGTTGTTGGAACGGCGCGTATGGCTTGTGTGCGAGTGAGAGCGTTATCCATTCTCTCACTCCCACGGCTAGGGGACTGCAGTTCATCTGAATACTGTAGGCTTATATATCTGCGTAATTGTCAACTCCACTCCCACTCCCACTCCCATTTCAGTTAGTCTGCTATGAATTTCCTTGTACAGTCACTACTAATAGACCTAATATTGGGACGGAGGAACATGATGCAGAGGGTTTAGTAGGCTATATTAGCCTACATAATTGGAGAAGATGTGATCACTAAAAAAGTATGTATAAAACACTCACACGACTTTCTCTTCCCGGTGCAAATAATTAAAAAATGTAACGTAGTCTAATAGTAAATGTAGCCTAGATATAGCAAAAAATTCAATTAAAAATATAGGATAACTTATAGTAATGGCAAAATAAAACAACAGAACGTGTAACACAATAGTAGGAAAAGTAGGGAAAAGACCCTGGGAAAGTATGCTTATCAGCATGGCAGAGCCTTCCCTGCAGATGACACCTTCACTTCATTCACCATAATCACATAGGAGAGAACTGTGACTAGTAGCCTATCTTCTTTAACATCCGTACCTCTTCTGTGGTTCAGTTGGTAATGCTTCAGCCATGTGATGAAAGAGAGACAGAGAGAGAGAGAGACAACTAGCAGATGGAGTGCGAATAATTTAACACTTTACTTGCCTTTTATATTGGGAACGTACGTAATAATTTATTAATTAGTCAATAAATAGTTGTGAGTTTTATCATAAATTATCCGACCGAAAGAACAAGGAATAAACGGTTTTAGTTTGGCTACTACCGGTAGATTAAATTTAAATTTGTCTACGTAACTTCCTCTAAGAAGTTGCGATGCTTATTTGACACCCAGTATTACGTATTGTGCGGTATACGATGACGTCATTGAATCGTCCTCTCACTTTCTCTCTCTCTCTCTCTCTCTCTCTCTCTCTCTCTCTCTCTCTCTCTCTCTCTCTCTCTCTAAGGACCAGGGCCAACTTTTGCAATGAAAAATCTAACTGCTGCAGCGAACATAAAATATCAATTTATAATTTGAATATCAATTAATTAATTAATTTTTATTAAAAATAAAATTAGCTTTGAACGGCCATAAAAATGTTTATCAGTTGTTTTATTTAGAGTAGCTAGTTATTTATTCGTGCCAGTGTGGTTTTATTAGCCAATTAAGTGAACTTGCCAATTGAATAATAGAGTTTTATCACAGGTAACCCATTTATTATATTTTAGTAAACAACTAAACGCTTCCTGATGACCGCCCGCCCGCCTTACACCTCTAATCCTTTTTATTAGCCTATAGGTCTACGCTAATTTTGTAATTGCACATTCATACAGTGTGATTCACGAAGATATGCAGAAACTTTAGAAGCCCATTGTACATGTAAAAATAATGAAAAAAGTTTATATAAACATGTGTCCGGAAATGCTTCGTTACCAAGTTACGGCTAGCGAAAGATTTTTCCCGGATTTCAGCTCACCAGGTGAAATGAGGTCTTTCTGAAATTCTGGTAAGGTAGATTAAGAGGCGAATTCAATCGTTTCTTATGGTCTTTTACCTGATAAATTGAAAAAACAGGTCCCATAAATGTAAGTTAAATAGTTTTTGAGAAAACCAATGACAAATGCAAAAAATGGAGTGAAAAATAACACATTTTTTCACCTTAGTTTTTCCGGTTAATTTTACTTTGTACTGTTATGAATAAAAATTCATTTAATCAAACATCTATTCGCTTTCTGTGTAGGCCTACTTTATTTACATCGGTTTGTTCAAAATAAAATTTTCTACATGTTTCATTCAAAAATTTTAACTGTTTCTTGGTGAAATAACAAAGTTATTCTTGCCCAAAGATGAAAAAATGTGTTTTCACTCCATTTTTTGCATTTGACACTGGTTTTCTTAAAAACTATTTAACTTACAGTTCTGGGACCTGTTTTATTAAATTTATCACATCAAAACCCATAAGAAATGATTGAATTCGCCCCTTAATCTACCTTACCAGAATTTCAAGAAGACCTCATTTCACCTAGTGAGCTGGAATCCAGGCGAAACTTTCGCTAGCCGTAACTCGGAAACGAAGCTTTTCCGGACCCATGTTTATATAAACTTTTTTCATTAATTTTACATGTACAATGGGCTCCTAAAGTTTCTGCATATCTTCGTGAATCATCCTGTATTTTAGTAAACAACTAAACGCTTCCTGATGCCCGACCGCCTCACAAATTTAATCCTGTTTATTAGTCTATACGGTAATTTTGTAATTGCACATTCATATTGTGACACTTATCGCTAAGCTCCGTTTCGGGATCTAGGTAGGCCTAATTAAATAATTAATACACTAAAGTTTACAATTCCTACAAGTATTTATTACACTAAAAGATTTACAAAATAATTAATAAACTAATTATAATGAAGTAAATCTGCCCATAACAGACAGGTGGAGAGTCAAATTATTTACTCTCAATCTGTTCGTTGCTTGGCTAAAATAAATAGTTCTGTTTCTTATCACATGGTCAGCCAATTAAATGACTGAATCATTTAATAAGAGAAGAGGTAGAGGTGTAGTGTGACACTAATCAGAGTTATCTTTTCTGAAAGTAATGAATTTCATTATACAGTTGGACCCTGTGGTGAATGAAGTGAAGGTGTCATTTGCAGAGTGGAAAATATGTGCTTTTTAGAGGGCTCGGCATGCTTATAGGCGTACTTTTCTATTCAGTGAGTTGTGGCAATGGTAAACCACCTCACTCCTCATTTTACTTAGTAAAACCTCTACAGGTTCAAACCAGCTTTTCGGCTGATGACCTAAACAACACAATGAAGTGATACAATAAATAACTGAATAATTTACTACTTAGTACTACTTACAAACAATTATAAGCCTATAGCCTATAAAGCACGTAGGCCTACACAATAAGATAGTAGACTATAGCCTCTACAATGCCCGGAGCGTTGACCTCTTCTAACGTCCCGATAGCACACTCGTCAAAGATCAAACCAATAGGCTACTAACTCACTAACTCCAATCCGGCTGGCTCTCTTTATAACTTATAGGTAGATCAAAGAAAGAGATTATTCTAGCAAAACAGAGAAATTCGATACAAATAATTAAGTACAAAAACCCCTTTTTTATTAGTAGCCTATACCAGAAAAATCAGTACAATAAAAAAATATACTACCTAACATTTGTAATGAAACATTAAAAAAAAACAAAAAACTAACCTCAATAAACGTAATCTAATTTTTTAATCATGAGTGAAAGACCCAAAATAAAAATTAACCTCAGTTTGGCTTAAAAAATACGAAAAATAACTCTTTCACGCTAAACTAGGCTCTGTAGAGAAAAACGCTTGAAATAAAAGTTGTAGATCTTTTAATTTCTTATGAAATTGATTCAATACACTTTTGTCGTAAAATACTAAGGCCGAAATCTTTAAAAAATCAATTTTTCACACGTTTTCGTGAGAAAAAAACAGAAAATTGCTAATTACCGCTTAACTAAGCGTTATACAAGCAAATGTTTGGAATAAAAGTTGTAAAATTTGGAATTTTCTACAACTTTTGTTTTATATACATTTTTGTGCTAAAATGCACAAAATTTATATAAAACTAAAAAACTAAAAATTTATATTTAGATTGCCGCAATCTTAAAAAAATAATTTCTTTACGTGAAAACAGCCTCACCAAGTGTTTCAGCAAATATGGCGCCTATCTTATCTTGTAGAGCATAACAAATTTAGTAAACCAGGCGAATTTTAAAAAAATCGTTGGACCATTTTTTTGAGAAAATCGCAAAAAGTGAAAAATTACACGAACTAACTACTAGTTTTGGTTGACCGATTTTGATGAAAATGTTCGTGTCGGGTTCGGTAGTGGTTAACCTTAGTTAACCTTAGTTAACGGGGGGGGTGCTCACCCCCCGAATTACCAAGTTTATTTTTTAAAATTTTGAAAATTCTACCACAACATTGGCCAATCAATATTTCATGTTATTAAAATATTCGTACTAAGTTTTTTACGCTGAAAAAAATGATAGTTTGCCCGTGCCGAACGATGGAGCGGTTACCGAGATTTCCAAAGGTTCAGAATATTGTTAATAAAACAAAATTCAAATAACGTACAAATTTGAAATTTCGTACACGCTGTAAGAATATAGGTAATTGACTATGTTGTGTTAAAATTTCAAACTTTCCGGTCAAATATTTATCGAGTTACACGCCTCTAAACGCATGAAATTTGTTACGGTATCAAAGAAACCGGTTCCTTTTGTCTTTCAACCTCGATAAGGCAATTTTTAAACAACATTAAAAATATAGGACTCATAGCTTTGGGTTGAAACTCGGGTGTCTGTGATTATGAAACGGATAGTAGAAAAAGTAAGTGAATGACAGCCGCCGCGGCCACTGTTACTTGACTTTTCTTTTGTTTGTCACGTACGCAGACGGTAGCCGGTAGACGGTAGACGGTAGACCTGACCGGAGATCTCTCGTGTAGCCAGTTAACACATTCAATGCTCAGCAATTAGGCTATGAGGTGTCTCTCCAAAGAGGGCTGATTACTCGTGCAGCGTGTTCTCCCTCCGCTTGCTTTATCTACCCCCTCCCTACACCTTAGCCTATTACTTGCTCTTGCCTATACGAATACATAGGAAGGAAAGTTTTGTTTTCATGTCGATTTTAAGAAATCGAGTTTTCACCGGATCTATACGTTTTCATACCCCCTGAACCCACACAAACATGTTTTTAGCGATTGGTCTGTGTGTGTGTCTGTGTCTGTGTGTGTGCGTGTGTGTGTGTGTGCGTGTGTGTGTGTGTCTGTGTATATAAAATATCTCAAGAACGGAACATCGTACGAACTTGAAACTTGAAACTTAAGTTACATACCACTACCGGACCCGACACAAATATTTTCATCAAAATCGGTCAGCCGGAAGTAGTAGTTTATTCGTGTAATTTTTCACTTTTTTGCAATTTTCTCAAAAACTGGTCCTACGATTTTTTTAAAAATCACCTGGTTTACTAAATTTTTTATTCTCTACAAGATAGGGTAGGCGTCATGTTTGCTGAAATTCTGGGTGAGGTTGTTTTCACGTAAAAACATAGTTTTTTTAAGATTATGGCTTTAATATGCAATTTAGCGCAAAAATGTATATAATAAAAAATGTAGAGAATGTAAAATTCTACAACTTTTATTTCAAACATTTTTTTTGCATAACGCTTACTTTAGCAGTAATTAGCGATTTTCTGATTTTTTCTCACGAAGACGTGTGAAAAATTGATTTTTTGTAAGATTTCGGCCTTAGAATGCATTTTACGACAAACGTGTATATAATAAATTTTATAGGAAATAAAATTATCTACAACTTTTATTTAAAGCATTTTTCACTACAGAGCCTAGTTTAGCGTGAAAGAGTGATTTTCCGTATTTTTAAGCCAAACTGAGTTCGATTTTCATTTTGCGTCTTTGACTCATGATTAAAATAAGGTTATGTTTTTGAGGTTAGTTTTTTTTTTATTTCTAATGTTTTATTACTAATGTTAGATTATATTGTTAAATATTTGCATTGGCAAGAGAAAGTTGTGTGAGTGTTTCACACCAGATTTTGTTACTAATGTTTTAATAGATTCATTTTATTTGCGACCTATACACATGAATTTACGTTTGCTAGCCTAATAACATACAATTAAACAATTTAGTGTTTTATATTAGGATTATTTTCGCATGTTATAATTAGTACTTGTTGTTTGAATTTTTCCATTTACCTTTACGATTTACGCGTAATTTCTTATGTAATTTTAAACTGCAATTAATATAGCCTACTTTTAAAGTAACTTAATTCTAAAAGTGTAAGCTATTGTGATCGATACCTGCAAAGATAGCTACTAAATTCACGGCTGCTTCGACTGTATCCTGAAAATCTGTTAAAAATACTGAACGAGTATAAATACACTAACTTACTGTATGAGGGAAGAAGATCGTATGACGAAAATTCAAAAACGAACTGCATAGTTATAATGAAAAACCCTTTCTGAGGGCTATAATAGCAACAAATTGATATCGGACAGGCGGGGCGGTGTCCCTCTGGAATTATTTAAAATGATAACATAGTAACAGAACCCGCTAGGCGAGTCTCTAGCACTGAATGTGTGTTAGCCTAACACATTCAGTGCTGGCCAATTATGAGGTGTCCCTCCCATCGGGCTGATAACTCGTGCAGCGTGTAGCCTACTCCGTATTCCCCTACAACGTAGGCCTATCTTACTAACGTTTCTATACATTTATTTCATTTCCCACCTATAGATGGATTTATGTGTAGGACTAATAACATAAAAGTGTTGTTGTTTAGGTGATCAGCCTGTAGGCTGGTTTGAACCTGTAGAGGTTTTACTAAGTAAAACGAGGAGTCAGGTGGTTTACCACTGCCTTCCTCACTGAGTGGAAAACTACGCTTATCAGGATGCCGGGCCCTCTGAAAAGCACAAATTTTCCACTCTGCAAATGACACCTTCATTTCATTCACCACAGGGTCCAACTGTATAATGGAATTCATTACTTTGAGAGGAGGAGATAACTGTGATTAGTGTCATAGTACACCTCTACCTCTTCTGTTCTTAAATGATTCAGTCAATTGATTGGCTGACCATGTGATAAGAAACACAACTATTTATTTTAGCCCTGCAACAAACAGATTGAGTGTAAATAATTTGTCACTCCTCCTGTCTGTTATGGGCATAACATAAAAGTAAACAATTGAATGTTTTTTTAGGTCAATTTTTGCCTGTTACAATAAATATATTTCTTGTTTGAATTTTCCATTTACCGTTACGATTTAGCCTACGCGTAATTTTAAACTACAAATAGGCCTAATATGCTTTTAAAGTAAGTCTAAACGTGCAAGCTATTTTGAATCGATACTTTTAAAGATTAGCCTACTAAATTCACGGCTTCAATTTAATAATTGTACCCTGGAAACCTGTTAAAATACTGAACGAGTAGGCCTATAGGCTACTATACGAGGGTAAAAGATCGTATGACGAAAATTCAAAAACGAACTTCACGGTTACAAAGGAAAAAACCTTTGTGAGGGCTACGTAATAGCAACAAACTGATATCGGACAGGAGTGGGAGTGGTGGTGTCCGTCCGGAATTACTTAAAATGATAGCTAGATAAGAAAAGAGAAGTGACTAGGTGAGAGGAGGGTAGACGCCTACCACTAGTGCAATGTCATTCTACCACGGAATCCACCCGATTTTGGTCGGTGTAGCCTATGTGCAGCTTACGAATGAAATAATGAAAATATAGTGAGTGTTTAACAATAGACAAAGTGGGGCACCACGCAGGGGCGGTTCCAGGGCTGATTTTCGGGGAGGGGCTATCTTGTTTTTATGTAGCTCTTACTGTTTGTAATTGAGTCATTGAAAAGTCCTCTTTTTTATGCTGTATTGCTGTAACCACAATTTCAATTCATTGAGAAATTTTCAAGGTGCTGACTGGATGTGAGTGGCTTTTCACTACTGACACTGATTGTTATCTTAATACTATTTAAAAATGGATACTTTCTGTTTGACTCATTTTTATACTAAAATAATTATTGTTAATTGATAGGTACGAGTATTGGGATTCAGTTTTGTTACAAATAATACCTTATAGAAAAATTAAACTAAGTTTTCCTAGTGTTTCGGGGGGGGGGGCATGGCCCCCATGGCCCCTTCCCTGAAACCGCCCCTTCTGAGGGCTACGTAATAGCAACAAACCGATATTGGACAGGTGGTGTCCCTCCGGAATTACTTAAAATGATAGCTAGATAAGAATAGAGAAGTTGCTAGGTGAGAGGAGGGCGGCAGCCTACCCATGACTCTACCACGGAATGCCCGCGATTTTGGTCGGTGGCAGGGTTGTAGAATTTTGTGTTTTTGTGTTATTCATGCGTCGTCCGTTGTTGGGAGTTGTCCGCAATACAAAGAGGTCAATAAATAAGAGTAAAACATATTGATTTAAATTTTATTTTTAAACGGAATGAGATATTGATATTGGTTGCATATATAGTGTAAGTGGGGCACCACATAAGTAGATAATGGGTGATTTTGAAAAGGTGTGTAGGGACCGCCTACAAGTAACGGGATTGGAGGAAGGGTGGGGGGCGGGCGGCCAGCAGCATCTACATCTGCGCGTAGCGTACGTAACGTGACCATGACTACGTGTTTTTATTGTTTTGTTACAAAAAGCCACACCGCTTTCTACAAACACACACGCCTGTCATATTATCCAACACGAAGCTGTCTGTCACTATTTCACATTTTTGTTGTTTACAAAGGGCGGCGGACACATCTAGGCCTAACTCAGGCTATTATTCCATTTATTTATCGATCCGGTCGGTGCGGTTGCCATTACACGTAATAGCCTACAGTACATTTAAACCTCCAAACAGCGGACGTCGTCCGTTGTTGGGAGTTGTCCGCAATACAAAGAGGTCAATAAATAAAAGTAAAAAAATATTGATTTAAATTTTATTTGAAAACGGAATGAGATATTGAATGAAGATCCACTCGTTTATAGAAACTCGTTTATTGTAAAGCAAAAAACATGGAAAATTATTTATCGATTCGAAATATAGGCCTAGGCCTACTATAAACTTAAATATTTAGGCCTATTCAAATTTTCAGATTTAAAAAAGACCCTTATTTGACTTTGCAAGCTTCTTTTTGCAAATGTAACCTATAGCCTAAATAGGCCTTAATTACCTGCTATTGTAAATTCTATTTCGTCTTTACTTGATAAAATAAATTCTTTTAATTGCGTCACTAAATTACTTTGGTCAGCCGACAGATAGGCCTTTCTCTTTAGGCCTATTCCTGAATTCATCTTCTTCATCGGTTGTAATAAATGTCGTAATACAGTACTTGTTTTTGTAATCTCTAACTTGTGTACGTTGCAATCTGTTCAATTGAGAACAATAAGCAACCCCATCATCACCCAATCAGATGAGGATGATAACAATGTACGACGTGTAAATGAGGTGTAGTCTTGTACAGACTCAGGTCGACCATTCCTGAGAGCGTATGGCTAATTGAACCCCAACCATCAAAGTACACCGGTAACCACTGCCTAGCATTAAAATCCGTATAAAAGTAACTACCTTCACTAGCATTTGAACCAGGAACCTTCATCTTTAAAAATCAGCTGTTAAAACAGCTGATTTTGGCGACGACTTTACCTCTAGACCAACCCGGTGGACTAAATGTCGTAATCTCGTCGCGATTTTCTTCCATAACACACGCATGTTATTCTACACTTTATAGGCCTACTACCGATGACGTCATACCTACCAACGCGACGGTCACATTTCTGTATAGGGCTACATTCAGTAGTGCATTTTTCCATTCTCAAGATAACATTTTGTGTACGCAGACAACAAATTAATTTTAATTTTATCATTAAAAATAGTAAATCTAGTGTCCGTATTTAGGAGTTTCCGTAGTTGAGATAGATTTATTAAGTATCCCTATGTTATGGGACCGGGGATTGAAAATTTGTCCGTAAATTAGAGGGGCCGTAAAATGGAGGTGTCCGTAAGGAAAAGTTTTACTGTAGGCTATAAACAATAAAATGGTTCTCCGTAGTCATCGTTATAGCCTACCAATTGCCCTCCATTAATACCTAACACTGCACATGCATCAATCGGAACAATTTAACAATAATATGCACATAACGAATTGGAGGTCCTGGGTTCGAATCCCACTCAGGCATGGCATATTTTCATACGTTACAAAAAAACCATTTCATCCTCCTATGTACCGTAGTTGCACCCCAACGTCGTCGCTAATGACCGTTGTAGTTGATGCGACGTTAAATAAATTTTTTTTTTTTTTTTTTATCACACAATATTTTATGTACAATCTGCTTTATAGCAATAAGTACAATTGATCAAATGAATAATTCACATAAAAGGATAAAAACCCAATGGTTTACCCTATATAGGGAGCAATATTTTTTAAAATATCGTTATATCAAGTTTAGTTTTATATGTTTGTTTTATATGTTTGTGTAAGAGTAAGTGCTTGTGTTTGTGTGTGTTTTTTAGAATCTGAAAGGTAAATCTAGAGGATCAAATCTTTGAAGTCTACGTAATGTGTCACTGTTGTCCAAGAGATTAACCGCCAGGAAGTTCTCATGATTGTTTAATTTTGAAATGTACTTATCACTAAATTCACTGATCACTTCTTTGACTGGTTTGATGTTACAGTCTTAATGGATTCGCAAGTTGTTGACGTACCAAGGAACAGCTAGTATTGTCCTGAGGGTCTTGGATTGGAATCTTTGTAAAATTTCAATATTTGAATTTGACGCAGTTCCCCAAAGCTGTATACCATACGTCCAAATTGGTTTTAGTATCGTTTTGTACAACAATAGTTTGTTATCTATCGAAAGTTTAGATTTATTTCCAATTAACCAAAAATGTTTGCTGAATTTAATGTTGAGTTGTTTGCGTTTAGTTCTTATGTGTTTAGCCCATGTAAGTCTTTTATCCAAATGCATCCCTAAATATTTGACGTCGTCATTTTGTGGAATTTGGATACCATTAAGCGTTACTGGTGGACATGTGTTCCTCTTTAAAGCAAATGTGACATGATTCGATTTTCCTTCGTTAACTTTAATCTTCCATTTACTTAACCAGTGTTCAATTTGTATTAAACTGTGTTGTAATTTTTCTGAAGCAATCACTGAGTTACCATCAGAAGCTAGAATAGCAGTGTCATCTGCAAATGTAGCGGTGAGAACATCATTTCCATTCGGTAAGTCTGATGTATAAATAGTGTAGAGAACAGGTCCAAAAACACTTCCTTGAGGGACACCAGCTTTTATTGATTTCAAATCAGTAATTGTATCATTTAATTTAACTTGGAACATTCTTTTCGTAAGATAAGAACGTAAGATACGATCAAAATTTCCTGGGAGTTTTTCTTTAATTTTGTATAGAAGTCCTGTATGCCATACGCGATCAAATGCTTGTTGAACATCCAAGAAAACGGCAGAACAATACAATTTATTCTCAAAACTGTTTCGGATTTCTTTAACTAAGCGATGAACTTGTTCAATCGTTGAATGTTGTTTTCTAAACCCAAATTGATGGTTTGGAATTAAATTATTATTTTCAAGATGAGGACTTAACCGTAGAAGAAACATTTTTTCGAATAATTTTGAAAGGATGGGAAGAAGACTTATAGGGCGGTAAGATGAAGATACTGATGGAGGTTTACCAGGTTTTTGAAGCATTATTATTTTAGCTACTTTCCACTGATATGGCACGTAATTTAGACGGAGAACAGCATTAAATATTAGTAATAAAACCACTAGTCCTTTACGAGGGAGTTCTTGAAGAATATTTCCAGTGATAAAATCATAGCCTGGAGCTTTCGCTGGATGAAGGTTCTTAACACCTTGTTTTAATTCTTGTAATGAAAAATGAAGTGGAGGCAAGTTATTTTGCATTTCTTCACAAAGAAACCTTTGCATTATAAGTTCATCACGTGCATGACCCAAATCATTGAAAGGTGTAAAACGATCTTCCAGTTCTTGAGCAAATAATTCTGCTTTCTCTTCATCAGTTCTTGCCCAGGTGTTGTCAGCCTTTCTTAGGGGAGGAATGCTTTTAAAAGTACGTTTTATTTTTTTAGTGGCTTTCCACAACGAATAATCAGTATCATCATATGGAGATAAATTTTTTAAATAATTTTGAAAAGTTTCATTCCTAAAATCAGATATCATTTCTTTTAAATTACGGCAAGCAATATTAAAATTTCTTTTATCTCGCTGGTTTCTACTATATTGCCAAATTCTTCGAAGTCTCCTTTTTTCTTCAATTTTTCTTTTAATGGAAGTAGGAAAATCAAGGAAACAATTGACTTCATTTTCACTTGGAGTTGACTGCCATGCGCACTTTTGAAATGTTTTGTTTACATAATTTATTGCTACTTCAATATCTTCAGGCGTTCGAAGGGGAATGTTTGATATTAAATCCCTTTCCACCATGTCTTTAAAATTACGCCAATCTGTTTTTCTGGTCGTAAGTTTGAATTGTTTTTCAATACGGATTGCACCAGAACTTACTGTCGCTATTACAGGAGAATGGTCAGAACTTAGATCTGCACAAGAATTTACATGTATATAATTTGGTGATATTCCTTTAGTAATTAGAAAGTCTAAAAGATCTGGTATTCTATTGTTATCACTAGGCCAATATGTTGGTTTACCAGTTGAGATAGCCTGTAAATTTAGATTTGTAACAGCTTTATATAATTCTCTTCCGCGAGGTGTGTTGAGACGTGAGCCCCAGGACTGGTGTTTGACATTGAAGTCACCACCTGTTATAAATCTGTTACCTAGCGTATTAAAAAAAATTTGAAATAGGTTTTTGCTTATGTTATGTCGTGGAGGACAGTAGACAGCTGATATTACTAATGGTCCATTCCAGTCTTCTACACAAACACTTGTTGCTTGGATATGAGCAGTCTTATAAGCTGGTAACTCGTAATGTTTTATGCTCTTACGAATTAATATGGCACTTCCAGCATGAGCTCTTCCATCGGGATGCTTGGTGTCATAAACATTAAAATTTTGCAATTTAAAATGACTTCTCTCGGTGAAATGTGTCTCTGATATAAGAAGAATATCTATTTTATTTAAAGTAATAAACATTTCTAGCTCTCTAGAATGTTGCGAAAGACCATTTGCATTCCAGATGGTCATTTTATAACTGAGATTCATATTTTAAGTTTTGAAATAAGAGTTGTCAAAAGATTGACAAGCGTGTTCACTTGTTCTGCTTGTTTTAGCATCATGTTTTCAATTTTGCTAAAGGTGAGTTGCATTACTTGCATTAAATTGTTATTGTTTTCTAAATTTTCACTTGCATCATTATTACTACGATTACGAAAAGTACTATTAGCATTAAAATCTTTAGTAATTCTGGAATAAGAAATACCTGGTTTAACTCGATTACTTAAAGTAACATTTGATTGAGTTTTTCCGCTGTCAAATATCGTTGGAGTAATTAGAGGTTTGGATCGAAAAAATTTATTTTTTATTATTTCTTGATAAACTTTACACCCCTTGTAACTTGCTGGATGTTCTTCTCCACAATGAACACATTTAGCTTTAGTTGTAACTGGAATTTTACAGTTCATAGATTCGTGATTTTCTCCACATTTTACACACCTTGGACTGTGATGACAATATCCCTGAGTATGAAAGTATCTTTGGCAACGCTTACATTGTGGTATGTTATTTGACCTTGTATGTGGTGGTTCAAATTCTACTTTTAAGTTAAGTAAATATTTCACATTATAAATTTCTTTATTGCTACTATGTGGTTCAAGGTCAACAAAGAACAACGACAATTTTTCCTTGGTTTGTCTATGCAGAATGTTCGTTACATTTCTGACTTCATGCCCGAGTGACGTTAGTGCTTCTTTAATATCTTGCGGGTCCGTAGAATGGTGAACATTACGAAGCACAACTCTATATGCCCTCAAATGTCGCGGTTGATATGAATGAAATTGCACATTATTGTTTTTTAACATTCTAAATATGACTTCATGGATTGAAAGATTTTTAGCATTAATTTTTATCGTATCCCTGCCAATAGTTTTAATAACGTAATCTTGAGAAGTAACTATTTTATTTAGATCTCTATTCAAATCTGAAATTGAAAGAACCCCCGGGATAAATATTGGTGGTGGTCTTGGTTCTATCTCTTTATTTTCTTCTTGATCCACATTTACACTATTTAACATATTAAAGTTATTGGAAAGGGTTAAGTTATCTTGCATATCTTTCTTACTAGTTTTTGGATTATTACTATCATTTATGTTGGCTGAATTGGTTCTTTTTCTTCCTTTATAATTTACTTCCTGCCATCCGACAGCTGCTGATTCATGCAATAAAGAAGACCGTAATCGGGGATCACGTATTGAAGAAGAAGAAGAAGCATTATTCGTTACAGCTGACTGATCATCACAACTAATATTGGTTGCCATGGCAAACAAAAACACAATCCCAAAACGTAACCTAACAATATTTTATTTTAAATTAAACAAACAAAAAAAATTAAAAAAAATCTTTCAGTAATAAATAAATAAAATATGAGTAACTTACATATTGATTTACCGTTTACACACAATCACGCACTTATAATTATTAAATTAATAAAGTTTTAATAGAAAAACAGTAGACAATTTCGCAGTGTATTTCACAACAAACCAATCATCTGTTTTTACCCACAACTAATGTTAAATAAATGAAATAAAAAAAATTAAAAAAAAAAATTGGAGGTGAAGTGTGTAAATTATTTGCACTCGATTTACTAGTTCCACGGGTACAAAAAAAATCTGGTGCGCAACGCACACACGACTTTCTCTTGCTAATCCAAAAATAATGAACAATATAACCTAACATTAGTATTAAAACGTCAGAAATAAACAGAAAACTAACCTCAATAAACATAACCTATTTTTAATCATGAGTGAACGACCTCAGTTTAGCGTGAAAGAGTGATTTTCCGTATTTTTAAACTAAACTGAGGTCTTTTTTTTTTTTTGTCGGACGTTAAACGAAAAAAAAGACCTCAGTTTAGTTTAAAAATACGGAAAATCACTCTTTCACGCTAAACTAGGCTCTATAGAGAAAAATGCTTTAAGTAAAAGTTTTAGATATTTTAATTTCCTATAAATTTTATATTATACACTTTTGTCGTAAACTGCATACTAAGGCCGAAATCTTAAAAAATCAATTTTTCACACGTTTTCGTGAGAAAAAAAAATCGCTGATTATCGCTAAACTAAGCGTTAAGTTATACAAAAACCGTTTCAATTAAAGTTGTAGGATTTTAAATTCTCTACATTGTTTACTATATAAATTTTTGAGCTAAGGTGCATATTAAAGCTGTAATCTTAAAAAACAATTAATTTACGTAAAAACAGCCTCACCAAGAATTTCAGCAAACATGGCGTCTACCCTGTCTTGTAGAGCATAAAAAATTTAGTAAACCAGGCGGTTTTAAAAAAATCGTAGAACCAGTTTTTGAGAAAATTTTAAAAAAGTGAAAAATTACACGAATAAACTACTACTATTCGGTTGACCGATTTTGATGAAAATGTTCGTGTTGGGTTCTGTAGGCCTACTAGTGTGTAACTTAAATTTAAAATTTCAAGTTGGTACAATGTTCCGTTTTTGAGATAGGCCTATTCTCTTCACACACAGACCAATCGCTAAAAACATGTTGTGTGTGGGTGTGAGGGGGTCTGTTTAGGTGTATATTCGGGTGAAGAGTGTATTTGTTAAAATCGAAATGAAAACAATACTTTCCTTACTATATAGGCCTATTCATATAGGCAAGAGAAAGTAAAAAAAATAGTTGTCTCTGTTATCCCACATCATATGACTGTAGCGTTTAACACTAGAACAGGTAGAGAGAGGGTGGGGTGTACTATGACACTAGTAGGCCCACTATAGTCACAGTTAGGCCTACCCTAGTGGGTGGTGTCATTGGTGGCAACATGGAAAGGAGATGCTTTTCAAAGGGCCCGCCCGGCCTACTAGGCTATTTTTGCACTAGTTTCACTTAGTAATGCGTTTAGTTTAGAGGTTGAAACCAGCCTACCGGGTGATCACCTTGTTACACCCCTTTGCACGCGTGCGCACACATGTGGGCGCCAAACGGCCAACAGAAAACCAAAAAAATTGTTGTTGTTGCCATGATAAATAAATAAACAGACAAAAATGCATTTTAAAAATAAATAATATAATTAGAATTTAAATAACGGTTACAAATTTGAAATAGCTAATCGTAATAATCGGAGTGTTGATCTTTGGAAAAATAAATAAATACAAAATATATTTAGCCTATTAGGCCTACAGACCAAGTAACAAACTTCAATTTAGAAATTACCAGGCGAATTTAGGCTAAATAGGCCTACATTTTGAAATATGGCTACATTTAAGTTTTTCCATTCATAATCAAAAGTTTCTTATCACATGGTCACCCAATTTATATGACTGAATCATTTAATAAGAGAAGAGGTACAGGTGTAATAAAAGACACTAATCAGAGGTATCTCCTCTGAAAGTAATGAAGTAATGGTGAATGAAGTGAAGGTGTCATTTGCAGAGTGGGCCCCCCATGCTGATAAGCGTAGTTTTCCATTGAGTGAGTTGTGGCATTGGCAAACCACGTGACTCCTCCTCTTACTTAGTAAAACCTCTACAGGTGGTTCAAACCAGCCTACAGGCTGATCACCTTAACAACAATCAAAAGTTAAACAAAGTCAAACACAATTAAATACTAGAAAATTTAAAAAACAAACAGAAATATTGGACCTTTTCCGTTATTTCACATAATGAAAATACCGTGTGAATGGACCTTTACGCCTACTGTTTGACCCACCAACTGCCTACACGTGCTCTCTACTCTTCCATTAGCAATCGCTTGATTCTTTCATTTTCGCTTGTTTTCATTTTCATTATATTTTTGGTTGTTTTTTCCTTCATTCTTTTACAAGTTTCACAAATTATTTACATACCTTATTTTCCAAATTACAAAACAATTAAGATCAAACAATTACAATACATTAAAATGTATAAATAGTCTAAATGTTTTTGACGACGACGACGAATGTGAATAGTCTTGAAAACCGAAGATTTTCTTTTTTAAAGTTAAGAACTTGAATTTCTATTAGGTACTGCAAAAAGCTATTTCAAATCACTAATTTAAACTAGCGTGTTAATAAATCAGTAGACTACTATTGTATTTTTTTTTTTTATTTTACGGCCACAAAGGACCACTTAAGTTCAATCTTTCAACGTCTAGCTCTTTCAGATGTTCCACCAAAACGCCCCCGCAGTTGTCGCTCCCGTACTTCACCTCTTCTTCGCCAATAATTTTTCAATGTTTCGGATCTTCTCAGTCTCTCAGCGTCCGAAATCACGATGGCTTTCCTGACCCTCATTTGTTCCCTAAATTTAACCGATCGCTGTTTGTATGTCCTGTAGCTCCCTGACTTAGTTTTGAGGTCAGCTATTGTGATGTTTAGTTCCTCCATATCCTTTTTGACTTCCTTTATCCAGTTTGGTGTCATCTTCTTTTGCCAGAAAAACTCAGTCATCCTTCTTAGTAATCTTGTATCCTCCATTCTCAATATATGTCCCAGGAAGGATATCCTTTTTTTCCTGATGATACTTGTTAAAGGCTCAATTGTTTCATATACTTCCTTGTTTGGTACAATATAGAAACTACCATCTTGAAGGGACCATTTTCCAATACACCTTCTTGCTATTTGCCTCTCCACTTTCTCGATTTTGTCCTTTTCGCCTATTCTTGTTGGACCAAACAGGGTTTCACTCGCATACAGGACTTCAGGAAGTATCACGGTATTATAGTGTCTTAATTTTGTGTTGATGGACATACATTTCTTATTGTAAATATTCCTAGTGGTTATGGCGGATTTGATTAATTTATTTGTTCTTTCCTTCCAGTTAATTTTTTCTTTAATGTTGTGCGTTATTGTTTCACCCAGGTATTTGAAACTTTTAACTAATTCCACGTTTTGATTGTTAATTCTGACGTTGTCTACACACAGGGGATCTCGAACCATTATTTTTGTTTTTTCATAAGATATTTTTAGTCCTATTTTCCCAGCGTATTTCTCTATAGTTTCAACCTGTGTCCTGGCTTCTTCTATGCTTTTGGATAATAGTGCTAAATCGTCGGCAAAACCGAGGCAGTTAACTTTTATCTCTCTTCCAACTTTGATATAAGCTTTATTTTCCTTGTTCCACTGACGCATAATATACTCCAATGCGCAGTTGAAGAGAAGTGGGGATAGTCCATCCCCCTGCCTCAGTCCTGTTTTAACTTCGAATGGCCCCGATATTTCACTCCTGAATTTTACTTTCGATTTTGTTTCAGTCAGGGTTAATTCAATCATTTTAACCAATTTAGGGTGTAAGCCAAAGTTCCTCAATATTTTCAGTAGGGATTCCCTGTGTATACAATCATAAGCCTTTTTGAAGTCAATAAAGGTCATGACTAGCTGTTTATCTCTAATTTTAAAGTAATCTATTATCAATTTCAGGGTTAAAATTTGGTCAGGACAGCCTCTCCATGGTCTAAACCCTCCTTGATACTCCCCTAGCTCTTTATCCAGCTGATCTTTAATCCTATTGTAGATGATTCTGGATAGAATTTTATACGTGCAGTCGAGGAGAGAAATTCCCCTGTAATTATCCGGATTAGTTTTATCTCCTTTCTTGTGTATCGGATGAATGATTGCTACTTTCCATACTGAGGGGAGTTGCTCGTTTTCCCACATTTCTACAAGTTCTTTGTGTAGATTCTTTAGCGTTTTTCCATATTTCTGCTGTTATATAGTTCTCACCACTGGCCTTATTATTTTTCAGTTCCTTTATTGCGGTGAATACTTCATCGAGACTATGAGGCTCAATGTTTTCAAGACTGGTTTTTAATCCTTGTGTTAGTGTCTATGTTGAAGGGTTCTTCTGGGTCTTCGCAATTCAGTAATTTCTGAAAACTTTCAGCCATGATTTTGGCATTTTCTCCAGCACTATGGGCTGGATTTCCCTCCTTATCCTGGAGCACAAGTGTTGGGGGTATATATTGTGATATTTTTTGTTTAAAGTTTTTATAGTATTGTCGGGAATTGTTTTTCTGGAAATTTTCTATCTGATCCAAAATGTTTTTCTCAAATTGTCTTTTAGCATTACGGATTATTTTCTGAGTGAGTTTTCTTTGTTTGATTATTTTAATGCTATTTACTTCAGTTTTGTTGGATTGGAAGATCAACCAACTTTTGCGTCTATCTTCAACCGCTAGATCGCACTCCTCACTCCACCATTGATGTTTCTTTCTTCTATTTGTTACTGCTATTTCAGCTGCTATATCATTGAGTTTTATTACCAGATCTTCCAATTTTATATCGCTGGGGATGCTTTCTGTTTTTGCTTTATACTCTGCATTTCCAGTTAATTTTGATTGGTCATAACATTTCTTGGCTTTTTTAGAAGGTGATTTTTTCTTGTTTAGTGGAGTCATTTTAATTTTGATTTCAATTAAGTAATGGTCTGAATCTATTTCAAGTCCTCGCATGACTCTAACGTTGTAAATCTCTCTATGAGTATTTTTATCCATACTATTGTACTATTGTATTACAATACAATTTTTTCTGGTCTAACAACGTATTTTACAGAAAATGCTGTAAGTTAGCGTTTTACTCCAATTTATTCCAGAAACATCTTGAGTCAAAATTTTCAATATTTCCAAAAAAGTGTTCAAACGCAGTAAATTACTGTAAGTTTCTCATTTTTCCAAAAGTTAGATTTTTTGACTTGTGGGCTTTCTGAAATGACCGATTCATATATAGGCTAGAGAAAGTATTGTGCCAACATCGAAGAAGGGTAGGCCTATGGTTCGCGAAATGTCATTCATAAAATGGTAAAGAGTAGATAATAGAGTGAAAAAGTAACAATAGGGCTAGTTATAAAAGGGTACCTATTTATAAAAGGTCTTTGTTGTACAACTATTTATGAAAAGGTCGGTTGATTACTTGTAACACCTTTTATTCTATTGTTAACTTGTTTACAATAGTTAAAATTTTTCCAGAAAAAAGGGTTTATTTTTGTATTTTATTTCTCTGCTTCTCTGGAATTATCTTTTTGAACTACCTATATAAAGAGGCGGTCAATGAGTCGGTATTCGTTTGATCTTTGACGAGTGTTTATAGAGTGAGCTATCGATGCGTAGTGCAGGTCACGTAACCGGGCATTGTGTTGGTCAACTAGGCTATTATTTTGCATTGTAAATTCAGTTTCATTGTGTTTGTGCATTCTATAGGCCTATTATTGTTGTAAGTAGTGTCACCGGATGGCGACATTAGTCTAAGTGGCGAACCTTATTAATTTGGTGACCCTGAAAAGAGCCGTTTAAGCGTCGGTCGAAGAGCTGGGCGACACGGCGGGTCGTCGTCCAGAGGAGACGTCATCTTCTTCCCTCGCAGAAGTGCGTCGATGGCTGCTTCTTTGGGTCCGGTGGGCGTAAGGCTCAGTCGAGGGACCGCTGTGGGCATCGCTCGCGTCAGCGGGCGATGACGGTCCGGTCGACGGCCTACGGTGACGGGACGGTGAGCGGAAGCATCATCTTCTCTCTTGCGGGGTCGTCGATTAGTCCTCGCTGGAGTCCGACAGCCATGTGCCGTGGTGGACGTCTTGTCGTTGTCTGGATCGGAAGCGGCGAGCCGGCGTGGTGAAAGCGGAGCCCGAAGAGTGACAGCTCGGCTACCGGGTTCAGGCCTAGCCTTCCCTCAGCGGCAGTTGGGTCCCCACTGCAGCGTGGCAGTGGTGGCCCCCAGAGCCCCGCAGTGTCGGGTCGGCGTAGGCCGTCCGCCGATAGCGCGGCCGAGGCGGCTCTCTCCGGGCCGGCGAAGGCTGACCGGTCAGGAATGTAGAGTCCGCCACCGGTAGCGTAGACCAGAGATGGTGCGTCCGGTCTCGGCTGGGCTCGTCCTCTTCTGTCTTGATGTGAAGCTCTCGGTGTCTTGATTGCAATTGTCTGCTGAAACTGAAACTGGTAGAAGAGGGAAGTTGACGATATCGTGGGAGTTACCACCTGATCGTTCGGAGAAAATAACAGAACGGGGGTCTCTTCATCCTCTCTGCTCAGTGCAGCGCTCTTTAAATAGTCGCCGAGAGCGCTGCGGGAGAGAGCGGCTACTGGTTTGGCCTTGATGACAAAGGCCTTTGCGGTGCGCAGCCGAAAGCTTCTGTCGCTATGCCGTCAAAGGCCGGGAGAACTATTGAAGCCGGCAACACAGTAAATGATTAATTTGGAAGGGGTGGCGGTGACAGTAGTATTAAGTTGTTTTTTGTATTACTTCATTATAATTAGTTTGTTAAATCTTTTAGTTGTAATAAATAGGCTATATGCAATTGTAAACTTTAGTGTATTAATTATTTAATTGCCTAGATCCGGAAACGGAACTTAGCGATAAGTGTCACAGTATATTAGTAGGCCTATATTAGTGTATTGGGTTGGAGGAGGTAAACGTGAGTTGAGAGTAGGTTTCGGTGAGCCGGTAGGGCGTAAGGTTAAAATGTTGAAGGGGTCATTTGTGTGTTGTAGGCTATAAGTTATACCCTAGTGAATTATTGAATGCAGTCACGTGACATAGTGAGGGGGTGGGGGCGGGGTGGTTTTCTTTGAACAAACTGTCTTCTTTATTTATTTAGAGCAAGTAGGGATAATTGAGAGCAGTGGACAACTGTGGCAGTTAGCCCTTCTTCACTCGTTCACTTATTCATGTTTCTTATTTTGTTCTACGTCTATTGTATGAATATAGGCTAAAGGAAGGAAGTATTGTTTTCATGTCGATTTTAATAAATCGAGTTTTCACCGGATCTACTCGTAAACAGACCCCCTGAATCCAAAAATCCGGTATTTAGCGATTGGTCTGTGTGTGTGTGAACAGAATATCACAAAAACGAAACATCGTACAAACTTGTAACTTGAAGTTGCATACCACTACCGGATCCAACACGAACATTTTCATCAAAATCGGTCAACCGGAAGTAGTACCTAGTTTATTCGTGTAATTTTTCACTTTTTTGCGATTTTCTCAAAAACTGGTCCTACGATTTTTTTTTTAAAAATCGCCTGGTTAACTAAATTTTTTATGCTCTACAAGATAAGGGTAGGCGTCATGTTTGCTGAAATTTTTTGTGAGGCTGTTTTCACGTAAAAATTGTGTTTTTAAGATTACGGCTTTAATATGCATTTTAGCGCAAGAATTTATATAATAAAAGTTGTAGAGAATTTTAAATCCTACAACTTTTATTTATAAATATTTTTTGTATAACGCTTAGTTTAGAGGTAATTAGCATTTTTCTGTTTTCTTTTTCACGAAAACGTGTGAAAAATCGAATTTTTTAATGATTTCAGCCTTAGTATGCATAACGACATAGCCTAAGTGTAATAATCAAATTTATAGGAAATTAAAAGATCTACAACTTTTATTTAGAGCATTTTTTTACAGAGCGTGAAGGAGTGATTCTCCTTGTTTTTAAGCCAAACTGGAGGTTGATTTTCATTTTGTGTCTTTCACTCATGATTAAAATTAGGTTATGTCTATTGAGGTTAGTATATTTTTGTCTGTTTATTTATCATGGCAACAACAACAAATTTTTTGGTTTTCTGTTGGCTCTTTGGCCGACCTCCCTTTGGCGTCCATATATGTGCGCGCGTTTGCATAAGTTTGCAAACTTTTCGAGCACCCAGTAGCCGAGTTTTTAAATAGTAACCTCCAACCTGCTAACTAACTGTAGCCTATTAGAGGTGGTGGTGGCAGTAAACAGAAACCGACCAACACTTAGCCTACTCTATTAACAGGTTGTTTATTGTCTCTCTCACCGAAACACCTCCAACTGGGCTACGCTATAATAGCCTATTTACAGTATTTAGGCCTACTCTGTAGCCTACTTCGCCTTACGCCCTATCACCTCGCGTCTTGCCTTTAAGCCCCTCTCACCTTGTAATCATAATCTTCTGGTGTTTAACACTCACACGACTTTCTCTTGTAAATTTCAATAATGAACAATCATTTATAACCTAACGGTATAGCCTATAACTAATGGTATCTTAAATTAAGTTTCAAGTTTCAAGTCCGTACGATGTTCCGTTCTATAGATATTCTGTACACACACACAAACACATACACACACACGAACGCACGCGCGCGCGCGTACGCACGCACGCACACACACACACACACACACACACACCAATTGCTAAAAATATGTTTTTTTGGATTTAGGGGGTCTGAAAACGTGTAGATCCGGTGAAAACTCGATTTCGAACAATCGACATGAAAAAAATACTTTCCTTTCTATATTTACATTCATATAGGCAAGAGAAAGTAAAAAAAATCTTATTTAAACAACATAACCTAATTTTATAATCATGAGTGAATGATGCAAAATGAAAACTATCCTTAGTTTGGCTTAATATACGGAAAATCACTCTATTGCGCTAAACTAGGCTCTGTAGGGAAAAATGCTAGCGATAAAAGTTGTAGTTCTTTTAATTTCCTGTAAAATTAGTAAACTAGTAGGCCTACAGAATATCTCAAGAACGGAACGTCGAACGAATTTGAAACTTGAAACTTAAGTTACATACCACTACCGGACCTGACTCGAACATATTCATCCAAATCGGTCAACCGGAAGTAGTAGTTTATTCGTGTAACTTTTCACTTTTTTGCGATTTTTTCAGAAACTGGTCCAACGATATTTTTTAAAATCGTTATTTACTAAATTTGTTATGCTCTACAATATAGGGTAGGCGCCATGTTTTCTGAAATTCTTGGTGAGGCTGTTTTCACGTAAAAAATTGTATTTTTGAGATTACGGCTTTAATATGGATTTTACCGCCAAAAATTTATGTAATAAAACATGTAGTGAATTAAAAATTCTACAACTTTTGCTTCAAACTTTATTTTGTATAACGCTTAGTTCAGCGGTAATTCGCGTTTTTCTGTTTTTTTCTCATGAAAACGTGTGAAAAATCGATTTTCTTAAGATTTCGGCCTACTTATGCATTTTACGAGAAAACTGTAGGCTATATAGGCCTACCTATTTAAATTTATAGGAAATTAAAAGATTTACAACTTTTATTTAAAGCTTTTTCTTTACAGAGTGTGAAAGAGTGATTATCCGTAGCCTATTGCCAAACCGATTATCCGTAAGCCAAACTGAGGTCGATTTTCATTTTGCGTCTTTCACTCGTGATTAAAATAAGGTTATGTTTTTGAGGTTATTTTTTTGTTTATTTCTAATGTTTTATCACTAATGTTAGGTTATATTGGTCATTAATTGCATTGCCAAGAGAAAGTTGTGTGAGTGTTTCACACCAGATTTTTATTGATCATTGTTTTACGGTAATATGATGGGGTGACCCTTGTTTCGAAACACTACTTTTCAATACTTGGAAGAATACTTTTTTTTTAACTTAGTTAATTTATTGACAACTGTAAAAAATACAACCAGTGGAATGTGATGTTAATGGCGTTATGAGATTAAGGAGACCGCCACTCCAACGGTGGATTAATCTTGGAAAATAAATTGATAGATTTACGTATCATATCTCTACTCCATCGTCGTTTCAGTCTGCGTTGCGGATTTACGGGTAAGTTTGGGGATGCCAGCGTTCTAATGAGACGATTTTTATGATACTCAAGTTTGCGTTTGAACCGAAAATAGATGTGATAAAATGTGTCGTTAATGTATGGAACACGTAGACCTAAATCGTTGTGCAATGTATGATTAGTAACGTAAAAAGGTGCGTCAGTTATTTGTCTAAGTAATTTGGATTGAAATCGTTGAATTCGTTGTAGAGTCGAATGTTTTTCTGCGCCGTAAATTTGGCCACCATAAGTCTAAATCGGTTTCAGAAAAGATTTATATAGGTACCTGTAGTTTTAAATGAAGTGGAAGTTTTGATCGTCACGATGTCAAGGAAATAGTTGTTTTCGTCTGTTATCCAGAGTCTGCCGTTTTATTTGAACGTGTCTATTCCAGGTGAAGGCGTCTGTCAATGTACAGGCCGAGATATCGAATTGAATCGTTTTGTGGAAGCGTTTGACCGCGCAAGAAAACAGCGGGACATGTTTGTTTCACGAGAGTAAAAGCACTGTGCATTGTTTTTGTAGCATTCACCTTTATACGCCAATTATTAAACCATGCGTCAAGTAAGGAAAAATATAAAATTTATACATTATTAGTGTCTGGTGTGATCAGCAGATGTGCTCTGCCTAATTAGAATGAGTAAAGTGACACGTAGGCCTAAACCTAAACATATGCTTACTTATTTATCCTCATAAATACTACTTGGTCTGCGTACACAACCATATTGTACGCTTCCATTGCATAGTTAGGGGTGGGTGATACGGAAGGGTAGATACGACCCTCACATTTATACATTAAGTTATATGCGGGTACCAACAATCAGCTACACAATGTGTGTGCCTAACCTACTACAAATTATTATCATTTTATTCTTCCTTCGCTATCCGTCATACATAATTGCTTTTAACTTTCGTGGAAACCTTTAAAATCTGATATAGCCTATCGTAGCCTATTTGTACTGAGCCGAGTGATTCATAAACATAGGCCTACTATTTAGTAATTTTTACTATCTCATGTAGCCTATAGGAAGGAAAGTATTGTGAATCATGTCGATCACAACAAATCGAGTTTTCACCCACCATATACTACACGTAAACAGACGCCCTCACACCCACACCAACACAACATGTTTTTAGCATTTGGTGTGTGTGTGTGTGTACAGAATATCTCAAGAACGGAACATCGTACGAACTTGAAACTTAAAACATACACTACCACTACCGGACCCAACACGATTATTTTGACCGATTTTGATGAAAATTTTTGTGCCGGGTCCGGTAGTGGTATGTAACTTAAGTTTCAAGTTTCAAGTTCGTACGATGTTCCGTTCTTGAGATATTCAGTTCACACACACACATAAACACACACACACACACCCGCACGCGTACACACACGCACGCACACGCACGCACACACAAACCAATCGCTAAAAACATGTTTTTTTGGGTTCAGGGGGTCTGTAAACGTGTAGTTTCGGTGAAAACTTGATTTCCAAAAATCGACATGAAAACAATACAATCCTTCCTATGTATTCATATAGGTAAGAGAAAGTAAAAAAAACACCATATGGACCCTATAGTCTATAGGCTACTATAGGGTCCATATCCCTATACCCTATATATAAGGTCCATATACCCTATAGTCTATACTATAGGGTCCATATCCTATTAATAATCCAACTTAATAATAATTGTCCATTAAACACTTTGTATTTTAATTTTTAAAAAATCTGGTGTGAAACACTCACGCAACTTTCTCTTGCCAATGCAAATAATTAACAATAAACTAATGTTAGCATTAGTAAAACATTAGAAATAATCAAAAAACTAACCTCAATAAATATAACCTTATTTTAATCATATAGGCCTATGAAAGACGCAAAATATAAATCAACCTCAGTTTGACTTAAAAATACGGAAATCGCTCTTTCACGCTAAACTAGGTACTGTAAAAAAAATGCTTTAACTAAAAGTTGTAGATCCTTTAAGCATTTCCTATAAATTTTATTATATAGGCTACACTTTTGTCGTAAAATGCATGCTATGGCCGAAATCTTCAAATAATCGATTTTTACACGTTTTCGTGAAAAAAAAAACAGAAAATTGCTATTAACCGCTAAACTAAGCGTTATACAAAAAAATCTGGTGTGAAACACTCACACAACTTTCTCTTGCCAATGCAAATGATTAATAATAAACCTAACATTATTAATAAAATATTAGAAATAAGCAAAAACTAACCTCAAAAACATAACCTTATTTTAATCATGAGTGAATGGCGCAAAATGACAATCGAACTCAGTTTGGCTTAGAAATACGGAAAATCACTCTTTCTCTCTAAACTAGGCTCTGTAGAGAAAAATGCTCTAAACAAAAGTTGTAGATCTTTTAATTTTTTATAACTTTTATTATATACACTTTTGTCGTAAAATGCATACTAAGACCGAAATGTTAAAAAAATCGATTTTTCTCACGTTTTCGTGAGAAAAAAAACAGAAAATCGCAAATTACCGCTAAACTAAGCGTTATACAAAAAAATGTTTGAAACAGAAGTTGTAGGTTTTTAAATTCTCTACAACTTTTATTATATAAGTTTTTGCGCTAAAATTTATATTAAAGCCGTAATCTTAAAAAAACAACGTTTTTACGTGAAAACAGCCTCACCGAGAATTTCAGCAAACATGGCGCCTACCCTATCTTGTAGAGAATAAAAAATTGAGTAAATGAGGCGATTTTAAAAAAAATCGTAGGACCAGTTTTTGAGAAAATCGCAAAAAACTGAAAAATTATACGAATAAACTACTACTTCCGGTTGACCGATTTTGATGAAAATGTTCGTGTCGCGTCCGGTAGTGGTATGTAACTTAAGTTTCAAGTTTCAAGTTCGTACGATGTTCCGTTCTTGAGATATTCTGTTCACACACAGACACACACACACACACACAGACACACACACACACACACACACACAGACACACACACAGACCAATCGCTAAAAACATGTTTTTTGGGTTCAGGGGGTCTGAAAACGTATAGATCCGGTGAAAACTCGATTTCGAAAAATCTACATGAAAACAATACTTTCCTTCCTATATATTCATATAGGCAAGAGAAAGTAAAAATGTTTGAAATAAAGTTGTAGGATTTTTAATTCTCTACAACTTCAATTATATAAATTTTCGCGCTTAAATGCATATTAACGCCTCAATCTTAAAAAAAAGCAATTTTTTACGTAAAAACAGCCTCACCAAGAATTTCAGCAAACATGGCGCCTACCCTATCTTGTAGAGCATAAAAAATTAAGTAAATGAGGTGATTTTAAAAAACCAAACTCGTAGGACCAAAATTTTTGAGAAAATCGCAAAAAGTGAACACGTTTTCGTGAGAAAAAAAAACGAATAAACTACTATAGGCCCTATCCGGTTGACCGATTTTAATGAAAATGTTCTAGTCGGGTTCGGTAGTGGTATGTAACCTAAGTTTCAAGTTTGTACGATGTTCCGTTCTTGAGATATTCTGTATATGTACACACACGCAGACCAATCGCTAAAAACATGATTTTTTGGTTTCAGGGGGTCTGAAAACGTGTAGATCCGGCGAAAAACTCGATTTCTTAATATCGACA